>CM023954.1:169565-203520 GCA_013407115.1 Glycine latifolia
ATATATATATATATATATATATATATATATATATATATAAATCTTAATTTTTTTACATACTCAGTTTTTTTTCCTGTAAATTTAAGCATGTCATGAATAATCGACTGCGAAATATAATGATGAACGTAATAGATAAACTTTAGATTAGTGCATGACGTAGATGCTCATGCAAGAACATAAGTCAATACATTAGTATGTCTATTCACAAACTTGACTCTAAAAGTTTGAAAATAATGAAAGGATTTGTCTAGCTCATTTAGGTTGTCTCCAAATTCAGAAATATCAAGAGATAAGTTATGAGAGAGATTGTTTAAATTTTTAAAAAATTAAAATAAATCATTTTTAAAAAGTAATTTTTTAATAAATAAATAAATAGAAAATTACCTTTTTTTAAACATAATTAATTTAGACACAGTTATTTATTTTAATAAATTAAAAAAAAATTGTTTATCACATTAGACAAAAATTAAGGTCGTTTATGAGAATTTTATGGAGAGCAACTAAAAACAAATTTTATATAAAATATATAAATTAAATTGAATGACATGAAACTGAAGAATAAAAAAAATACAAAAAATATAAAGATTAAAAACATTTTTTTTAAATGTTCTTAATTTGTTTTCCTTAAACAGTTCATCTCATTCCACATAGAACTTAATAAACTTTTCTTGAATATAGAGACATCTAAATTCTATAATTATTACTTAAAAGATAATTTTATCAACTTTTTTAGCCCAAATTGTAGAGCAATTGTTCTTTGGGAAAGAAAACATGTGCAGCAGAATTTAATTGAGTTATTGGGTTGAGTTGAATTTTTTTAGTGCACCAAATTAGATTGGGTTAGGTGATGGATTTATAAGTTTTAAATTTCATCAAATCCAACCAACCTGACTGTATAAATAAACATATAATAAAAATAGTAATTATTTAATTTTTTATATGTATTGTATGTAAAAAATTATGAGTAACAAAAGTGTATAGTCTAAAATGGTAAAGTTACACATGACCATCACTATAAGTCATTATATACGTGGACATCCTCCACGTCAGTACTGCAATATTAATAGTGTTTATTCATTCTCCAAGTGTCAACTTGGATACTCTTGTTTGCCCTCCTTGTCAACCTTGCTACAGGAGCGCAGACGTCGACCTTCTACAGGAACACTAATGCCTACTGCGTATATCTCCTTATTAACATCATATCAACTATACTTGGTTATTCAAATTGGTGTAACCACCTTATCATATAATATTTTCACAAGTTATCTACCTATTGTTACTTATCTACAAGTAACAGTATATCAATAAGATACACATTATCTTCTATTTAAATTAGATAATTGCCTTCTATTATATGTTATTATCTTATCAACACATTACTGACAAACAAAGACCCAAAGTCCACACTCCACACTATAAATACAGGTTATCTCTAAACCTTTACTGATCTCTGAGAATACTCATCCCACAACGCATCCCAGAATGAACACATAGTCATTCTATGCTCATACTCATATTCTTCTGATACATACTCAGTTATCCTCTAATAACTTATGTACTTACTTGAGCGTCGGAGTGTCTTTCATTTGTTTTGCATGTCCCTCCTCTAAACAAGGTTGACTCCTCATCCGATGTGCAGAATTTGAGATCCATATCGGCTACGTCTAAATCACACGTGGAATCTCCAGATTTTGATAAGAACAAAAAGTAAAAATATTCCAAATGATCACTCTTGTTCACTCGCACGCCATGATAGTTTATTTTGATTTTGGAGATTTACACAAACTAATAATTGAGTTGTAAAACAATTTTAGAATACTAATTGTGAATTATAAAATAATGAAGTAATAAATACTAAGTGTTATCTTATAATAATTAATTAAGAAGCAATGAAGAAACATTAGTTCCAGTTCGGGGTAGTTGTGAGTTTCTGATTTTGTTTTAAAATACAATTTAAAAAGTGAAATGTGTTTGGATAAGATGTTTGAGTTGAATTTTTTCTTCTTATTAAAACAAATTTCAACTAATTTCAAAAACAATAAAATTAGGTTTGTGGATTTTAGTTGTTGGTTTATCCTAACCCTCACTTATCCCTCAACTGCTCTCTTTCTCACTCTGTTGTTTATCTCTCCTTTGCAGAGACCAACAAAATCTCCCTATCCTCCACCACAAAGACTAGCAACACGACCACTGAACTCGCCTTTGCCACCTCCCCAATCCTGAACTTCACCACCAGAACACGCGTAGCGCCCCCTGCGTCCACTGTATCCCCATCTTCACCACCATTCCCTAATCCTTTATCCCCGTGTCGACTCAAAAAATCCTTCATAGAACTTACTAGCTCCTACGCAGCCTCCTGATTCTCAATGAGGGAGGGCATGGCATGACGCACTACGAGGTGCTGAGGAGACGAATCTCGTAGAGGAGCTCAGCGCCATCGATCTTGAAGGTGGCGAGGAGGTCGAGGTCGGCCTTGAAGTGGACGAGGGAGTCGCAGACCTATGTGCCGACGATGAGGCTATTTTGCTCGACGTTAGAGACGACAATGGTTTCTATGATTGTCGGAGGGGAGAAGCCTTTGTGGTTTAGGGGAAGTAATCAAGGGCGCGTACTCGTACTAGAGGTCGAGGCAGTTGGTGATGTCAAGGGTGCCGAATTGCAAGGGGAGGGCGGAAGGGCTTGTGGACTTGAAGTTGCAGTGACGGAGGCTGCTTAGGCTTCTTGAAGGAATATAAGTTGAGGACGACATAAATGAGTTTCACAAAGTAGCGACAACGAGGAACTTGCAACAACTTCTAAAATTTTAAAACTAAAACTGAAACTAAAATTAAAATTCAACACTCAAAACTAAATTTTGGTTTAATTTTTAATAATTTCAAAATTGAAAACAAAAAATCACCTCAAATAAGACCTTAGATAATTGATTTTGAGGGTTTTTTTGTTGTAGTTGTTTAGTTTATTTTTTGTTAAAAAGTTAAAGCATAGGAAACAATTATTTTTAATTATTCAATTCAATGATTCAATTTAACCAATTAAAATTTAATTTGATTGTGTTAGTGATTAGACTAAATTCAACCCAATTGGAGTAATTTACACTCCATTGTACAGAAATTACATTTAAAATACAAAAGTGTGGGGGGAAATTAAGCGAACTGGGTTTAGAAAAAAGACCGGATAAAAAGTATTTTTTTAAAGCCTTTCAAATTTAGGCACGGATTTTTTGGCTTCCAACCTGAGCTTAATTAATTTACATTATTAATTTAACAATTAAGACAAAATAAGGAAAACATGAAAGAATTTTTTAGTTCGCAACTTGTACCGAGGATTTGATAATACTTAGAGCAGTTATATTTCTACATAAACTTAATAATATAAAACTCATACAATAAATAAATACAGTAGATAAGAAGAAAAGAGAGAGAGAATGACATTATTTTAAAGTCTTGACCAAAAACAAATTGTTTCAAGAGGTCAATAACAATTATAATAACACACCTTTCCCTAAGATGCAAATTAGTAATTAGTTATTCTATTCCTATGCTACTTTTGACTCAAGTGTAAGCATTCTAGTTAAGTAATTGAATTCAGGTGTGAGCTGTTGAAAACTCGTCTATTATATTTATTCAACGGCGCCATAACTCTGGTAGAAATTCGTAAGACTATTTCACATGGGGAGAGGGGATATGGGTTTAGGTGAGACAGTTTTATGGTGGATGTAAACTAAACACGGGAGATTGGGTTAATTTATTAAAATTATGAAAATGACTTTGGTCTGATTTGACTAAATCCTCTCTCCCCACGCCAAACCAAGCCACGAAAGTTGACTTGGATAACAAGTTTAGGCTGGCAGCAATCACCTGCGAAGGAGTGAGCCTCTTTCCCAAGTTGAACCGACTGACCCTGACCCAGTCCATGTGACTTAATATGTCAATACAACAACAATTAATAAATCATCCTTCCATTAAAGTTTTGCCTTTTACTGTACCATATACATTTCCTATAGGCTCCTGCAAAGCTAAATTCAATTATTGAAGGCAAAGAAAACGAGAGAAGACCAAAGGCAGGTGTGGAAGGAAGAAGAAAGATTTCATCGTTCGGTGTTCAACTTTAAACACTGAGGAAGAGCCACAAAATTATTCTTTCTGCAGGGTGCAAGTTACAGCTTCAATGGGAAATTGCTGGGGTTCTCCACCTCACAACCCAACCCCAACAACTACCGGTGACCTTAGTACAGGTTGGTTGGTTTGTTTGTTCTTTGATCTCAATTCATTTGATTTCTCATGTGTTCATTTAATTTATGATTTCCCATGTGCAGGTACGACGGGGACATCTCAGGCGATCAGCAGCGGCAGCTATACTACTACTACTACTACGACTACTACTTCTTCTGGAAGTGGGAGCAGCTCCGTAAATAGCAAGTTCTCAGTGTCAAGCGGTGGTCAGCCTTATCCAAATGGACAGATCTTACCTACCTCTAATTTAAGGACCTTCGCTTTTGGCGAGTTGAAGGCTGCGACTAGAAATTTCAGAGCTGATACATTGCTTGGGGAGGGAGGTTTTGGAAAAGTCTACAAGGGTTGGCTTGAAGAAAAGGCCACGTCAAAGGCTGGAAGCGGAACAGTAATTGCAGTTAAAAAACTCAACTCTGAAAGCTTACAAGGACTTGAAGAGTGGCAGGTAATCCTTCATAATAATCAAACCGCTTTTACTTTATTTCCTTCTACATATCCTTTTGTTACTTAATGTACTCCGCTAGCGCTATGAGCAGCCCCTGTCCCCAGAAGAAGATATTTTATGCACTCAAAACTTTTTGGTAGTGTCACCCTTCTCCAGCCCAGTTTTAAGCAATTATTTGGAACAAGAATTAGAATTTTGAAACTCAAATAATAACCGTCGTCGTACCCATGCAATTTCCCTTCCCTTTTAGTTTTAGGATGAAGGCAAAGCGTAGCTGACTGAGCATACTGCTTCTTACTTGGATGACATTGACTGCTTTACTAAACAGAATTCTAAGATCTCAAATCTGGAAATATCCCCATGTCACCGTATGGGTAGCATTATTCACAGAAAAAAGCAGTTGAATTGCTGAATTTAGGGAGTTTCTGAATAGTGTAGCTGGAGAGTTTCATCATGTGTAAATTGTGTAATATATTATGGTATTGTAATAAAATGAAGGAATTGGTTTGTGTCCCCAGCCCCCTCCTTTCGTTTTGCTACTTGTTTTATCGTACACTTATAAATTGCTATTAAACTAATGGTTCATTCATTTGGTGCAGTCCGAAATAAGTTTTCTAGGACGTCTTTCTCATCCTAATCTTGTTAAGCTGTTCGGATTCTGTTTGGAGGAATCAGAGCTTCTTCTGGTCTATGAATTCATGCAAAAGGGCAGTTTGGAAAACCATCTATTTGGAAGTGAGTGCTTAATGCCACTGTCTTGGCAAGTGTATTATAAGTTCAAACATGAATTGAAATAGCAAATTAAATGTATATTTTCAACTAAAAGCTACATTATTTTAATTGTAGGGGGTTCTGCTGTTCAACGACTTCCTTGGGACATCAGGCTTAAGATAGCAATTGGAGCAGCTCGTGGCCTCGCATTCTTGCATACATCCGAGAAAGTAATTTACAGAGACTTCAAGGCCTCCAATATATTGCTTGATGGGGTGAGTTCTGCACAAAATAAGCATACGCAATATATATTTGCTGTTGCCATCCTATGAGCAAGATGAAAAAAATGAATGTTTTACTTATTTTCTATCTTCAACATCAGAAATCGTTTTAGTTTAGTGTGTACTATTGGGTGGTTAACTTAATTTCTGTTATGCTACAGTCCTATAACGCAAAGATATCAGATTTTGGCTTGGCAAAACTGGGTCCTTCAGCTAGTCAATCCCATGTGACAACAAGGGTGATGGGCACATACGGCTATGCAGCTCCTGAATATGTGGCCACAGGTAATGTCACGCTGTTCTAATTGTGGTTCATGTGCATATTTGGTAAAACTGATTTTTTTTTCTTCTGTTTTCAAAACTATGTCAGTAATTTTTGAATTATAAGCTGTTAAATACAAAATAACCCAATTGAAACGTGAATTTAAAGCTTGTGATGTTATTTTGTCCAGCTGTTTTGTCATGTTCAAGCTTTTTTTTGTTTTTTTTTTAGGAGGGAGGGGGGCTGGAAATTTAAATTGATTATTAAAGTAGTGTACCTTGAAATTTTGTTGGCTTATTATGTAGGGCATCTATATGTAAAGAGTGATGTATACGGGTTTGGAGTTGTTTTGGTGGAAATACTAACAGGCCTACGAGCACTTGATACCAACCGTCCAAGTAGGCAACAAAATCTAACAGAGTGGGTGAAACCCTACCTGCTTGACAGAAGAAAATTGAAGGGTATTATGGATTCTCGATTGGAAGGAAAATTTCCATCCAAAGCTGCATTCCGTATAGCTCAGCTTTCTTTGAAATGTCTTGCATCTGAGCCCAAACATCGGCCATCAATGAAGGACGTTTTGGAGAATTTGGAGCGAATTCAAGCTGCCAATGAGAAACCTGTGGAGCCTAAATTCCGTTCTACTCATGCCGGACGTCAAGGTCACCAGGCTGTGCACCATCGTTCTCCACGTCAGGACGGTAGTAATTAGTTTCTCTTAAGAAAACTAATCCCGTTGGTTGCTTATGTTATTTGTCTCGCCGTTGAAGAGTTTGCCTGTTGTTCATTATGTATTTCTTGGACTCTCAGATTTGTATGGGTAAGTCATGTATTTCTTTATTAGTATTGTAAAGTGTAAATTATTATGTGTTCTGCTAAACAAATGGAGCGGTCTCTAGTACAACATTATCAGGGAAGTGTTTGCATTAAATTCAACGAGTCTATCTAGATACAATGTAATTGTTTACGTATATATGAACTGGTGAAAGAAAGAAGAGTCCAGAAACAATGATTAATTACAAAGCAGCTTCGGTTTTGCACAACTAACTTCGTAACATATTCATGATTATAGTGTAACTGTGAGATTGGGAGTCTGGTTCTCTGTGTGCGCCTGTTGTGGGAAGTTTATGTTTCACGTGTACTGTATAAGTGACAGCAAGTGACAAAAATTGTTGAAGCAAAAGTGCGTGGAATAAAAGACTACATGTGACAATTTATAATATGGCAATGCATCCTTTCAAGTTTCAACAATAGAATTTTGTTGTCATGTGGGAACGCAAGAGGTTTGATGACTGATTCCCAACTTGACAAAAGATTCAGGATCATTGAATTCACTACCGTTGTTAGTGCTTATGGTTTCATCAGTAATGTGAAATTGTGTTTGTATGAACACAACTTAATTTCATTAGAAATAGCCAAAGTTTGTCGTGTATAATCATCAACAACAGTAAGGAAATAACCGTGTCCATGCAATGAAGATAATGCACTAGAGGAAGCATGACTTGTGAATGTGTTGCTAGGCGAAAATGAAGTTTAGATTGCTTTGCCAAGTGAGAGGAATCACAAGCTTTATTAACATTGTATTTCACATAAGGAAAAGTCATACAAACTTTGATCAAGCACTTTATTAGAAGGATACCCAAGCCTTAAATGCTAAGTGTCAAAAACGGAATTATTACGTTTTGTATGGATAAAATTAATGAAAGATTTACAAGGAATTGAACGTGCTCTTAGTTTAGTTTACTTGGATAAGCCAAATTTCAAGGATGGTTGTGCCATTGGTTGGAGCATGATCAGAAGCATCAATGCTTTAATGTTTTCCTTCTCTTAAGTTATTGTTTATCATGTTCATAAAGGAAAATTATTGTGCTGATGCATTGGCTATAGTACACATGACATGAATGAGAATTTTATGATGTTTTAGCAAATCTCAGACTTTTTAAAGTCAATTGTTGCAATCTGATGGGGTTGTTACCCCTAGACTAGTTCCTGGGTAGTCATTCTGGGCCTTGGTCCCATTATATATATAAAACACTTGGGGTTTGCTTCCTACACCAAGAAAATTTCTAATATACCCAGCGTAAACAATGTAATATCAATTTTGCCTAGTTTGAGAAATATGCTACCTTCACATTACTAACACAACGCTCTAACCAATTGAGTTAATATAAAATTTGTATTAAATAACAATTAATGTTGCAATATATAACACTAAACTTTCTAATACATATTTAATACACATATAAATTTAATAACAATTAATTTTTATTTAATAATGTGTTTTTTACATATATAAATTTATTATGTAAATTTATATGTATATTAAATATGCATTAGAAATTTTAATGTTATATATATCGACCTTAATTGTTATTTAACACAAATGACTTATTAACTCAGTTGGTTAGAGGTTATGTAAGTAATGTGAAGATTGCGTCATTGTTTCAAAAATTATTTTAAATTTTTTTAACCCATACAAATTACATATCCATATGAACCTTTACGGATTAGGAGCGGTATAAAATCGGTATGACCATGTTTATGCTAAGTGTATTAAAAATTTTCATGGTGCAGGAAGCAAACCCTAAACTTGGATACAAGTCCAGTCATCTTCAAAGTTAGTATATATCTTATCTGGCATTTGCTGCTTGCACTCCCCAATTTAAATTGTGTGGACAAAATTGCCCTTAATGAGTACGAGTCAGCACTCCCTTCCCCCACATGTCTCAACCCTAAATCTACACAACCGATCCCTCCACTGTCGCATCCGCCACGGTAGCACGATTTCTGACGCCAATGCCGTTCCTGGCGCTAACACTATCGCACCACCGTGACTCACCCAACAACAAACGCAAGAAACTAGCACCAACGAAAAAGTCCGTTGTGGCGACCATCCCCTTGAAGAAGCCCTTCTTCTTCAATAATGTCGATTTGCTTCTACGGCTTGAGGCTATGACTGTGGTCCTTCTTGGAGAAGCGCACGGAAAAGGAGTGGCGCGAGTGCGGAGGGAAGCAATGGGGCTGAGAACAGACGTGGACTGAAAAGATGTCGTTGGGTTTTCTCTTGGGAGTTTGCCAGATTGTGGTGAAGGAGAGGTTGGGGGTGGTGCAGCGCAGATGAAAAGTCTACTAGGCTAAAAAGGAACAAGCATATTGTCGTATTTCAGAATAACTAAAAATTACATTCAGAAATAAATATTTTGAAATAAGTTTTGGAGTATTTATTCATATTTTGGAATGTAATTTTTATTATTATTTAAGATTAAAATTATTCTTTATGTAAAGTAATTTTATTTGAGTTACACACAATTATTATTAAATTAAGATAATTTTATATAAATTAATTTTCACACTTAATGATGATTATATATCATATGATAAATCTGTTAATTTATTATAATTATCTTAAAAGTTATATTAATAATAAATTTTAATTTATTTTTTTACAATATAAATGCATATAAATTAAATTCTAGCATTAGAGAATTGTTAGAGATTTTTAAGAGTTTAAATTTTATATATTTTCAGAGTAAAATTTTGTGCAATCAATTAATTGGAAATTATTATTTCACTATTAATGTAGTTATGATAAAATAATTATATTTTTTTTGATAAATAAATAGTTATTTTATAAAGTGGTTTGTAATTGAATGATAATATAAAAATAATAAACAATGTATTTACTCATTTTTTTAGTTAGATGAGCGTCACATAGAAATTTTAAGAAAATTAAATCAGGCTTAGTAGGATTTATTCAATAAAATAATATAGATTAATTACTCAATAAAAGTTTAACAAATGTATCAAATTA
This sequence comes from Glycine latifolia, assembly GCA_013407115.1. Taxonomy (NCBI): domain Eukaryota; kingdom Viridiplantae; phylum Streptophyta; class Magnoliopsida; order Fabales; family Fabaceae; genus Glycine; species Glycine latifolia. The sequence continues at coordinate 179,308 of CM023954.1, forward strand.
TTTGTCAAATATTCCAATTAGTTGTGTCCCAAAAATATTCGTACAATATATATATATATATATATATATATCATAAAATAAACTTCCAACCAAGATATAAACTTTAATTGGGAGTATCTATATTTAATGCTTCACATGTCCATGTCACGGAAACAATAAATTAACAATAATATTAATGTCCAAATCTGGGCACAGAGAGGAATGAGACTGAGAGTAGAAAAAAGTAGAGAGGAACATGTGATAGGAATGAGAATGAGAAATAAGAAAAGAAAGGAGCGGAAAAATAAGTTATAAAAGAGTAAGATGTAATTATCTCAAAATTAGTTGTTTTAAGAGAAAATACTAAACAATTAGCTTAGTCGTTAAAAATGGAAATGGAAAAATACCTGTGGGAAAATGTTAAATTCAGGAATTAATTTGACAGAATTTAGAAATTCAGGAACCAATGACGTAAGAGAAAAATATCCGTGGGAAATGAAAAAAAGTAGAAAAGGTTGAATAACTGGCCTTGTAGGTTCCGTCTAAAGAGGAAGACGCAAGCATTGAGTTGAGTTGAGGAATGAAGTAGCGTAGCAGTGTCATCATTCATCATCTGATCCGCGTTGCTATGGATATCATCTTCTCCGTTGCTTTTCTATTACAGGCAAGAACTGATTCCTCTCCTTTCTCCTTCTCTTTCTCTTAATCTTACCCTGTTGATCGGTTGGTTGACTTGAACTTGGACTATCACACTCACCTCCACTGTGGCACTGTCCATGTTGATGTAGGTATTCCTACTCTCTTCTTCGCCTGCTACCTCACAACATGAAACCTATAGGTACGTACGGCTAAATCTACATTCAGAGTCTTTTTTCCGAACCACTAATCATTTATCTTTAGGGTTAAGCATTCTGAAGAATACTGCGCAATGTATGATATATGCGGTCAAAGCAGTGATAACAAGGCTCTCAATTGCCCATATGGTTCCCCTTCTGTCAAGGTAATTCATTCATGTCTTTTTTACTTAACTAATTAATGCCGCACCATCTTCATTTAACTATAACTATAATCTTCTAACTCCAGCCTGATGACCTACTGTCTGCCAAAATTCAAAGTTTGTGCCCCACCATAACTGGAAATGTTTGTTGCACTGCGGATCAGTTTGACACACTAAGAGTCCAGGTTCAACAGGCAAGCTTTTTAACTCGGTGATTTTGGTTGTTGTCTGTTGCATTAGCTCGCTCTTAACCATTTCTAGCTTATGATAAATTGCTTTATCTTTTTCTTGGCCGGGGATATCCCAAAAACTTATCTAATATGCAGGATTAGTATAGAGGAGATGAGGGAGAATATATACAGTTTATGTTGGACTGCCTATTTTATGGATTTTCTTTTACTGCTCTCATTAATCACTTCATTGACATCATGACATATTGACCTAATGACCCTTATCAGTATGTTGTTTATTTCTGTTTTTATTATGCAGTAACAGAAACTTTGTATCTTGCAGGCTGTACCAATTCTAGTGGGCTGTCCAGCATGCTTGAGGAATTTTCTAAATCTTTTTTGTGAACTTTCTTGCTCTCCTAATCAGAGTTTATTCATCAACGTGACTTCTATTTCTGAGGTCAGGCATTTCCTTCTCTGAACTTGTTTTTTTAGTAACACTTTTTTTTTTTACTTTTAAGTTTTTGGGTGGCTCTTTTACAGGAGTTTTTCTGTGCGTCTAGGTTTATATATATCTTTTTAAAGTAACTGTACAACTTTGGCATTTGTTTTCTTTTAGCTGCATGTTACCCTGTTTGTTAGTTTTTATGGTTTGGAGATGCTGTTTTTGGAGTTCCAGGAAGTCTATAATACTGAACGATTTGGGGAGTAAAATTTCCAGTTATTCACCAGACCAGTGTTCCCTTTACCCCTTGTTTGGTTACCATGGAAAAGAGAACAAAGGAAGAGAATTGTGTGGAAATGTAGGGTGCATGTGTGTTTGGTCGTGTGGAATTGTGTGAAAATTTTTGAATTTCAATGTGGGTTCCATGCCTTTTATTTCTTACCTACCAAACAACTTCAATTCAAATATTTCCTCTCTATTCCATTTCATTCCATTCCATTGCATTCCATTCCCTCCCTTTCTTTCCTCACAACCAAACACACCATTAATGCAACTATTTTATGTATATGTAGCTTTATTGCAAATTATGGAGTGGATGCTTCCGAGTTTATGATAAAGAGAAATAAATTGAAAATAATATATAGTCTCTAGAGCCGATGAAAAAAAAAATTAATCCGTAGGTAGGCTTGTATCCTCATTGCGAGCTTATTCTTAGGTTCCCCTCCACTGGTGGATGTTTAAAATGAAAAAATACAACAATAAAGTAGCTAAATAATGGTATCTATTAATGAAATCATAAATGAAAACTTCAGTTATTAGGCTAAATGCTAATTGCTAATTCAGGTGTGAAATATGATATGATTTTAGTGAACTTGCAATATTGCTTAGCTTGGTATTGATAAACTGCATACGTTCAGTTATAGTTTCTTAATCATGCCACATTGCTCCTATAACTAATCAATCTTTCCTCATTAAAAAAGTTTAGAAGAATGTAATGATTTGATGCTTTTTGTGTTGTTATTTCTTAATGTTACATGTTTATGATAAAACCTTGGGAGAACCACACCACAAAAGCTAGCTGTTGAAGTTGGAGAGCCCAAAGCCTTATAACCCCCCCCACTAGAATCCCATACTTCCGATGTGGGACTCAAGTCCCATACCTTGCAATTGGATCCTAACATTCTACCATGCTCCGCAACCTCAATGCCCATGCGGGATGTTTTGCACCCATAATCATGTTAGTGTTTTATGTAGACTTATTGGGAAAAATGAAACTTAGTTCACAATTTTATAAATAACTAGTATGTTGACTTGTGCACTCGCACGGTTGCCTTGTTCCTTATATATGTTTTTCCAAAATGGCTGACTTGTAACTATAGTAATAATTTGCCATTGTGCTGCTGGTGTCATTTTCCTTCTTTTTTATTAAGCCCACATAGCTTTCTTGTTGATATAAGGTCCAGTTTTTTTTGTTATATTTTATCTTTAGTAGGCAACAATTGGTTTGGGCACATATAAAGAAGACCACTAGAAGCATCAGTGATGAGATTAGATTGCATGGTTTTTAGCCTGTGAAAAGGGGGAGAGGGGAGACTTAGAAGAACATTGGAGGAAGTTGTTAAGAGGGAGTGATCTCACGGTGAATAATATCCATGAAGATATGGTCTTTTATCAAGCTGAATAGTGTTGTGTGATCCATGTGGATGACCTCCCCTAATGGGCTAAGACTTTTGTCTTTATTTTTATCAGTAACTAAATTGGTGAATATAGGGGGAAAAATAAAAACAAATTGCATTATTAATAGGCAACATCACGTTGGCCCACCCAAATAATTTTTGTGAAAGAGGACAACTTACCTGGCGCTACCTCGCGAAGCAAACAAAGCAAATGAATGAGGTGGTTTGGAAAGAAAATCAGTGACTCCAAATCAAGCAGTAATAATTTCCGTTAGAAACCCAACAAGAACTCAATCGTTGAATCAACTGTACAAATATATGTCAATGGTTAGAATAAGAGATGAAAAATAGGCAGGTAATGTTTTAAGGAGCATATGACATTATGACGTATTATATTATAGGAAATATAAGGGCCGGGTTTGATATCCCTTTCCATTCTTGGGCCAGTAATATAAGGGTCGGGTTTTGTACTCAGGGGGGGTTGGCTTTATAGGTTATTTTTTGTGGAGGGGTACCTAGACATATATAGTCTCATGGATTCCCAATTCTTGCAATACTGCAGTATTAGGGAGTATTACGGCTCCATAAGACTATACATAGTAGGGAAACAATGTAAATAGAACAGTACTGCTTGTACTCATCTTTCTTATTATAATACATAATATTTTTGCTGATAAAAATAAATATTATAGGAAATTCTTTGTTTTATTATATAGATAGAAAAATCAGTTTTTTTCATGTGATTTAGTCTTATAAATTCACTCTAGACTTGAAATTATAATTTGATATTGACCATATTATGTTCATTTCAGGTTCATGGTAATATGACTGTGGATGGCATTGATTATTACATAACTGAAACTTTTGGAGAAGGTCTATATGAATCATGTAAGGATGTAAAGTTTGGGACAATGAATACAAGGGCCATAGATTTTGTTGGGGCTGGAGCTAGCAATTTTAAAGGTGATTCATTATAACATGGGTGGATTTATTGTATGAAATATATGAACTCGGTTATCAAGTGATCTTACCTTTTCAATTAGAACGATTCCCCCCTTCTTGTATTGAGTATTGATATGTTCATTGTGCATGTTTTTCTATAATTTGGGGATGGATCTTGGGTTTTGCACAACAATAAATGGGAAACTGGGGAGTTAATTTAATGTTAGCTTACACCTTGTATGTCATGTTTGTAGTTCTGTGGTAGACTGCAGATATACATGTTTAGCCATAAAAAAATACAAAAGATCCTCCTAAGTTGCTGCAGACATACTTTTTCTTGTTCCTATTTTGGTACTAAGTAGCTGCTAATGTTTTTCATATCATTAGAATATTTCTTTTTCTCTTCATCTGCATGTATTATACTTGCTCTTCATCTGCTAATGCGTTTTGTTTCTGATTATCATTGCCAGAGTGGTTTGCATTTCTTGGTCAGAAAGTTCCTCCTGGTTTTCCTGGTTCTCCGTATTCTATACTTTTTAAGACAACCATTCTTGACTCTTCTCCTATGAAACTTATGAATGCATCTGTATATTCATGTAATGACACTTCGCTGGGCTGCTCTTGTGGTGATTGTCCTTCATCACCTGTTTGCTCGGGTTCAGAACCTTCTCCACCAAGAAAAGATCCCTGCTCCATTAGAATTGGACCTCTAAAGGTTGAAACAATAGAGGCTGCTTTTTTCTTTATAATTAATTTTCATGTGCTTTATGATTGAATAAATTCTCTTTTTTCTTTCTTAAAAGTAATGCCTTATGAATCATAACCTAGTGGAACAATTGGTTCTCTACTGAAAAACTGTCTTTCAGCTTTTGATACATGTTGTGAAACTGGTTTTCGTATAATGATACCTACAGGTCAGATGTGTAGATTTTTCCATGGCCATCTTGTACATTGTATTGGTTTTCGTGTTGTTTGGGTGGGCATTGCTGCAAAGGACAAGAGGAAGGAGGAGACTTGGATCTGGTGCAGAACCATTATTGGATGATATGGTTGGTGAAGGGAGTAGTTTTGCTAACCTCCAAAAGGATGGAACTCATCCTGCAGAGGTATGTTTAAAAGCTTGTTTTGTATTGACCCGTCGTTTTGGCATTTAGAAGGAAGATTTCATTTCTTCTTGTTATTATTATAATTGTGGAAACCAGCTGTCCCAAAAGCTAATTGTTAGGTGAAGTCAAATGACTGATTTGATACTTAAATAATCTGTGCATATCAATTCATGCAAGAGCTATTTGGGCTTGAAACATAGATAATGTTCAGGTTCACTTGTCTTGTGCTTAATTTCAACTTATTTATTTAAAAGATTGTGAGCTGCAAGGGCCGAACTCTAGACTACTTGGTCATATAGACTTTAATACTGTGTAATGAGCCAACTATCTCATAGAGATCAAATGTCTATCAATTAACACTAAGTATAGGTCTTAGAATGTGGGTTGGGCTTAACTCTACCCTAAAAGCTAGCTCATGGGGTGAGGGTTGCCCCCCACTTATATATTCTATCTTTGCCTTATCTCTAGCCATTGTGGGACTTGGGTTTTTCCCTAATAGGGAACCTTTATTTATTCTCTTAAATAAATGATATTCCAAATCACCAAATACATAAGACCCTTTCCGTTAGCATTTATATTATGTGTAGTTTATTTTTTATAATAAATAGTCATCTTTTCATACATTGTGAAGCAGCTTTGCAGATTGAAGTCTTTTGTATTCTCTGTTTGAAGAAAGTTTTTAATACCTCCTCAAGGTTATGGAAGTGCAAAGCGGAATAAATTGCTTAGGAAATGTGTTCTTTTGCCTGGTGTATGCTGCTTTTAGTTGGAGTGAAATACCTTAATTTTACTTAATGTTTTATTTCTTCATTTTTTTCTCCTGTTACAGGCTCCTTTTTTTAGCATTTTTTCAGGTTTCACCTCACCTGTCTTTTGAAGGAGTTTCTTTGTATTATTATGCGAAGGGACTGCTACCTCTTTGCTATTTTTTTTTTTTTTTTATCAATCACCCCCCTTGCATAGGGTGATATCTGATTCTCCATCTCCGTACAACTTTTCTCTCATAACGAACTCTTTTGAACCCCTCCCCCCAAAAAACAAAAGAAAACCTTGTTTTCCAAAATCCATTCCTGCTTAAACTTGAAGATAATTTGAGGAGAGTCTGTTTTTTGATAGCTGGTATTGTATGCATAGTAGTGGTTGTTGAACCATATTTTGTATCACAGTATTTTAACTGCACAGGACTGCTACCCTTGAATACTCTGTCTAAATTTCTTAGCATCTAACATAAGTAGGGACTAGGGAGCTATTTTCTATTGAATAAGCAATTCATCTAAGATCTTGGAGTTCTAGGAAACATTGTTTATACATGGTATGTAAAATGATTTGCATGATGCATCTGTAATACAACTTTGTTGTGTTTTCTTCTTGTTTAGCTGTGGGACCTGATTTAACTCCTGGAATCTTGTTTCTCAATTTGCCTCTTTCAATTCTACATTAAAATGTGTTAGAGTTAAATGATTTATTTCACATGTATAATGAGCAGTTTTATTTATTACTCATTATGATATTGTTTTGTATTGACAAATAAAAGGTGCAACGGATAGATCCTCAAGGGCAGAATGTGGTGCAATTTTCTTTTGTTCAAGGATGCCTGTCCAGCTTTTACAGGTCAGTGGCTCTAGCAGTTCTTGCTAGGTTTACAATTACATAATCTTTGATTTTGTTTATGCATTCAGGACATATGGAAGGTGGGCTGCTAGAAAACCCACAATTGTTCTTTGTTCCTCATTGACAATTGTTGTTTTGCTTTGTTTGGGTCTGCTTCGTTTTGAGGTGGAGACCCGGCCTGAGAAGGTACCATATTTTCATCTTTAGTATCTCCACAGTGTGCAATTTGGATTTGCTTCTGTAACTTCTACATGCATTTTTTTTATCTCCTTCCTGGCTATCAAATAATATCTATCTTATACTTTTTGTGCTGTTACTTTGTTTTTTTTATCTACCCTTAGACATGTTTGGATGAGCTGTTGGAACATATGCTCAAATGTTAAGCACATTTTGCATAATAGCTCAAGCAAATTAAAATTGCTTTACACTGTGAACCTATACTTGTAAATAATGTCAAGAAAAATATTTTCATAAAGGCTTATGGTACCAAATAAGTGCTTCTAAACAAAAAATATACTGTCCAAGGGTTCATTCTTATAGAAACAACCTTTCTGTCTTCTTGAGCTTTCTGGACAGATACATACCAGTCAATTTCTAGGCCTTAATTCCTGAATTTAGAGAATTCTCAATATTCTAAATTTAAGATATATAATCATGATTTTTCTGTGGAATGGTTTTTGTGTTTGTTTTCTTGTTCTTTTACTTTCTGGAGGACATTTATTCTCTAAATGGGTATCTTGCTCTCGCTGCCTCTTTAATAATATTTCTTCTTTAATCCTCCCTCTTCAACACACAACAAAATGTGTTCTAGTACTTCAACTGCAATAAGTTTTAAAAGGAATATATATATGCTCGTAATCCTTATTTTCTTCTTGAAATTGAAGAATATCAACCTTGCTGTCTTCTTTGTGTTGCAGTTATGGGTTGGTCCCGGGAGTAAGGCAGCTGAAGAGAAAGAGTTTTTTGATAGCCACCTTGCTCCATTCTACAGAATTGAACAGGTTTCAGTTTGCTTGTAATTTATTGTACTTTTCTTTCTGGTCTCGTAATTCCATGTGTGTGATCTACTTACTGAAATCTAGGCTCCCTCTTATCTAAGTGAGTTATCTAGCGTGCCCGCTCATTTGCATGTTTGGCCTTTACCACCTCTTACCCCCCACAAAATAAATAAAGGAAGAAATATATTAAGATGGAGAGAAAAAAAATTAGTTTAAAAAATAAGGAATCCTCAATGAAGCTAAGCTACCTAATCCCTGAACATATCTACAAGGGAGATCTCCCCTCCCTTAAAAAGACCATGTGCTTTATGCCAAATTTCTGACTTTTTGATCCAATGAAACCTCCTTAAAGATACGAGAGATGCTTCAATGTATTTTCCCCACAGAAAAATGATCTATTTACATTCAAGAGTATTACAATGACGATTAATGCCAAAGACTATTTACAAGGAAGCAATTAAGATACCACTACTTCCTAAGATGCACTGAGGCTGAGTACAGAAGCCTTGCAGCTGCTACAGCTGACATTTTGTAGATTCAGACTCTTCTTGGTGAGCTTGCAGTCCCTTACCTCACTCTTATGGTGCTTTGTGAGAATTCAAGTGCTCTGTTACCATCTTGATAAACTGATATTATTGATATCAAAGGAGAAATTACAATTTGTCAACGAGTCTCTGTTTACACTGAGATATGTATAGGCACAGAGATCCTAACTAACTAGTGACAGTTGCTGACAATGTACTAACCAACTGACAGCTGTACACAGCTGTATTGACTAACTAAGGGTTACCTCTAACTAGTAGAGTTAACTTACAGAGACATAACAGAGTATACTCATGGTATGAATGAGATAAATATCTCAGCAAATCTCAATAGATATGTTTTGTTTATTTATCAAATAAGACATTGTGATTTTATTATTATGTTGATATTGTTGGAGTACAAGTGAGGTAAAGCCCCACATCGGATAGAAATGGAACAGTTGAGCACCATATAAGTGAGGAGAAGACCCATAAACCTGAGCCTTAAGGTTTTGGGTTAAGGTATGGTGTCTAACTTACTTATATGGTTACTCAGGTGTAAATCTCCCCGATATTTACTCCTCGATTTCTCAACAATTGGTATCAGAGCCAGGTTAATTATTGGGTACTGAGCAATCACACAACAATCGAGAAGAGAGAAAAGGGAAGAAGAAAACAGCACACACGGTTTATCCTGGTTCACCCAATGTGGGCTACGTCCAGCTATTCACTATATTCCCTCACACACTTGTACAATTGCACTCAGATTACAAGGAAATATATAGGCTTAGAAACCCTAAGCACCGTAGCTATTCATGGGCCCAAGCCCAAACTACAAATAATAAAACACGAGGCCAGCAACAGTACAAAGCCTCGAAAAAAGTTCCGGGGGGGCTGCCCCCTAGCCCCCATCGGGGCGACTCCCCCGGACCCCCGCTCCGTGCATATCTGTTGGCGATACAGTATGAGCCATACCCAACAGATATTGATGCTGATGCAATTTTTAGTGTCCCATTCTTGTCAATGTCTTCCAGTTTCCAAGAAAGTTTTCCCTTTCTATCCAAACATGTACTTTTCGGAGAATATGAAGTCAACCATAGTTTCCTTTTTAATGTTTTCGTTATGTTGCCTTCTTATTTCCTGCTATTTTGTTATCTGAAATAAATCAAATTTAAAATATTGTTTGTGTATATTTCAGCTCATAATAGCAACAATCCCTGAATCTAAGCATGGCAAACCGCCAAGTATCATAACAGAAGAAAATATTGAATTGCTTTTCGAAATACAGGAAAAGGTGTTGATTTTCAGTTTTTTTACTTACTAGAATTTAAATGGAGCTGTTGTATGCTTAGTGGGGCCTTCTTTATTAAAAAATATGTTTACATTTCAATATTCCAACAGGTTGATGGAATTCGTGCAAATTATTCTGGTTTGTTGGTATCTCTGAGTGACATTTGCTTGAAGCCTTTAGGCGACGAATGTGCCACTCAAAGCATTTTGCAGGTCCAACCCACTAATTTCCAAATTATTCCTGTAGTACTTTTGAATTGTGTATTGTGAATAATTAATTATTTGGCTTCTATTATCTGTAAGTTGTACAACCAGTTGGCTTTTCTTATTCAGTTCTATATCAATTTACTATTCTTTTTTTTGGCATACTTAAAAGCCTTCATTTGATTTCCTTTTTTGTCTTTATTTTATTTTAATAGTATTTTCAAATGGACCCTGACAATTATGACAACTACGGAGGTGTTGAACATGCTGAGTATTGTTTTCAGGTAAACTTCTGTGATCTGATTATGGATTACCTTTGTTTTGTTATTCAAATGAGTTTAATTTAAAACAATTTTACTTTATGAGCAGACAAATATTGTTAAACAAAAAGATTAATGTGTTAAGAAACACTAAATTCCAATAAGCATACTAATTCAAGTTGAAATATTTGCATAGGTATGGAAGGAATACCTGCTTTTCATTTCTTTTTTCTTTGTAAATAGTGTATCTGTAGTGTGTCAAATGCATTGAATGTAGAATGCTCCGTTGGTGCTTCTGTACATAATTACTTCGTATAGATTATGGTGAATTTATCTCATATCTTGTGTTTAATAAGACTTAAATCTTATTATTTTATTTTATCATTTTCAGCATTACACTTCTACTGAAACATGCTTTAGTGCATTTAAGGCTCCCCTTGAGCCAACTACTGCCTTGGGAGGGTTTTCTGGAAACAATTATTCTGAGGTAAGAATCTTGAATTTTAGCATAGATTTCTTTTTATGCATTACTGCTATGCTGATTCACCTATTCTAGGCTTCTGCATTTGTTATCACGTACCCTGTCAATAATGCAATTACAAAAGTTGGAGATGAGAATGGGAAGGCAATAGCTTGGGAAAAAGCATTCATCCAGTTAGCTAAGGTATGACTACTAAGTATATTTATTGCAGTTATTAATTCTTGTGTAGCTTATATGAACAAAATCTTCATTTTCATTTTATTTTTGACTTCTCTCCATAAATCCTTATGTTCCTGTTGTTTTCTTGATTCAACATCAACATCATCAGCACCTTTAACCCAAGTTAATTAGGGTTGGTGGTAGATGAACCCAATGATAGATCGGAAATAAGACAAAGAAAGAGAAAGGGAGAGGGGAAGAAAAAGTGGAAATAAGACAAAAGAGAGGAAAAATAAACTAAAATAAAAGAGAGGTGAAAGGAGGAGGGGAGAAATGAAGAAGAAAAGAACTAAAAAAAAAAGGGAATGACTGGAAAATTGGTTGTCATCTTTGGTGGTATATTAAAATTCGTAATTAACTGAAGAAACCAAGGGGACATTTTGTTGAGGAGCATTTGGCAACTTAATGTCAGATAAGGATCAAATAGCCACTAGATTGGTTATTCAGTTTGACATAAACAACCCAAATTAAGTGTAACAATTTTGATTGGTTAACTATTCCCTACAAACAAGGTACCAAACTAGTGTGACACTCCCAAGAAACAACCTTAGGATGACCAAGATGTTGGAGTTTTGTGTAGCTGTGACTAATATCTAATCTGATCAATCAAAGGCTGATAAGATGCCTGAGAGTAAGTGTAATTTTTTTTTTCAGAAATAGAAATAACTAAATATATTTTCTGAAGAAAAGTCCCTCATCCTATGATGAATATCTCTTGTCCTACTAGAAAAATACCTCATTTGCCTCTTCATTCTTTCCAGAGAGTAATATCATCTCACTTTTTCTTTCTTAAAAAAAAATATTAAAGTCATTCTCTCTTCCTTTCATCTGTACTATCCCATCACCACACTGCTATTTCTTCTTCTTCTTTTGGGGTCTTTTCTTCCCTGGGTAAAAAGCACCTTGCTTTTCAGGGAGTTAGTCTTCGATAGTGTTAGAAGAGCAAAGGGCAAGAAATACCTTCACACTAATACAACTAACTCCTACTTAAGTTAGAGCACAGATGTTATTCATACCCAGCTTGTTAAATATATTTAGAAAAGCCTTAGTATTGGCAGATACGAAATACTGGATGAGTTGTATTTTGAAATGCTACCTGATTGTTTCACTCTTAAGAAATTTGGGCAAGATGATAAACTAAGTGAGATTTTCCATTTTTCACGACTATAATTTACCGAAAAATGAGGTAAAAATACCTGACCAAAAATCTTCCCTGAATCATTGGAATGTCAAGTTTTTTCCATGTTCTTGTAGGTTGCTTCTGAAGTTGAACTGTTAAAGTAAATTGTCAATACTTTCCTTTGATTCCACTCCTTTTGCACCTCAGAAAATTCTATTCTTATCCATTTACAAACTTTTAAATGTCCTCATCAAACTTCCCATAATTCCTTTCTACATACTGTAACTCACATGCAACAGATAATCTGAACAAGCAGCACATAAAATTTCTTACGATTTTATTTTATTTTATTTTTCAAGAGACATATATTAATTTGGGCCTCAAACTAAGCACATTAGTCTGTTATTGGACATGAGCACATTCTCTTTCTAAAGCCCAAGAAAATCACTTTCCAATTGACCCATTTATACATTAAAGCACATAAAGTGTGTTTGAGTGATTTGTTTGCAAAATTAATTTTGAATGAAATTGATTATGCAAAATTTATTTCAAAGTGAAGTAATTTATATACGAATGTTTTTACTTTAAATGCAAGTTAGCAGTAAGCCTCATGTATAATTTTTTTGCATCCCACATCAGTTTCCTGATCATATGGTGCATAACCCTACTATAGAATGGAAGCCTTATACAACTGTAAGAATCTAAGAGAATTTCAGAAAACTAAAGTGAGGTGAAATTGTTGATTGTATTCAACCCAACAGAAAGATGATTACACCTCAGTTTATATAGACAGTTTACACAACTGTAACTGTTAACTTGTTAGACTAAGAAAGTTGCAGATGAAAAACTGTATGTTCTCCTGTGGAGAATTCTGCATTAAATAGTGCTCATACAATTTGATTTCTACAACTGTGCATTAAATAGTCAATCTGCAATAAAGGCTATCCTACAACTGGGATAACTAATTAAGGAGATAATTACAGCTGTATAATCATGTAAGATCTGCTGTTTTGAATGGCCAACAAATCTGTGCCAATAATAACAGACATTCTGCAATTTGTGTCAATTAATAACTAATATTCTTCTAATCAATTCCATTGACATAACTAACCTGAGTTAGTTAGTGATAGCTGTCAAACAGCTGTCCTAACAGATAACTAACTAACTATATAATAACTACTAACTGTAGTTTAGCCTTTACAGATCAGTGTAAGCAAAAAGAAAAGTGGACTAAGTATGCTCCTATACTTATAATGTTAGATGTTAGATTTTGATTGTCAGATGACCCTAGGAAAGAAAAACCTGAGGTCTCTGTGTTAGTTACCCTAGTATGTTCTAGTGAAGTATGTTTCTGAATACAGATTTGTTTATTTGTTACTGATATGCATGGCTCTAAATCTGGCTGTAGCCTGTAGGCAATATATTGGTATAAAGTAAATGTTGATCCATCCACTGTCAACTTTTGAAATAAGGAAAAGTGCACGAGTGCTTTTTCAGATACCTACTTATAAGTAGGTTTTGAGTTAAATTGATTATATTGTCCTAGTACAAGTGGCAATTTAATATGCTTATTTTTTTGAGTGGGTGTACTTTTGCACGTTGCATGATATTACAGATATGCTAGCTGAATGCTAAAGGTACTTTATACTATCTGTCTTTTCTTGTCATTCCTTATCCATACATATTTTGAACCAATTTTACATTTGGAAGGACGAATTGCTGCCAATGGTGCAATCTAGCAATCTTACCTTGTCATTTTCAACTGAAAGTTCAATCGAGGAAGAACTAAAGAGAGAGAGCACTGCAGATGTCATAACAATACTTGTAAGAAATTTCTGTTTCTTTCAACTGAATGTGAAACATGATTTGTGTTGTGTGTAAGCTAATGAACTGATTAGTTTGGTTGTGGCTTCATAAAGATGTGTTTTATTGGAATATACAATAAATGTCTTCTCCAACATATTATTAGGTGAGCTATATTGTAATGTTTGCTTATATATCGGTGACCTTGGGAGATAGACCACCTCATCCGTCTTCTTTCTTCCTCTCGTCCAAGGTATGTTATTTTCCTTGAAGCTTTCAATTGTCTGTCTACCCTGTGATACTAAATTGTTTGTGTATATTCAAAAGTCAAAACATACATGCATAATATAAGTGCCAATACATGCTAAATTGTACTTCTTGATGTTAATGTTCTTAACTAATGCTCATGGGGATTCCAAGCATCTAAACTGCAGAGTAGAGTTGAATTGTAGACCATTAATTGTAAGATGAGAGAAAAAAAATAATGAGAATAGAGAAACACATTTTATTTTCTGAATTTTACTTAGCAGAGTGATCTATTTATAATAATTGTGATTACAAAGATAATAAATAACTACTATTATCAAGAGAACTACTTCCTAAGATAATTCAGCTAAGCTAAATGCAATAACTAAGCTACATGGAAGAATAATTATCATTTAATGCTCCTATTTCCAACATTAATAATAATAAATACAAAAGATCAGAGTTGCCGAGGAAATGATTTGCATGTTTTGACATTTGTTATCATTGTGGTGGGGTGTTAGAGATGTAATATAAAACAGCCACATGTCTTCACCTAATAACTTAAGATTTGGGATAATTAGTTCATGACATGGTATCTGAGCATCTATGATTGAGTGACGTAGAGGTTCCTTGCTGCCTTAATTCTTCTAATAAAAAGTTAAATTTCAGCTAAAGGTAGGTGAGCCTCTGCATGTGTACACTTCAATCCCTAAAGGTTCTCGCATAAGTAGGCATGTTAGAGATGTAATATAAAATTTTCACGTTATCTAATAACTTTAGCTTTTGCAATAGTTGGTTTATGACATGGGGAGTTTATATTTTGGAATTTGGATTTACTAGTTGATCATTGTAAATATTCTCGTTTGCTATCATGTTGTTTGTTCAAGTATGGAGACTTAGGTTCATCTTAGGTTGCCATTGGTTTTTGACAGAGTCCATGGTATTTTCTTTAAATTTTGTTTTGTTCATCTTCATTGTACTTCAGATGACTATTATTCTTGATCAAAATTTCTTTTTGTGTTTCTCATGGATCTTCTCTCAAACTATATCCTCTCTATGATCTCTCTGATTTCTCTCAAGATCTTAAGTTCATTTGTTGGTGTCAGAGATGTTTTGGTTTGGTTCCATTATGTGAGCCCTCAAGGGAGCTTCATTATTTGTTGAGGGCAGTTCACTTTTCAATTTGAAGATTCGGTATCAATTTACCTTAGTGCCTAAAGCTTTAAGTTTCAAAGGGGTTTTCAGTTTCATGTGTCATTAGTGTTGTAAGATGGGAGACAAAGGCTAATAATAATATTGGACTATTAGAGTAGAAGAGTAGAATTCCCTTTTCGACTCTAATATGGACCAGGTTTCAGTTGTTGACCATTTCTTACCATTGTTAATGAGAAGACCAATAATGTACATTCTATCTTGAATTCTTGCGTCGGTTTTCATGCTTATCAACAACTGCATTATTTTTTTTTTCTAATTCATTTCTCATGTGGTTGATGCAGATATGATAGAAATTAATTTTAACTTTTTCAAATGTTATGGGTAGCCTCTTCAACTCTGGCTATTTTTTCTAATACTTCTCGTTCTTCAACTTGATGTTATCCAGGTATTGCTTGGTCTTTTGGGGGTTTTGCTAGTTATGCTTTCTGTCCTTGGATCAGTTGGATTTTTCAGTGCTATTGGAGTAAAATCGACACTAATCATAATGGAAGTCATACCTTTTCTGGTTTTAGCTGTAAGTCTTTGTTTTTATCATTATCAAGATAATTTTATGAACTGCCATCAGAGATACCATATTTATCTTCTATAAGTATTGTGCAAGTGGAATGGACTAAGTGCCTGTTTGGTTGCCTCCAGAATCACGTTACAGGGGGAGATTGGGGGGGGGACCAAATTCAACTTTTTACAGTATCCATGCTTGTTTGAATAATTTTTGTGCTGGATAGTGGATGGAACTAATCTCTCGATGCATAGAATTAATACTGGGAAGCCTGAATTTTTAGCTTTTATGTTGCGCATAATTGATTCTAGGTGTTAGACCCACAAATTATGTCTTAACTACACTCCGCAAAGCAATTCTACTTTACCAACCAAACAAGATCAATTCTTTTCAACTAACTTCTAAACTCAATAAAACACTATTTGATGTTTTCAAAATCAATTCTTTCAACATGAAAAATCTAAAAAAAACTAACAGTGGCTCCACACTATGATGCTTCACTCAGCTTTTCTAGTCAGTCCCTTTGTAGGTAGCCCTTTTACGTGACTCTTGCAATTTAGGGGTGACCATAATTAAAGCTACTTTGTAACAGATTGAATGAAGAACTGAGAGAGATTTCTATTGATCTGAATATTTGATACAGTGCAAAACTGAGTGTCTGTTTCCACTTTCCAGAGATTCCTGGTTATACACCAGTGTTAGACTTCTCTAGGAAGCCAATTACAGTATCTAACCCACAACTTCCATAAACAGACTATGATAGTTAGCCTAACTGACTAAGGTAGTGATAATGATGCACAACTATATATACAGTAATCCTAGGTATATACTGTAGAGAAGATATAAAGAGAGAGAGAGAGAGAGAGAGAGAGAAGAGAGAGAATCAGGACTTGTATTATAGACAGAAAAAGAAAATACAAAGCCACTGAAATCTCTTATAAGAACAGTATTTATACTGGTGAGATTCAGTTATAACTGTCAACTGACTAAGGCTAATGGTTAACTAACTACAGTAGAAAAACTAACTAAGGTTAGTTATTCTTATATACACTTACACCTCCCCGCAAACTCAATGGAGCTGAGAAACCAAAGGTAGCTCATCTACATTTGGAGCTCAAATATGTGAACCTAGTAGAAGACAAAGGCTTGGTAAGTTAATCTACCCATTGGTCTGGGCCAGGTATATGCTGAACCACCAGCTGCTTAGTAAGAACCTTTTCTCAGACAAAAAACACATCCAACTCCATATGTTTAATTCTAGCATGGAGAATTGGATTATGTGCTAGCTGCACTGCACTGGAATTGTCACACAGCATGATAGGTGTAGAATAAGGGACTGCAAGTTCCTGGAGAAGAGTCTGAATCCAGATAATATCAGCTGTGGCAGCAGCTAAACTTCTATATTCTGCTTCAGTACTGGACCTAGAAACCACCTTTTGCTTTCTAGACCACCAAGACACCAGGTTAGGACCAACAAAGACAGCTGCACCAGATGTAGATCTTCGGTCATCTGGGTCTGAAGCCCAGTCAGAGTCACAAAAGCCTCTAAGAGAAAGATGGTTATTAAGAGAGGGAGGATACAGAATAAGTCCAGAATGAAGGGCACCTTTAAGGTACCTCAAAATCCTTTTCACAGCAGTCCAGTGAGACTCAAGAGGAGAAGCCATAAACTGACATACTTTGTTAACAGAAAAACTGAGTTCAGGGCGAGTGATTTTGTAACATAATGCAAGGCTCCAACAATAGATCTGTAAAAGGAGGGATCTTGCAGTAAATCAGAGCCATGTTGGAGAGTCTGCAGCTAGAGTTCATAGGAGAAGAAATGGGCTTTGCTTCTAGAATATTGGTTTTCTGTAACAGATCTCGAATGTACTTGGACTGAGTCATCAAAAGTGCTCCACTGTATAAGAATGAACCTCAATCCCCAAAAAATAGTCTAAAGAGCCCAGCTGCTTGAGAGAAAATGAAGCATTGAGTTGCTGAATTAACTTTTGCATGAGTGTAGATGAATTTCCAGTGATAATAATATCATCTACCTAAATAATATTGAAGAATGATTGGGTAACCGAACTTTCTCCTATGACAGTGTTGAGTCAATTCTTTCATCCTACATGTGACTCGTACTAGGATGCCATTGTTCAGGTCTTAGATACAGAAAAGAGCTATAGGAAGATGGTTACTCTATGACTATGACGATACTGATCTGGCAGGTTCTCCTTTAGGCATTCTTCCTCAAGATACTACTGTTTTCATTTTGGAGGTAATCTGATATCTTGGGAAAGAAGAAGCTGACATCAAGCAATGGCAGTTGCAGTGCGTGAACTTGTATGGCTAAAATAGTTTCTTAAGGAGTTAAGTGTTTGTAAAGAGCAATTCATGAAGCTTGTGTGATAATCATGCTTCACTGCATAAAGCTTCAAATCCAAGGTTTCATGAATGAATAAAACACATTTAGGTTGATTTTCATTTTGTGAGGGAGAAGAGCCATCCTGGAGAAATGATCACTTCTTTCATCTAACTGTTTCAGTGAGTAGCTGTTAACATTTTCACCAAGATTCTTTGAAGTCCTCGAGTTAATTACGTATGAAACAAGCTTGTTGCATGACTCCTATGCAACAACTTTAGAGCAAGTAATATAATGTTCTTAGAATTTGAGTTTGTGCCTAACTCAACACTACCAAATTGGCTTGTAAGGTGAGAGATGTCCCCCACTTATATACTTTAATTTGGTCGTATCACTAGTCGATGTAGGATATCCAACACACACCACTCATGCCAAGGACTAGACATCTTGAGCGTGAAGTTTGCAAGACTGGACATCTGTGGATGGTCTGATAACAGACTAATAGCGGGTGGCATGATAGGCCCAACAACAATCGCTAGGATAACAAATGTTATTATAATTATTAGAATGTTGGAAAGTAAACATTAAGAATTGTTATATTTGGTTCATGTCCTTTGAGCAATAGTGCCATAGGAAATAGCTTAAATTCATTTTTTTTGTCCTGTAAATACTCTCTTGATGTATATAAATATCATTTATGCTGACTGCTAAAGAAAATTCAGAACCTTTCTTCTAAATTTGGGCCATTCTCTAAATTCAAGTTTTATTAATTTTTATAACTCTCCTGCTTACTTTTCTGCAAGTGTGGTTAGATTTCACTTTTTTTTCATTTTTTTGATCAGGTTGGTGTTGATAACATGTGTATAATCGTAGATGCTGTGAAACGGCAACCCTCAGGTTTACCAGTAGAGGAACAAATAAGCAATGCAATGGGTGAAGTTGGACCTTCAATAACACTGGCCAGCTTATCAGAGATTCTAGCATTTGCTGTAGGATCGTTTGTTTCTATGCCAGCATGTCGTGTTTTCTCCATGATTGCAGGTTACAGATTTTTCTCCTCTCACCCTGTACTTTGGACAAAAAGAAAACTGAATCAACATCATCTATACACATAAAAAGGAGGGTGAAATATACAACTCCTTTAAAAAGTGGTTTTAAGATTTCTTAACTCCTGAATTTTCTTTTTTGTAGCTTTGGCGGTTCTACTGGACTTCCTTCTACAGATTACTGCTTTTGTAGCTTTGGTTACATTGGACTTTATGAGGACCAAGGATAATAGGATTGACTGCTTTCCATGCTTGAAGATGAATCCGCCCTCTGCGGAGCAAATTGAAGGTACATGTGAGTTATGGCATGTATACTTTGGTTTTCTGCTAAGCCTGCATCTTACAATTTAGGCTTTTGGGTAGTAGGGTTTCAAATTGGTATAGCCTTTATGACCATGTTGTCAATAAGTTTATCATTTATGCTCCTATTCTTATGCATCTATGGTGGGCCCTTTTGCTTTGTCTAAGCTTCAAGCCCAAAGCTCTTTTGCATGAGTGGTTTACTTGGGCTTATAAATCATTCTTGTTACTCTATCTAATAAGCCTTAAGCTTTTAGGATCGAGTTGGTCTTTGACATGATATCAAAGGCTCCATGTAGTGGTTACAAATTTGATCCTTGTTGTCCTTTTTTGGCTTGGTGATATTTAATTTCAGCACTACTCATGAATGTTATTTGATTTGTCAATGCTTCAACTTGAAAGGACTCTCACATAATGAAACATCAAACATGTTAAGGATATAAATCACTCTTAAGTCTCCACCTTGTAGATTAAACTTTTACTTTTAATCGATGCTCAATAATTGTTTATATCTAACATTTTCCATTGAAGCATAATCATGAATTATTTTCAGCTTCTATTAGTACATTGTATTTTAAACTTTTTTTTTCTCTCCTTGCTTATATATGGTTCTAATCATATCCTAATCAAAGTGTAGGCATTAGGCGGGAAAGAGATGGATTGCTGACACGATATATGAAGGTAAAGTTATATTTCGTTCATGAGTTGATTATGTGTAAACTAAAAAATAAATTTTATTGTATTACCCATGTTTTATGAATTCAATTTTGTTGTTTTCTAATTCTATTTTGGTGTTCATAGGCAAAAAATTCTCAAGATAACGCCATAGCATGTAGCTTTTGTAATCAGGGGAGGGCTTAGCATGTAGCTTTTCTTCCCCCTCCTAATTGGGAGGGATCTTGCAATCCAGCCAGTTTTTTGGCATCCTAATTCATGTACTATTCATGTATTAGGTTGCCATAGATCTGCGATTTGTTGTTAGGATTGTTCTTGTATTTAGTACTACTTGTACTATGTTCCCTTATATATATATATTATCTTTGCTGATAAAAAAAAAAGATAATGCCATAGAACTTTTACTTTGTTTTGAGTGGATTAGCTAGATAAATAGGGTTATAGGGGGGAATTTGGATGGAATGGACATTCAGTTAGTTAGAACATTTGTAAGAAAAAGAGAAATCCTTTGTGAAAGAGAAATCCTAAATTATTTACATATTTACAACATAGATAATATATAGTGTTAAAACTTAAATGTAATAATTTTATATTAGAAATAGATAAAACAACTTAATCATTAGTCTCGTGAAACAAAATTATAAGTTATATCTGAGTTTATGAAACCTCTATTTTGGAAGATGGAATTGAAGAAATGAAACAACCAATTTGAGTGCATGCATTGAATGAGTGAGTGACAAATAGAGTAGTGGAATAATCCATAAGATAAGCTATCCTTCAATTCCTTTTCATTTATCAATTTAAGCTTATATGCTCTTCGATTTCTTTCATGAGAATTGGTGAAAGAAAAGGAAGGATAAATAATGAACGTTGAATCATGTGATTATTGCACCAATTCATTAATGGATAATAAGATTCATATTCATTTGAGATTCATCTTATGATACAAATTGCTAGCTAGCTGAATCACACGATTCAAATCATGAATTGTAATATTCCAATAATTATGATAGCTGCCCTATAGTTAGTTAGTTAGTTAGTTAGAGGGGATTAGTCATATAAATAAGGGATAATAAGATTCAAACGGGCATTCAAAGAATTTGAAGATTTGTAAGAAAGGAATTATCCTTTGTGAAAGGGAAGCAGCCCTTGGACAAGAATTACTTTTCCTTGTTCTGTTCAGTTTCAATCAAGAAAAATCACTCTTTATTTCCATCTTGTGTTCCTATCACTTTTCTGATCAAAATTAACTCTACTATCATTGTGTGAATTTAGGAGGTTCATGCACCATTTCTTGGACTATGGGCAGTTAAAATCTTGGTCATTGCCGTATTTGCTGCATTTACCTTAGCAAGCATTGTAAGTTTCTTGGGAAACGAGAAAATATTAATTTTCAGTAAGACCCTTTTTGGAAAATGTCATTCTATTTGTGCTTTTATTGTTTCCTTTTATTTTGACAGGCATTATGCACAAGGATTGAACCTGGTCTTGAGCAACAGATTGCTCTTCCACGGGATTCCTACCTTCAGGTTTATGTTTCTATTTGTTTTCCCATGTTCCATTTTGTACTATCCAGCCTCTTACATTCATTTTTTCTTTCAGGGTTATTTCAGTAACATATCCGAGTACCTTAGAGTTGGACCACCCTTATACTTTGTTGTAAAGGATTACAACTACAGGTTGATTAATTTTATTGTTCTTAGTGTACTTATCTCTTTATTAATTGATGGGTCTTTTAAGAAGACAATTCAATGTTGTGTTATTTACTTACAATTCTCTTTAAGGGATTAGGCTGTTATATTTTTTTTTGCATGATATCTGGCAGACCTACGATGGCTTTTTGTGTAAAGCCCTTTTAGTTCTGCTTGGATTTCTCTTGTATATTTCTTTAAGCAGCACATCTTGTACTGTTCCTTTATTTCTATATATAAATATATTATCTTTGCTGATAAAAAAAAAAAAATTTACAAACTGAAATGATGCATTAGGCATGCCAGCTGCTGTTGAATAAAAAAGGAAATAGAATTAGTGGAAAGAAAATTATGTATATCATTATTTTCCTCCACTGTGCTAGCACGTGAAAAATCTCATATAGATGTATAAATTAAGTGTTTTATCTGAAGTTTTGAACTGATTTCCTGTGAGTCTCTTGTGCAGTTTGGAATCCAAACACACAAACCAGCTATGCTCCATTAGCCACTGTGATTCAAATTCTCTTTTAAATGAGGTAATTCAATGGTCAAGTTCTTCAACAGTGATTATTAGTGTCAACCTCCATTCATTAGTTCTAGTAAAAACTGAATATTTTATTGATTGCTTGAGAGAAAACTCAGTTCAGGAAGATTGTGTAAATGATAGTAAATACTGGAAAAAAGAACTCTAAGACTAAGAGCTTTACTGAGATTACAATAATATCTAGCCTATCTTAGGAAAAAAATATCAAATACAGAAATAAAATAAATATGATCCCCCCAAGCCATGTCATATATATGTAATTCTAGGACCTCTTGAAGACTTGGTAAAATGTCAGCCAGATGATCTTTGGAGCTCATAGAGGTAGTTTTGATAATGCCGAAAAGTATCTTCTCTCTATAAAGTGGCAATCAACTTATGTTGTCTTCTCGTGAAAAAACTAGATTTAATGAGAGATATAGGGCAGATTATCACAAACAAGCTCTTAAGACCTACTCTTAAAACTTGCAAGTCTTGAAGCAAATGTTTTAGCCATAGAAGTTCACATGTGTGGTGAGCCATAGTGCAATACTCTACAATCTAGCCACAACAACTGCATTCCAATGACATTGGCAAAGAGAGTTGAAGAACTGACTAATAAGGCTCCCCCTGATTAGGAAGAAGGTTCATATTTTGGTTGTATGGGTATCAAATGGTTTACAATCTAGCATTCCTGTTTTCTTTATGTGTGAACGCTGTACCCAAATTGCAAGTGTTTTGCTTTATTTTCCTAAAACATTAAGGAAATTCCTCATGAAAGTCATATCTACAAAAGGAAATATCTCTAAACTAAAACTCAGCTAATTTTTATGGGTTTTCCAAAAAAAATATTCTTTTTTGGTTTATTTTTCTTCAATTTTTCCTTTGAAATCATGCACATAAATTCATAAAAAATGAATTTATCATGGTGCAAACTAGCTGTGCTCACACTGAAGGTAGTTTTGCTCATGAAGATGGTAAGACCCTTCCTTGCAACAACACTGGTAAATCTTTGGGGCTAAGAGATTATAGAGAAGTTGTTTTTCATCAGACATGTAAAAAAACAAAAAGGAAAACAGATTTTCAATCACAGCCAAAAACAATGAGAAGATGGTGCTTTCTAACAGCTGCAAAAGAGACAGTATTAGGACAAATCAAACCCTGAAACATAACAGGGAGTGGCCAGTGTCCTGTTCTGTGATGGTGGTGGCATGGTGTACACACACCTGAAATGCATGGCTACTGGTTGGGTGCGTAAGGGAACATGGAAGATCTGATGAGAGCTGAAACTTTGGGTACAGGGACATCAGCCACGTCTGCTTTGCTGAGGGGATCTTTGCTGGAGAAACCTGCTGGAAAAAAAAATTCCAGCAATGGCAGCAGTTTCTGGGCTGTGGGCACGATGAAGGTGCCAAGGTGAAAATGAAAGCTACCTAAGATAGCTGCAATGAAGGCTGCCTAAGATAGCTGCAAGAAGGAAGCTAGTCTTTTGATGCATCAAGAGTCTGATACCTACTTGATAAACCTAAAAGATTTGAAAAAGAAAGTGGCTATAAGAGTATAGAGTATACTTACTCTTACAGTGGCTGAAGTTTATTTCATTCAGCTTATTACAAAGGATGATTACCTCTCCTATATATAGACGACATTACTTTTAATTCAAGAATTTCAAGGGACTAAAAAAATGTCCAACACTCAAGAGTCTAAGAATCTTTTTTTTTTTTAATCACCATGACATTGGTGCGGAGTATTCACCAATTTTACTGATGACTAATCTCCGCTGGAGAACCTAACTGACCACCTTCTTAGAATGTGGGTTTGGACCTAATTCAACCCCAAAAGCTAACTCATAGGG
>CM023954.1:203530-336812 GCA_013407115.1 Glycine latifolia
TGAGGGTTGTCCCCCACTTATATACTCTTTCTTGGCACTATCTCTAGTCGATGTGGGACTTGAGTTTTTCTCAATACGCCCAACACTTTTGGGCTTGGTGCGTGGATAATATGGTGGGTGGCCCGTTAGTGGATTTAGGATAGACTCTGATACCATCTTAGAATGTGGATTTGGACCTAACTTAACCCCAAAAGCTAGCTCATAGGATGAGGGTTGTCCCCCACTTATATACTCTTTCTTGGCACTATCTCTAGTCGATGTGGGACTTGGTTTTTCTCAATACACTCCCTCACGCCCAGCACTTTTGGGCTTAGTGCGTGGACAATATGGTGGGTGACCCGTTAATGGATCTAGGATAGGCATTGATATCATCTTAGAATGTGGATTTGGACCTAACTTAACCCCAAAAGCTAGCTCATAGGGTGAGGGTTGCCCCCCACTTATATACTCTTTCTTGGCACTATCTCTAGTCGATGTGGGACTTGAGTTTTTCTCAATACACCTTTAGTGGGGTCTTCCTTCCCAACCACGTTTTTTCCATCCACAAGGCTCGAACCTGAGACCTTGCTTAAGGCGACCGAGCTCAGGATCACTGGGATCAACGACTTGTTGGTAGAGTCTAAGAATCTGTACAGGCTAACTAATGAAAGAAATAAACCCTATTAATTGCAATAATTATATTCTTCATTTATATTGTTGAATGGCTGACTTGTACATAACTACACTTATAATGTAATTTCTTTTTTATCTTGGCATATATGAATGGATTTTGTATATATTGTTCTGTAACATTGCAGATATCTAGAGCATCATTAGTGCCAACATCAAGCTACATAGCCAAACCAGCTGCCTCATGGCTTGATGATTTTCTTGTATGGATATCACCTGAAGCTTTTAGTTGCTGTCGAAAATTCACAAATGACTCTTATTGTCCACCTGATGATCAGGTATGTGCTTCTTTAAATGTCCTTTAACTTTCCTTCTCTCCTACATGTTTGGAACTTATATTCATGCACATTGTATATGTATATATGGTTTCTCTTTTCTCCTGCCTTGTTTTTGTATCTACATCAATTGTTTAAATGATAAATCTAATTAAATATTGCTCATTGTACCATCGTATATCTTTCATTTACAATAGTAAATGTCTGTCCTTGTTCAGCCTCCTTGCTGTTTACCAGATGAAGGGCCATGTGGGTTGGGTGGAGTGTGTAAAGACTGTACAACAGTAATATACTTCTCCCTCTAAACTTTTTTGTTTATTACATAGGATACTACTTTCCTAATAGATGTGACTGTAAATCAAAAGGGTGAATTAGTAAAGCGACTGACACTTTTGGTTGATTCCTAGTGTTTCCGCCACTCGGATTTGGTTAATGATCGTCCATCTACGGCACAGTTCAGAGAGAAGCTTCCCTGGTTTCTTGATGCACTGCCATCAGCTGATTGTGCAAAGGGTGGTCATGGAGCTTACACCAACAGTGTAGATCTGAATGGTTTGAAAAATACTCACTCCCTCTTTATAAAAGGACAAAAATTATATTTTGTCCCTTATGTATTTGCTGTAACATTCTCAAAATTGAAAATCTAATATGTAGATTTTGCTTATAACTGGCTTTCAGGTTATGAGGGTGGTGTCATCCAAGCTTCTGAGTTCCGTACTTATCATACACCAGTTAATAGACAAGTATGCAGTGTGATAAGTGATGATCTTATTTTCATTGCTTTGGCATATTCTTTTTCATACATTTCTCTGTTTGTTCTAATGAAAATCTTGTTAGGGTGACTATGTTAATGCAATACGAGCTGCAAGGGACTTTTCGGCAAGAATTTCTTCATCTTTAAAGGTTTGGACGTCAATGGCATTATGCATTTTTACCTGAGTTGTTTTGGCATTCTGGATCAAAAGAATGTTTGGAATATGGTCTACACATATTTTTTCTCCTTGTAATTATTATTTTTTATTTGAACTGCATCCTAGGATTGACTCTACTGTTACTGCTATTATTGCTATTGTTGTTGTTTGTTATTGGTGTTAATATTGTTATTGTGTTATTTCTGTCTTTCACCAATCTAATATTTTATTTGGGAGTCCTTGTTTTCACTTGACCTTTGAGTCTCAATCTCTGTTGGTATTAGCTCATCACTTTTTATCTGACTGCCTCTTTGTTGGTATTAAGTTTATAACAAAATATTAGATGATATGATTATGGATCTACTTACCATTTTCTCATCCTTATGAAGCATTTTGTAACGACTAAAATCATACAATGTCTCATATTGTTGATTTTTTTGTGGATCTCCACTTCTTGTTGATTAAGTTTCTCTTGTGCAGATGGATATTTTTCCATACTCAGTGTTTTATATCTTCTTTGAACAATACCTGGATATATGGAAGCTAGCCCTGATCAACATTACCATAGCACTAGGTTGGTATTCCAAAACAGTTTAAATAACACACATGCACACAGTATGACATACTCGTTTGTCAACCTTGTTGTATAAGCTGGACTGTCTGTTATGATCCTTCAGTTTCCCTTCCTGTTTGCAGTTTATATGTTGAAATTTGAGCCTTTATTTAGAAGATTTATACTTGTGTTCTTGGCTTCAAACTTTTAAATTCTATCTCTATGGTCTTTGATGGAGTACTCTGTTGTCTTATCAACATCAAACCACTTTATGTTTTCCACTTGAAAGATATAAAGGATCTTCTGTTGCTTTTTATGTATGAAAGATTTCAGTATCGGGATTTAGACTACATATTCATGGGTTGTACTTATTTGCCTCCCTCTTGATATTTCTGATAGGACCAAAATTGGAAAGTGAAAATCTAATTCATGTCTTCTCACTTTTATCCATGTTTTGTTTTCCATTTCTTGGACTTAAATTCTTCAACTACTACTTTGTGAAAATGTATCATATCAAGTCTGTGTCTTTCTTTAGTCAAATTCATTTGTCATTAAATAACTAATGGTGATATAACAGGTGCTATTTTTGTTGTCTGTCTGATCATCACATTCAGGTATACTAGAGCCTTGTATATTTACAGTCAACTTGAAAATTTGTTCTCTCCAGTTTAAGATTAAGCATAATATTCTTTTTCTGTTTGCTATTAAATGCAGCGTGTGGAGTTCAGTAATCTTATTACTTGTTCTGATCATGATAATTTTGGATCTCATGGTAACATTTATCTTACACTTGCAAATTCGTTTCATCTTTCATTTGCTTTCCCTTTCGATATCCTATTTATTACCTCTTAGTTACAGAATGAAACAAATGACCTTTGTGACTCCTGCAGGGTGTAATGGCAATTTTGGGTATTCAACTCAATGCAGTGTCTGTTGTAAACCTTATTATGTCAATAGGAATTGCTGTGGAGTTCTGTGTGCATATAGTACATGCTTTCATGGTTAGTCTAATCCTCTGTTCTATTAATTGACGGGTCTTCCCATATGGTATGGTGGTCTTTTTGAGGAAACAGTGATATTTGTCAATGTGTCACTTTATAATTCCTATAACATGTGAAATTCAATCTTGCTTTGTCACCAGGGGAATATTGACACACTGATTTATTCCAGGAGACCTTTTATGCAATTGAACCACCTGTCTTTTGGTGACTATGCTGTATGCACATTTTCTGATGATCTTGTATGCATGTGTTCACAGGTAAGCTTGGGGGATAGGAGCCAACGAGCAAAGACAGCATTGTGTACCATGGGGGCTTCCGTATTCAGGTTGACTATATGTATTGTGGCATTTGGAAAGATCATGGATTGTAATATTTGTAGCCTTACCCCACCCCCCAACCCACCCATCCCCACCCCACTTATGTGCATTATTTTTTGCCATATCATCGGCCAGTGGGATCTTTAACACTGCCCGTTACGCTAAGGACTGGACATCTTGAACATGAAGTTCATAAGACTGGACATCTATGGGTGGTCCAATAACAGCCCGATAAACCCAACAACAATTGCTCGGATAGGTTCTCATACCAATTTATAATTTAGGTTTGCACTATAGGCTCTGATACCATGTTAGCATTAGGTTTGGTGGGTGGATAATATGGTAGGTGACCCAATAATGGAATAAGGATAGACTCTTGCACCATCTTAAAATTTGGAGTCTGGGCCTAATTCTATCTCACAAAACCGGGTTGTAAGGTGAGGGTTAGTGGATTACCCCCTACTTATATACACTATTTTGGTCATATCACTTAAGTGACAAAACTTGAGGACTTCCGGTTGACAATGCCTACCCATATGATGTTCTAGGTGAGGACCTTGTTTGTGTTCCTGGGCGGTATATACTATAAACCCAGTTGGAGGCAACTTACTCGGTGGTATGATAGTTAGTATTTTGGAAACAAGTTGATAGGTTGACAGGGCCACTAAGGTATATGTTGCCAGTGTTTTGTTTTTGTTGGATTAGATCACTTAATTTTCGTATGTATCTAAACATGTATTTTTACATGTATTGTATCCTATATATTTTAAAATAATTGAACCACAGTAACCACCGTATTGGATGTGTAACGTATTTGTGCATCAACTTGTAACATAAGCATAAGCTTGAGGGAGAATATTAAAAGATATGAAGGTTGTTAGTAGTGGGCCTAGGCTAGGGTTTGGGCTTGTACTGGTAGTTCAAAAACTCGGTCTTTCTAATGGTATAAATAGGTGCATTTGTATTTGTGTGTGACACCTTATTATCAATCTCAAAATACATTGTTTGCCATCATTTGTTCTTTCCCCTTTTCCTCGTCTTAACCCTCAAGGTTCAGCAAAGATGAAATGTTATGGGCATGATTGGACTTTGTGAAGAGTTCATCTTATAGTAGTTATTTAGTAGTGTAGCTTTAATATAACTCTTGATCTGTTGTCAGAGAATTGATGCAGGTCTTGGTTGAATCATTAGTGTCTGCTTGCACTATTATTTTGTTGACACTTTCTTTTTGTATTATTTATCTTTGTTTGGTAGTGGAATCACACTTACAAAATTAGTCGGAGTCCTCGTCCTTTGCTTCTCAACATCAGAAATTTTTGTGGTATGTGACATATCACCCTTGGCTCCAAACTTGATTGTCTGCTCAAGAAATGTTAAAGTACCTTTTGGGTCTTTGCAGGTGTATTACTTCCAGATGTATCTGGCCTTGGTTCTCATTGGCTTCTTACACGGTCTTGTGTTTCTCCCTGTAAGTTTGTGTTTAGTGTTGCTCTATAAAGTATAAATAACTAGTTTTTCATTAACGTCAGGAAATAGGTTTTGCTTCGTTTCCATTTTGCGAGTTTTAGTTGTTGGTCACACTTGGCATTCAATTTCACAATGTGTTCAACAAGCCTTACACGTTTGACATTGTCATTAATCCATACAATCCCCACTGGGATTAGTTCTGCCGGTAGGAATGAAAGCACTTTACCTATACGGCTTATGTTCAATTCCTAATGCCAGCAATCCTCTTTGGTGGACAATCTGTTAATTAGCACCGCTGTAAGCCCTTGCTATGGCTTGTGGTATGTTTTGACCTTATATAGGACAGCCTACCTTTTCCCTATATGTAACATTCCTGATTTTCGATTTCTCGGCAACTCTTACATTACAGTATTTCACGTGATGACATTTCATTCAATATCCTTGTTGGTCAAAACCTTTTGTAAGTAGCCATTTTCAAGACATCAAAAATCAACTCTGTCTATTTCTAATATCAATGATTGATCCCACAAACCAACACAAGATTTTTCAGCGTGTTTTGTCCTCACTCGCGCTTTTCGAAAAATTCCCCAGAAGGTCACCAATCCCATTACTACTCCAAGTCAAACACATTTAACTATGAAATTTTTAAGTGATAAGTTACCGAAAAATAGATGCATCTTGTTGATATAGGTAATACCAATTAATTCTTTTAAGTCATCCTCAATTATATAGTTTCATACCTACACAATTTTTGGATCTTTCTTTTTCTAGTGTGATTAGTTGGGGTGTTACACTGTCCCTTTTTATTCCCAAAAAATATACGTGCACAATAACTAATTAGAAAACATCTCACATTTCCTGCCCTTTTTTTTCAGGTCGTTTTGAGCTTGTTTGGTCCTCCGTTAAGATATACAGTCATTAAGGAGCAGCTAGAAGACATGCCTTCTGCTTCATCAGAACAGCCTCTAATTAGATGAAAGTTAGATTTTAACTACGTGATCACTTACTCAATGAACAAGAAAAATTGTTTGGATTATAGAGGATTAATAGTATCTTTTCGTTTGACTTTTAGATCGAGAAAGTTGATTGCTTATGTATCAGAACATGAGAAACTCTGCCGATTTTTTGTAATTTCTGATGTTTGGTAGGTTTGATCATCAGTTACGTTGGTGTGTATATAATTCCGAGAACATTTGCTGATATTTGAAGCAAATATACGTTTATAGATATTCATATACATTTGCTGATACCACGAAGAAAATCAACTCATATAGGATTGTTTTACTTTAATTATGGTAAAAATTATGGGATTGTGAATGTGACTGTCACATCACTTAATAATGATGTTTTTTTTCCTGGAAATTAAAACTTGTCACACAGAAACTATGTGTAAGTCTAGTGTAACATAATTTATGTTTAGATAATTTTATTCTAAAATTACTTTTGTTAAAATAAAAATTGTTTGGATGATATTAATTAAAAACACTTTCAAATATATAATTACTCAAATGAGTACAAATTTATGATGTGATGCTAATATTATTTATTTTATTATTTTAAATATATTTGAATTGATAATATATTATTATTATTGTTACATCTTATAAAAAAATTGGTGTTAGTATTATAAATTCAAAATGTTTTTACAAAAAATATTAAAATATGTACATAAAAACATTTAATATCAATGTAATTTAATCACATAAAAGCTTAATAATAATATAAGTGTAATTTAATATAAATCTATTATATTCAAATAAATGTAAATATTTTTTTATAAATTTAAGGGAATTTCTTCCTACACAAGCAAAAAATTTCATATACCATTCATTTTTGTTTTATTCTAAAAATATCCTTCCTCATCTTGTTATTGTGTGTTGTTTCACTTATGGTTGTTCATTTTTTTTCTTCATTCGTGTTTGTTTTTGGCTTTTTCTCCTCTAGTTCCTTTTTTTTGTTGAAGAAGGTCCTTGTTGCATTGGTTAGGTTGGTGGTAGTTTGGCAGCTTGGTCGTCGTCTCGAGGTGGTGGTGACAGATATAAGATTTTTTTTTAACACCCATCTATATGTTTTTTTCCAAAATTTTTATATTTTTTATAAGTGCTATTTTTTCAAATTTTTTATAATTGGTTGTTAATCAAATTATTTATCAAAAGTTTTTTAGTGAATTTTTGTTACAAAAATAATGATATAATAAATAAAATATTGATGTTATTATGTCACATTATTATTAATTTATAAGAATAATATATATATATATATATGAAAAAATATTGAAGCTTTAAATTAAATATTAAAATTCATACACTTATTAATATGATACATTTAGTACTATCAAGTTTTTGTAAAATTTGATCATAAAAATGATTTATCATTATTGTTACCATCATTTACTATAGGTTAAATTAGTTATTTAGTCATCTAATTTATTTTTTACATTCAACTAGGTTCTTTTATTTATTTATTTTCTTTTATAAATTAGCTACCACAAAAGCATATATTAGTCCCGTATCTTTTGTCTCTCCATTGAACATATAATAAGCGGGCTTAAGTCCGTAACAATCACTAAACTTTCAATTTCAGGTGTAGATCTTCTAAATTTTTGTACTTTTCTTCCATGAGAAGTCAACTTCAACTCTTCATGCAATTAATTATAATTAGTTACATCAATTAAAATGACAAAAATATGTAAATAGAGAAATAATTAAACACATAAGTATCTCTCCTACCCACACATACGGATTAATTTATTATTATGAATTCAAAATTTCAAAACAAATAAAATACATACGGATTAATTTATTATTATCAATTCAAATTTAAAAATAAACAAAACACATACAGATTAATTTATTATTATCAATTAAAAATTTACAAAGCAAATAAAACACATATGAATTTATTTATTATTATGAATTCAAAATTAAAAAATAAAATAAAATAAAATACATACAGATTAAATAATCAGTCATTCACTTACTCTAATTAAAAATATAATTAAATAATTTCATCGTAAAATAGTATTGATGTAATTAAAAATGTTATACCAATTTTTTAAGTACATGAAAATTGTACTAATTATTTACTTTAAAGTTATTTGACTTTATTGTCACTTCAAATAAATTACGCGACCCAAAAAAGGATTTCATAGAAATTTACACAAGGCACAACACAACTATCATATAGTAGCAAGTTTTAAGTCATTTCCTTAATTTCTTTTGAAATAAAAAATATTACATGATAATTTTCTTTGATGCGTTAACAATATTTTTTTAGTCAATAAAAAAATTATCAAAACAAAGGATTATTGAAATTCTTTTTGATATACACGATCAAGAACAGAATCTATTCAATATTTTTTTTATAAAAACGCATAATTAAAATTAAAAAAAAAAACACATGCATATTGCCAATCTTATAAAGCTTATGGATTTCTAATCCGTATCCTTTATACAGATTATCAATCCGTAGCCATACAGATTTCCAATACGTAAACATTAAACATAGAAAAAATTAATTTTTAATTAGACAAAAACAAAAGGAAGAAACTAACGGCGGCAGAGAGGAAAATTTGATGAAACCAACAATGAAGGGTGAAGCAGCAGACTTTCTTGAGATGAACCACGACACTGGGTGCACAAACAAAAACAGGATGATGCAGTTGAAGAAGAAGGAGAAGACTGCAAAAACGAAAAAAAGGCGAGAAGAAGAAAAATGTCTATATTCGTACTTAACTTTTTTATAAAGAGTAATTTTAGAATTTAACTATGCATTGAGTGTATCGGAACTTTTGCTAGTGTAGGAAGAAATTTCCTAAATTTAATAACGTGAAGAGGGTTTAGCTTTGGTTGACCAATTCTAGAACTAATCACGTGACCAAATTTGTCATGGCATTGTTAAATTGTCTTTAGTATTGTTATCACTACACGTTGAACGAAAAAGGAACTATACGTGGTTGCTTTGAGGAGAACGGTCATTTTGATGAGATCTACATTCAACTCAAGTGTAGTTCAAATTGCTAAACAAATATGTATGTCGTTCCATGAAGGCCGAACATTTGTTTGAGTGGCCAAACGGTAAAACAAACATACCCATTAGTGTTGTAAATATGTGTTCTAACAATCATCAACTAACCATTCACTTTCCATTCAGATTTCTAATAAATGGCTCTAACAAAGTAGTCAGTGAAGCTATTTGCAATGTACGACTGTTTCATTTTTTTCACCTATTTTTTTAGTATGCGGTATAAAATCAAAATATTCGAACATTCAAATAATATAAATACATCTTATTAATATCCTTCATTTATATCTATTTCTCTCTTTTTTTCTACTGTGTTATTATTATTATTATTATTCATTAAAATAACTTAATTGAAAAATAAAACAAAATGTTTAATATAATAAATTAAATCATATTTATTGGTATTTAAAAAAATATTTATAGCAAATTAATTTTATGTCCATCTAAAAATTTTAAATTTTAATTTTAGTCCCTAAAAAATTTGTCCCTCAAAATACAAAACATTATATTTTAAGAAAATGTATATTTTTTATCAAATATTTAACAAGTTGACTTAGTGTTGATGTGACATTTATATGATTGTCACGTATCAAGTAATTTTTTTATTTTTATTTTTAAAAAAATCTAAAACTTTGAAGTTTAGTTTTAGTCTCTATAAAATTTAAAGCTTCGTTTTAATCTTCATAAAATTCAAAATTTTGATTTAATCCTCATAAAATATTATATTTTAATTTTTAACATAACATATTAAGTAATATTAAACAAAAATAGCATAATATTCATAATTTAATAATATTATTGGTAGGATGCACATGAGGAGTCACAACGTACATACTCATCTTTTTACTAGCCTACCTAAAATTGTGTTAGGATCATTTATGCATGAACCCAAATCTAACATGATGAAGACCAAATAAGATATGTGGGATAAGAATAGGTCAACTTGATTTAATAATCATATTAATATTATATGTATAATTAAATCGTGGATTAAAAGAACTATAAAGTTTAAGTAAAATCTATTTGAAATTGTAAATTTTTTATTATTGATTAAAATTTACACTCTTTAACATATTTTCTATTATTGATTAAAATTTATTGAAAAAGATGAAATTCTACTTTAAGTGGGTCTCATAAAATCTTGTAATTGTCAATAAACTCAACCAATAATAAGAGATGTATTTAATAGAGTGTGATAAGAGAATATATTACTAGCATCTCTTAATCAAATATGTCATAACGTTGAAGTTTAACGACACACTAGCAATGATTCAATGGCAATCATGTAAAAATTAAATTGAATTCCCTTCCAAAATTTTCAGTTTATTGAATCATTGTTCTTTAAGAAATCGAGCCGCAAGTAGTTTCAAGAGCTGACTTAAGTCCCTTCCAACCCCACACCATTTCCTTTGTATTAGGAGAGAAAAACAATCTAATGCAGCTGGATTACTTTATTTATATGAATATAAATTTTGGTTATATATAGTTGGACGGAGCAACTGATATGGAGCTTTGTGAATAAAGCATTTTAAGAAGAAATTAAGTAGAAGTAATAGATATAAATAAAATGAGTCTAACAAGTAAAAGCAAAGCAGAAATTAATGGAAATGTGATGGTACAGTACTAAAAAGAGACGCCAAGGCTGGAAGAAGGGGTAGTGGTGGTGTTGGCAAAAGTAAATGTATTTGGTAGAATATTAAGAGGCGAAGCTTGAAATAGGGCGAGTCTAATTGTGCGGCTCTGAGATGTTGTATGCAAGTCTTTACACTCCTCAAGATCACCATCGCAGGCTAAAACAACCCACTCCCCGTCATCATCCAAATACTTTAGAACCAAGTTGTTGCCGTTGCTCACATCGTTTAGGTTGAAGCGCCTTGCGATTTCCAGCTGCAATTCTGTGAACCCCCAATGTGGTTGCAAGCTAAAACGGATTTTTTCATCCGCAAAAGTAGCCTTCACTCTCAAGGGTTGTTGAGGGCTTTGTGCTGCTACTCCTGCTGCTGTAGGAGAGGATGAGTTGTTGTTGTTGTTGGACTTGGATGATTGAGAACTCAACTCCGGAAAACTGTTGTAGAAGGAGCCGATCTGTATGGCACCCTCGGCACCCTGCACTGAATCGATCACAAGCTGAAGTTTCTTCAAAGAGTGGCCCACCTTCTTGATTTTCCTTGAAGGCCACCTCGTTATGCCATGCTGTCTGCATATCCTTTTCAGAGTTGTGGGACACACTGCATGCATGCATTCATTCATTCATTAAGCAAGAGCTAGAGTAGAGAGAGACAAAAATAATGCAATTATTAATGGATCATATCTCACCGCCAATGCTCTTTGCCGCATCTTTTAGGCTTCCTGCAAAGTACTGTCTTAGAACTGCCAAGCTCATTGTCTTCTCGGCCTTGGTTCGTCTCTTCTCGCCTGGTTTTCTGCCACGCTTCCCACCAAATGTGTGAGTGTGAGATTCTTCCCCAAACACGACCTGGTCATGTGCCTCATAAGTACTGGTGGCAGTACTGTCCCAGTTGCAGTAGGGAGTTGTGGTGACTTTGAACTCCTCTTTGGGTTCTTCTTCTTCCAAGGACACGCACACACCTTTGTGTTGGGCCTGGGTCTGGGCCTCCATCATGTGTGAAATCCAGGAGGCCTGGGACGGGGATTCCGTGGGCAAGAATGAAAGATCACGATGGTGATCCTGGACGAGAACAAGATGGAAGGTGGCGCGGCAAGCTTGGTGAAGGAGAATGGATAAAGAGTTGAGGAAGTGGTTGTGGTCAGGGCAGTCTCGGGGAAGGAAGAACTCCAAGACAAAATGAAAAGAGGCAGTGGAAGTACTTAGAGGAATAGCGACGGCAGCATGCAAGTCAAAGATGGTGGCGTGGTGAGAGAGAGGATATTCGGCGTTGGAGAAGGCGCTTATGTCGGTCGCGAAACAGGGCTTGGCTGTTGCGAAGGCAGTCCCAACGATTCCTTGTCCGCGGAAAAGGTGATGCTGAGAGCAGGCCTCCTGGAAGCCCAACAGGTGGGGGTGCCCTTCCCCCACAAAGCACGCTCTCTCCACAGTCGACACATAGTTCTCATCCCTTGAATGGCCGCAGTACTTGCCTTGTTCATGTTGGACGCATGGAGCCCATGCCAGAGCCAAAGGTACCTTCTGCGCCTTGCACACACACCTCACCACCTCCATCATCTCACTCACCACCTCATCCTCCATTACAATCTGGAGTACACCCAGGCATGTCCCACTCCCTCTTTCCAATACAGGCAGCCCCACACATCCCTCGTAATGGTACTCGTGGCTTCTAAAGAACCGAAGCTTCACCTTCATGTTCCTTTGAAAAGCAATCGAACCCGACTCATCAGGCCCAGGCCCAGGCCCATGGTCAAGGCCGGTGCTCCTCCGCAGTGGAACCCATATCTGAATGTTGTTGTTGGTGTATTCTCTCAAGTATTCCAGCGCAGCCTCTAGTCTGTCTTTGACTGAGGAAGATGGCCCTGGATTAGCCTTTGGTCCAATCCACCATGTCTTCCCCATGGGCATGGCCTCGCTGCTCCCACTCGTTTCCACCCAGCAACCTTGTGCCAGCAACTCCTCAACCAACTCTTCTTCACACTCCGACAAGCTCCCAAACGCACCATACTCCATGCCTTCCTCGATCCTATCCTATCATTTTACATTTCATAAGACAAGTAATTAATTATATAAGTTTAATCACCCAGAGAGAGGAGGATCCATCCAGTGCTAACTCACCTTAAACTTAATTTTGCTTGATGGGAAAATTTGATTACCTCAACTCAGCTCAACTCAACTCGACATGCGCCCGATCGACAAGCCTCTTATATAATGACCAGAAAAGGAAATGAAACTCTTTCTTTCTTCTATTTCAGTAGGACCCACCGGTAACCAAAAAACCAGAGAATGCCCCCTCAGTCTCACATCTCTCACCGTGTCCGGTATTTATTTATTCATATACATATTTTTCCCTTGCTTATCACTGCTGTAAATTATATAATTATATCCTTCATGTACTATATACTATATGCTCTGCTTC
This sequence comes from Glycine latifolia, assembly GCA_013407115.1. NCBI lineage: Eukaryota > Viridiplantae > Streptophyta > Magnoliopsida > Fabales > Fabaceae > Glycine > Glycine latifolia. The sequence continues at coordinate 216,793 of CM023954.1, forward strand.
CTGTATTACAAACAACACCCCAGCAAATTAAAATAAAATAAGATCAAGTCGTTCTCATGATGAAAGCAACATACAGAGATGAATTCAAGTTACGGAATATGTTTCTTTGAGATTATTTTTTTAAAAGAAATTTTTTTTTTTACTTAAAAAGTAATAAAATTAAATATAATTCTACATGTTTTCAAGGAAAAAATTTGTTTATTATTTTTATAAGTTAAAGATATTTTTATAGAAAAAATGTATTATGTAATTTATTCTTATATTATAAATTTAAATCTTCACTTGAATAAAGGTTTTTTAAGATTCATCATTTTCGCTAAATCACATAACTTCTCCTGTATTAATTTTTTTTTCCTTTCAAAAGTTATTACTTAAATTCATTTTAAAATTTTACATAAAATCGAAATAAAGTTTTTTTAAAAAAAATGGACACTGTATTAAATTAATAGATATAGAAATTGTGTTTTATTTGAGTAATTGTTTTCATATATAATTTTCTTTTTAATATATTTTTTATCTCGTTACTTATGTATTTCTATCTAATTGGACTGTTCCACCAAGTTGATTAATCATATCAAGCGTCTATGCCTTTTAAACTCAAAACTTAAGGAATTATAGTGTGTCTATAGTTAAATACACACAGACTGGGATACAAGGTAAAGGTTGAATCCTTAAAGAGTTAAAGATGACCGAGATCAAGACAAACAATCATTATGCCATGAATGCAAAGAGCTTAGGACCAATTTTGATATCCTAAAACCTTTTTATCACGTGAGTAAGTGTGATACATACCAATACACTTATATAGGAGTACTGTGATACACATCACTCCTTTTATATACGTAAGTAGAAAACGATGACAAAATCATTAGAAACACATTATATAAATAGGTGTGATATATTCTCATTATCACACTCAAGTTAAGTAGAGTAGATTTCACTAGGGTTTCTTGATTCTTTTTAATTTGAAAATTTTTCAAAGTGTGTTTTCTAACATGAACCCTAATAAAATAAAATATTTGTTATAATAATTAAAATATATTATTATAGTTTATTGTATTTTTTGTCTAGATCGATCATAAATATTTTTCATCAAAAACAATTATATTAGAGTCAAATAGGATCATATATTATAAATAATAAAACTCTTTCTTCAAGTATTTAACAACATTATATATATAACATTCGACTTTAAGATTTTTGATTAAATCAAAACAACTCTATATCAATTAACTAGTGTGTTTGTTTATTGTATCTAAGATACATAAATTTATCACATATTGTATATATAATAATGACATTTTTTATTTACCAATTTAAATACTTTTGTTTTAAAATTTACTTAAATTTAAAATATTCGGAAATACATGGAAAAGTACTTGGTTGTTATCTAAAGAAAACTCAAACCAACATACCTTGTTATAAATATAAAAAAAATGATTGATAAGAATGTTGGGGGTGCTAGGGATGTCTGTCTGGCCATTAATCAATTTAAGCTAAAGTCGCACCTCTTTGTATGTATAATATTATATATATTATTATGCATGATCGGCTGTATAATAGTGGGAGATCATTACGATGAAGAATCTGCACTACAGTCTACAGCACAACTTATGACCAAAACAAAAAGAATATATAGAGAGAGGAGTAGGAGCATGCTTGTGCGGAGTAACTACCTCTCTGTGCGCCACATGGCAATCCTACAGCAAACCAGAGATGCGAAATTGCGTAAAATTGATGCTATGTTTCTACTATCTACATTAATATTCATACTAGTATATATTAATTCAATTTTACCAATACAAGTGGATCGCAACAATAGTTAAGCTTCATTCGTCGATTCGGAATTCTTAGATTCTTTTTTAATTAAAAAAAAGGTCATAATATATTAATTCTAATGTCCAAGTTGAGGCCGCGAAAATTGAAAAAATTCTTCTCTGTTTCATTGGTGAATTAATTGACGTAATACATCTCCAAGAACCTAGATGATAAGTGATAACCACTGCCACTGTAGTTAAACCTTGGGTATTGTTTAATTTCCTGGCTGGCTAGCAACATCAACATGGATGCTTGGGCCCTTTTTTATATATAAAAAAAAAACCTAACCTTATTTCTCACACTTTTTAAGATAAACAGAAAATGTAACCTTAGAGAGACATTTTTAATCACAAATGACACTTAGGACATTTTTCTTTTTTTCCTCCATCATATTAAATAATATATTTATATTTATTTCTTAAATCATTTCATAGATTCAAAATACCTTAATTATAAACTCACTAGGATCAACCTATATAATAATAGATTGAAATAATATACATGAAATAATAGACTCTAACTTTGTGCGATCATTATATATATATATATATATATATATATGTATATATAATAAAAAAATTAAAATTGATCAGTAGCAAGCATTGTGCATTGTAACATACTTGAAAGAAAAAAAACATCTAGCATTTGGAATATTGAGATTGTCTCCATCTACGAGCTGAGTACTTTTTGCTATAGCTTGAACTGTTGACGTTGTAAATAAATTTTACATATATAAAAATAATAAATAAAAATCATATATGGAGACGGATTTACAATTCTGACATCTGTCGTGAAATTGGTCACCGTACGAACAAGCGCAGCCGGACAATAGAGTTTAAATTACTTTTCAACCAACGGGATATACAACAGGGATAACTTCTTAGCTCGCAGTAATTCTTAATCGCATTCTTTCAAAGTTATCGCGAGAGCTACGTTTTATCGTTCAAAAAATAATAATCAGTACGTTTTTGATAGAAAATATGTACAGTATTTAAATATAATTCATAATTAATATTAATTTAAATATATTCTAAGTAAATTTAATTATTTTAAAATTAATTATACCAAAAATAATTTTTATATAGCCTTAAAACAAATCTTGTTAAACATATTCTCGTCATCCTTACAAATTAGAACTCAGTTATTTTTTATTCTGCGTAACCATATTTGCCTCTGATAAGGATTGAATGTCAATTTACGATTACAAATCACCTTAAAAAATTATAGAGTAAATTACACTTTTTTTTAGATTTAAAAAAATTATGCATATATTTTTTCTCTTATTAAAAAATATTCACATTTTCATGAGATTTAAGGAAATTGTATATATTTTTCTTCATATTTAAGAAAATTACATATATTTTACTTTTTATTTAAAACCTACACAAATCTTTCTAAATGTCATTTAAACATTTGACAATAACAAGTCTGTGCATTGACAATTTTGATAAAAAAAGATTAAAATATATTTTTTATCCTCGTAAATATGAAAATATTTGAAATATGTAATTACAATTTTTTTTGTCTGTTTTATTCCTCACAAAATTTAAATTTGTGAATTTTTCGCTTAGAGCTAAGTTTGGATACATCCAAACCTATGTGTAGTTGTAGAAAGTTTAACTTTTTAAATCCGAATTTATGTATATGTTGTTGTAAAAAGTGTTATATTTTTTAACTTTTTTACATTGATTATACATATAAGTGATTTGAAAAAGTTGAAAAATCTGACAATTTTTACAACAACATACATGTAGGTTCGTATGTACTCGAACCTAGTTCTAGGGAAAAATAACATATTTAAATCTTGCGAGTACGAAAAATAGATAAAAAAATTTGCTATGACGAATTCCTGAACATTTTCATATTTATGAGGATAAAAAAAATAGTATTTTTAATCAAAATTATAAGCACACATGAATTATTATTGTCAAATATTTAGACGACATTCAAGATTTTATGTAGATTTTAAAAACAGAAGGAAGACATATATAATTTCCTTAAATCTCATGAGAGACATGTGTAGGTTTAAAGAAAACTAGAAACCATCATAATTCATTTCAAAATTTAAATTACAATTTCTGATGATTAAAAACCACTTGAATCAATGAAAGTAAAAATCAAATAAATTTTTTGGCAACGACTCCTTCCTAAGCCTAATTCATATCCCTCCATTCATAAAATGGGCAACTGGATCATAAAAAATACTTCTACTACCAAAGATGTTGCTACCCATATAGATCAGTATTTCACTCTAACATTGTTTTTATTTCAATTAAAAGCGATCAATCAATCATCCAAAGGGAACTCCATAATGGAAGTCAGAGAAATACACTTAGTGGGAATGTAAAAGGTTGAACAACCAATTCAAATATTGGATGCAAGGTGATGAAGTGATGCAATCTTGGGTGGAGGATGTCCTAGATCTAGGTTTCGAGGCGAAAAATCATGGTCTTGGCATTGGACTAAACCTGAGTGGTGCCAATGGGGAGGTTCTACTCGATGCTCATGACTAAACTTGGACAATGATAACTAGATGATTTGACTCAATGTCAGAGATAGTGGTAAGGGCGAAGCCTTCGGAGATGAGGTTGGTTCTAAAGTGAGAGACATGTTTATTTGTTAATACAAATCTCGAGGAAACAAAATGATCTAATAAAAGCTCATCACACCAATGAGGGAAGGTGGCCTCTTTGCATGTGTGATTTTTTTATTGCTTTAATCGATTCTAGAGGTTATTAAATCATTCTACCAGAAGTTGTAATTTAGTTCTATAAATGATTATTGACATTTCTAAAATCAAAAATTGTCTTTCAAAATAGTTAATGAACATGTCATCACTTAACTTATGACAAAGATTTAAAATAAAACTTTTAAAAAATATCAGAAAGCAAATGCGAAAATAAAAATATTAGAGAATAAACACAAAATATATTAGGAATAAAAAACATATTTAAGCATTAATAATATATAAAAAAATTGAATAATATATTTTTTTATATAACTTATACCAAAGAAAACTTTTTTTACAAAATAAAAGGAAACTTTTAGTTCTACAATGAATTGAAATAAATTTATCCATTGAAATATTATTAGAAAGTATAAGAATGACTAAATTAACAATTTATCAATCGTTATACTTGACTCATCACTCTAACTGGCTAGCAAAGTCTGGGTCGAATAGTTTCGAACCTTTCGCATTTTGGTCCTCTTGCCCTTTAGAACTGCATCTTACCTAGATGAGAGATTCCCTAAGAAGCTTGTACCCTAGAGGCAATTAGTTTGTTTTGTTATGTTTTTCTCTGGTTTGGCTTTGTATCTTTTTCACTGATAAAAAAAATACTTGATTCATCACTTTTTAAATGTCAACCTTCAATTCATTTGTTGCTAAAAGCTATTTTCTTTTAGTGGATGTGTCTGTCACTAATTAATGTGTATTTGTGTTTATTAAATCATTCTTAATATTTCATCTGAGTTACTATTGTTTACAATATCCTGATAAATTAACATAACACAATTTTTTTACAGATTAATAAACTTGCAAGTATATAGTTTATTGGTTAAATTAATCTTAAGTCCTCCAACTCTTTGACATATTTTTATTAGGTTTCTAAATAATTTGTTTCAATTAGATCCTTAAACTTATATGTATTTTTTAATTAGATTTTTATCATTGGAATGAGAGTATTGAAAATTATATTATTAACCCTTCTCTTAATAATAACTTATGTGAGTGAATGTTTCCAAATTACAGTAGTTGTAGGTGGTTATTTAAATAAGAGATGTGATACAAATACAAAAATTCATATAACAAGTTACTATAAAACATCATTTTTTTTTTCAATCTTTACTATTTTCTTATTTATTACATTTAAAACTTAAAAGTATTTCTCTTTCTCTCTGTTGGTTCATTGGTTGTACACTTTGTTGTATAATTTTTTATATAATTATTATTTTCTTTAAGTAATTAAAAGTTTATAATAACCAGAAAAATTGAAGGACAAAAATTAAACATAATTATATTTACATATAGTAATTAAAACATATTTTAAATTTTTTCTTAAATTTTCTTTTCACCCAAATATGTTTAAATATAATTAGTTATAATATTAATAATCAATTGTTGACACAATCAATTATTAAAAGAATTTATTTTTAACTAAGCCTAAAAAAGCTTAGCCTACTTTTTGGTCGAGGTGGGTCATTGTTAATGCGCTTACGCATGTACAGTAGTTACTAATTAGTGAACGGAGCAAAGAAATCCCTTTTAACAAATAGGTCGGCCGACGAATCTTCTTTCAATTTCTGATGAATTAAAAATAATATAAAAATTTGTATGATAAAGAGAAGGAAAAATATATTTGAAAAATGATTTGAGAACTAGTGCAACAGGGATACAGCACATTAAGAACACACACACACACACACAAAATACAGTATTAACGCATTGAAATTAAAGTATATGTAGGTAGAGCCAACCTAGCCTACAATCCAATAAAATTTAAATGATATTAGTTCTCTCGAGCAATTTAGTTCTTGTACTTTAAAAGAAAATTGATTTTCATCATTCGTTACATATACTATAAAAAATAGACAAAATCTACTGCTTTTTGTAAAACTTAGGATCAAGTTGACCAAGTTAATTATAGAGCTTAATTAAAAATATATTTTACCTAAAATTTAATTATAGAGTTTAAAAGATTGAGCCGCTTCTTGATTTTGGCGAGAAAAAAATAGTTTGTCATAAACTGGATGTACTATACTAACACGTGTATCATAGATAAGCACCACAACATAATATATACGTTTAGTATTATTTTTTGTTTTAAAATAATCTCACTTTAAGACTTATCTATACGAATAAGAAGTACTTAAATATTTTAATATTAAAATATAAAATTTCTCTATTATACTAGAAAGAAAATGCAAATTAACACTTTAAAAAAAGTCTTAATATTTTGAAAATATGCAATATAGCTTCTCCATTAAATTTTTTTCCTTAGAAATGAATAGATTTTGTCATGAGATTCGCGAGTGACTCGATTTATTCCAAAATTATTTCTAGGAAAATATAAATTACTATCTTGAAATTTGAATACTATATGACTTAGGATTTGTTTGTTTTTATATTAAAGAAAATGTACTTATTGTGATAGATTTAAAACTTAGTAAGTTTGAGTAAAAGTATTGATACACTATTCAGTATAATTACAATAATATTGGCCATTTATGTAATTAAGCAAATTTTGTTGTCTTTTCATTATTTCTATACGTAGATTGATTCCAATCCGGATTGATATTTGCAATCTTGTATGAATACATTAATCTCTATTTTTGGGACATACTATTAAATTATATTAATTATTTAAATAAATATTAATTTATTTTTACTATCTACTCATATGCATATTTACCTTTTTATCACAAAATAATTTATGTTTTAGAAATACAATCTAATATTTTTCTTCTTCAAATGTATCCTTATTTCACGTTAATAACTGTAAAGGCGTGATAAATTAAAGTATTAAATAAATATATTTTAGTCTAAAATACAATAATATTTTACATTCATTAAATATTTATTAACTCCCTTTGGATGACAATAAAATAAGTATTAAAAAAACATCTATCGATTATAATTTAGTAGAAAAGTGTGATTCAACCAATTTTACTTTTAAAAGTGTTAGTATTATTATATATTAAACGGAAAGCATAACCTTAAATTAGTCGAAATTCGTAAGAGTATTTAATAATATAATAATCATAATGATTGATGTTTGATATTGATGGAGGAAAGAGGGTGGATATTACTGTATACTGTTGCTACTTGATACCCCAATATATTCTTGACACGTAATTGAATTCCCAAAGTTGGTGTCTTTCTGTTTACACTCACAAATCACAACAAAAAATAACTAAACAACGAATAATTTCGTGCGAATCACTTTCTTGAATTGCGATAAAGTTTAATGCAAGGCTGACTTATATTCTTTGTTTGTTTCAGAGAATAAAAAAAATTAATTAAAGTAATGTGTTTGGATGATAAATAGGAATTGATTTTGGTTCATAAAATTATGATACCATGGTGAAAAAGTTAAAGAAACTATTAATTACTTCACTATTATTGTGATTTTTTAATCAATTATGTTAGAAGTGAATTTAAACCAAATATGTTAATAGAAGTATAATTCAGGAAATTACGATGAAGGTAAGTTCAAACAAAAACAAGTATTTCTGCTGTTCCAAAATAAGTTTTGAATCTGGAGAAAAAAAATATTCTAAAATAAGTATTATATTATATTTTTTATTAATATTTCTAATAAGTGTTATTTTAATTTTTAATTTAATATTTATAATAAAGATTAATTTTATAAAATTAATATACTATTTCATTTATTTATTAATTTATATAAAATAATCTAAAATAACATTTATTTTAGAAGAGTAATTCCTAGACTACTGTAGGAAAAAGAAAATCAAATTATAACGAAAGTTATGATCAGCACGTCATTTCATAGGATTTTTAACTTTTTTTATCGATTAAAAAATTTATTTGACCTTATTATTAATGTTTGATAAATAAATTATTTTAAAAGTGTACAATATTTTTTATTCTGTCACTTCAAGTAATTTTTAAAAATATTAATGTCTAACTTTTAGTTTTCATATTAATTATTTCGTTGTTCTTAAACATTTATGAATATATTTTTTTATTCTTTTCTGTATACAAGGTAAAACCTTTGCACTCATAAGATAGGTTTTATCTTTTACCTTTTTACATAAAATATGATTTCCTTAATTTTATCTTTTTATTACATAAATATTGATAATGGTAGATAATGAGTTAATTTATTTTATTATTATTATTATTTTGATGTTTTTATATTACACTATTTAATCATTATACTAATTACAATATTTTTTTTTTTGCATCATACTCCCTGATATTACTAGATGATAATTTTTTTTAAATGATTTTGATATTACACTACTTGTTTCAATCATTATATTATTTATAATACTTTTTCTATTAAATTTTAACTTCAAAATATTTTAACTATTAAACTAACTAACATAAAGAAAAGAAAACATGATGTATATTGAAATAAAGTATACAATTTTAAATTTATTTTACATTTAATTGAAAATATTTTAAGATATATAATTACATTAGATGAATATAAAATATCCAATATAAAAAATACACTGATCTCTTCCATCTCAATTGTAAGCAAAAAATAAAATAAATAATTCTCACACTTATTAAGAAAATTAATTAACTTGTTAAAAAAAATTAAGGAAACTAGTTAAATTTATTAAATCATGTCAATCACAATTAAAAAACAACTTTTTTTTCCTATACTACCTTCATTGAAACTTGATATGAAACATTTAAGACTAAGATACACTGATTTTTCTTAGTCTGAGACTAGATGGAGTAGTAATTAAAAGTAATTGACAAATAAATAAAAAAATTATAAGAGTTTAAAGTTAAAATTATAAACACCTCAAAATATATTTTTAACAACAAAAATAATTAAAATTTATATAAAAATACAATGCAAACATGTGTATTTGTGTCATTTTATATTCACTAGTTAATTAAACAGATAATTTTATTATATATTTATAAGTTAATAAGATACCTTAACAACTTTCACTTTCAAGCTATTAACTTTTAGTTATTTTTTAACTTTTCAGTTTTTAGCTTTTTTATTTTTATTTTTAGCTAATCTTGCAAAACATAGTAGACATATCTAAATTTTAAATAAAAAATCATAAAAAATTTAAAATCATAAAAAATAAAACGTCAATAATTATTATAAAATAAATTAATTTACTATATATAACAATTTATAATTAAATAATAATATAAAATATTTAAACTATCAAATTAAAAGATGAAAAAAAGGAAATTTTTAAAATTTGGGAAAACAAAACTAGTGAGATTTTTTAATGAGAATAATCACCTAAGAGCAAGTTAAAAATAAAGTGAGAACTAGTCTAATTGATCAAGTAAAAAAAACTCATTTTTAATAAGTAGTAAATTAATTTATAATTTTTTTCTATAAAACATATTTCAGTAAAAAAAAATTCAAAATATTAATATTTTTAAATATCAACAAAATATACCACAAAATGTTCGTTGTCTTTTCTCTCTATTTTTTTTTTCATTCTTACACACTACAGTATAACTTCTCGAGTGTACGCATGACCCGTATCCAAGTTTTCTTATCAGGGTTTAGGGTTTAGATTATTACATTTGTATACCTAATTTTTGTTTCATATAATTTTCATTTTCTTTTTTTTCTTTTTTATTATATTGCTTATCCAAACTATTACTTTTTTCTATTTTGTTTAATTTTCTCTTTATTTTTGCATTCTTCACCCTTAACTTTTCCCTTTTTTTATTAGACCATAATAATAATAATAATGGACCACATGGTACACGTTTAATGATGATATCCTTTTTGCGATTGACCCCTCCACTTGCATCTTTCAATGATTTGACATGTAACCTATCGTTTATCTTCACAGACGTTAGAACCCCAGCCAGATGCTGTGGATTACAACTGAAATTTAGACACCCCAACCCACTTGTTTTCCTCTTCTGGTAATTTTCACATTATTTAATTGAATAAATACTATTTTAATTCATATTGCTAACAAATTAATTTTTTGAAAGATATAAAATTTAAATTTTATTTTCAAATATACAAAAAGTTCATATTAATCCTGTTATTAATATAAGTCTGTTTACTTTAACATTCCTATATACATGACACTTTTCAATGAAAACGTACACGTTTCATGCTATATCAATGAACTGTCAGGGAGACTATTTTGTCAGAACTAATGTTTTCCATTCTACTCATTGGTTAATACAGAAGTAAACTTGAATTTTCCCATACATATAACGTCAAAATATGCCTCATAATCTCATCAAAAATATAATTATGAATGAAATTAATGCGAACCTAATGCTTAAATCGGTACTTGAACTTGACACAACATAACATTTGTTTTTAATGGAGAGGGCAACACAACCATTTTATAATACACTTATACCACTATTATCTAAACATAAAAACATTAACACTATGTATGATATTATATATAATTATTTTTTATCCTTTACTTTTTTGAAATTTTATTTTATAAACATGCATCTTAAAATACAAGGACAACCTTTTATTATAACACCTCTTAAAACATTTTCCTTTTCAATATGTTACTTCTCTGATGAGATATTTCTTTTTAACATCTACTGACCATAAAACTAAATAAATTAACTTTAACATCTTTGTATTTCTTTCCCAATCATTTCTTCTATTTTTCTTACCAAGAAATACATGATTATGGTTTCCATATATAATATATGTCCATATGGAAAAGCAAGAAAACTAAAATAATGGCAAGCTTATTGTAGATCGACTGGAAGGTGCTTACGAGGTTCCTTGGGATCTTCTCCTTAAGTTGTTTTTCCTCGAGTTCCAAATTCCCTCGTAGCGAAATAGAGAGATTAGGCTCTAGAAACTATAGATTTGACATTAACACAATTTTAGTTTAGTATTTAAATACTTTTGATTGCAATGGAACATGTCTGATCAACAGGAAACCAAATTAAACTAAATTTGAGCAGGCCGGCAATCAGTGTCAAGAGGATCTGCTTAAGTACTATAAGTATGCATGGTTACGAGATAGGCAATCGTAAGGCTTTAGATTCTCACATTAAATCATCGATACAGTGTCGCTATGTATGTTATGGATTTCCATATCTTTATAGGGATCTTATCAACAATTATCTTTTATTCTCTCTATCTTATTGTTTGATAGTCTTTTTCATTAGCTATAACAGTAGAATAGTAGCCTCTGGCCAACCCATAAAATAACATACGCCGTTGATTCAAACCAATTTTTCAAAATCCCGTTATTATTTAATATTAGATGTTTGCTTTACTCGCTTCTTCAGTTATCATCTTCGACTGCATTAATTAATTAAGGGTGCTGTGTATATGAAATAATCGAGCCCAGTCTATATATGCTTTGGTCAAGAACCAATTTTATGTGAGACTCATTTCTATAGTCTATAATTTATTATCTGCATAATTGCATGATTTAATGGCATCACCCTGAAATAAATATATTCTACCAATAAGGGAAGCCCCACTTCTATTATCTTTTCTTTGGATTTTGGAAACTTTCAATAATTTTTTTATAAAAAAAGTTCAAATAATTTAAGCTTGGAATGTTAATTACTAGCTTGTTCATGTGCAAAAGAAATTATCTCAGTTGTATCAGTTATTAAGCAACTCAAATTTCGTCAAGTAATTAAGATCTTGAACCTGAAATTTGAACCAATGGCATTTTTCTTTTCCTCTGTTTTGTGAATTGAGTTGAAAGTCAAACAATGTTTATTCAATTTCTCTGAAGTATCTGAATGACACTTTTTAAATGCAAATGTCATTGTTCTTTAATTTTCCCACATATATAGAAATTTTAATGGGTCCCGCGATGGATATTAATGAATCCGTATTGCATCTGCATTAGATATTCAGTCCTTTGTATTTTATTAGTGAGAAGAAATCCTGGTCTACGTGATTGATTTCATTTGTATTTTTTTCCCTTCTTTAATCACTTTTTAAGGGAAGTAAGATGGGCAGGTAGAATATTTACAAAAATTAAATACATTTGACGCAAATCTATATTATCAAATCAAACGCTCAAGTTTATACCTTCAAAACCAAGGAATTCCTTAGGCTATAGAATCGAAACGATCTGTTAATGATACCGTATTCTTCATTGCTTCAGTGCTTCAGTTTATATATATATGATAATAAATAAACGGACAAAATGAAATAACTTCATTGCTTCAGCTTTTTATATGATGTCCTTAAGTATTTTAGCTAGGTTGATGAAAGTGACCACATTGATACTGATCTAGCATGGAAGCAAGGTTGAATACTTTCAAAGACACACAACATTTAAGTTAGTATGTATATCAACAACATGACAATATATGGAATAGAATGTTTATCTAGAGATATTAAAAATACTTTATTTATAATTCTCGAATGCAGGTGAGTTATAATAATAATGTCATTCGAGCTCTGGTAATCCTAATAGAGAGTGAGCCCTTTTAACAAAAATATCGTGAAACACCTGGCGTACGTGAAGTATGTGAACAAGTGATGAGGATACTTTGCTTTTGAACATATAATTATAAAATGCACTATGTGGTGTAGGCTTTGAATATTGTATTAGGCCTTAAATTGGTATCCCGAGTATAAGGGATTTGAGTAGTTAGAACTATCCTGGGTTCGATCATACTAAATTTGGCCTAATAGTGTAAACCTCAAACAAGAGTCCAACAAACTTGGAATGCTAATAAGGAAACGTGACAAACTTATCATCTAGGGTCTTTGAGTTAAGTAGCATCTGAACCTCTAGTAAAGAACTCTTGTTGCTTTGACAATCGAATCATTAGTTCAATCATGTTAAAATTTGAACCTTTGTTAATCATGGTGTAGTAATCTAAACCTTTGTTCATCTGAGCATCGGTGTTATAATGATTTGAGTTACCTTTTCAATTGTTGGGTGACAATTAATGCTAGTTGGGCATGTAGGACATTGTTATTAATGTAACCTTTCAACCAACTAAGTTAATAGGTAAATTATGTTAAAAATAATTAATGTTGTTATATATAATACTAAATTTTTTAATGTATATATAAGTTTACATAATAAATTATATAACAATTAATTTTTATCTAATAATAATATTTTTTTTAACTTTAAAAATTATATATTTAAATAAAAATCATAATTTTAAATAGAAAAGTGTCTTGGTGTAAGAAAGAAACACCCTTGGTGTCCAACCCTTGAGTTTTAATTCAGGCTGGCTTCACTATGATGCATGTTTAAGATTTGTTTTATTCGTTATATATATATATATGCAACAACTAAGGGCTATTTGCAGTTTTTTTTGCTTTGAAACACTCTTGTATTTGCTTTGAAAAAGGGCTATTTGCAGTTTTTTTTGTTGCACTTTAATCTTTCAAATTTCAAATTCTTTCAGAATTTTTAATTTTCTTCGGTCTCCCTCTCTTGTTCACGCTTCTTCCATTCTCAAGAGATCCCAGGCTTGCCTCCAAGAGTGTTTCTCTTCATTATTCATTTGTTCAACAAACGTTCAAGACTTTGATCATCTTCGTAAAGTTTCACATTTTCTGATACAAAAGTCTATCTTCCTTGTCTGGCCTATGCCCTCCCAAGTTATATTTTCTTATTTTATTTAATTTTTCTCTATGAATAGTAAACTCACGGTATGCATATGACTAGATATCCCTAGAGGTGTGGTAAATTGAATCCTTGACGGGTGAGGGAAAAGTCTAGGGGCTTCAAGTGACTTTGATTAACTTCAATTTTGCAGTCCTTGACCAACATATATAATCACGTTTGCAACCAGTCATTCATATATATCCTTTTACTATTAATACTTTTACATGTATGATTATGTCCTTGTGACACTTAGTCCTTTACGAAGGTTGTTGATCAGTGAGTCACTGGGGTGGACCGTGGACGCCCACTTTATCATTGTTTTTGCACCTATTCCAAACTCAAACGTTCTCTAGTCATAAGTAGAGATGGGTGACTCTACATTAATGTAACTAACAAATGTCAACATTGATAAATCGGAAATGAGAGAATAGACAGAAAGAAGTTAGGAATAAATTAAGGGGGGAGCAAAGAGAGTGTAGTCTAGAGTTACTGGCTCATTTGTTGTTGTGGTCTCCTCAGCACATTGACCAGAACTTCTTGCCATAATGATATCTTCCCCTTCTACCTCCTGCATCCTCCATTAACCGCTTCTGCTTCTTCCGCCAACAATAACTCGCTTCGCCACCGCATTGCCTTTTGTACATGCCTGACGGTTACTACTGCAACTCCTCAGGCGGTTTCTTCTTTTCAACCTTTTTTTTTTTTAATTCTTTTCTATTCCCTATTTCCATAATTCATTTCATTTTTTTTTTTTTTAACTAACTTGTCATTTCACTATTTTTTTAATCTTTTATGTCATCTCATGTTATTTAATTTTATATTTTTTCATCTATTAAGCTTACATAAATATATTATTTTCAATAGAAATCTTTAAATATTAATTAAAATTTAATATCAAAATATGTATATGTTTCATTAGTAATACATTTTAATTTTATTTATATTAGCAATATTATTAGCAAAATGAACATTAAATTCTCATTATCATATGTGTGTGTATGGCTTACTTATAGAGATAATGTCCAGTACAACATGAGGTGGTTTTTTTATATTTAATTTCTAAGCTTTCAATAGAGATATTTTGTTGGATGTAATGATATTTATTTTTAAAGAAAAACAACTACAAAGAGGTGAAGCTTGAGTGTTAAAAGTTAATTAAACTAATAATCATCAAAGTTTAAAAGTGACTATTATATGATGTTTTGAAATATAAATAAATCAAATAGGTTTTACAAAAAGATTGTATTAGTTTGTTTGAATTGATTTAAGTATAATAAATAAATTTAAAATTTTCTCATAAAATGAATTAATTGCTTATTTAATTAATTGTGATTTAAGTAATCATAGTATACAATACTATATACTTGAGTTCAATTGAAACTATTGATTATTTTTAAGTATTATATTTATTATATTTAATTTAAATATTATAATAACTTCTTAAATGACTTAGTATTATAATGCTCAAAAAGTTCATAATGCTCTGCAATGAGTTGGGTTTGGGAGGTTTGGAAAACTAATTTGTTGAGCTTAACTCGTGAACGAGCATTATCCCATCATGATTTTGAAGGTCATCATGGATTCTCCACAATCACTCCTAAGTTCTTGGTGAGAAAGAAGGGAACCAAACCTCCAAGTTAACAGTCCAACGTTATCCTCCTCTAAGAATATATACCTAGGACAATGCGCAACATAGACAAGGCACAATTTTTGCTCGAATGGAATAATACCTCTGTTTCATTCTATTTTAATCCGACATATTCTATCCCATTATGTTTCAATTCATTTTGTTTCATTCTTTATCATCAATCTAAACATTATTATCTAATAGAAGTGTGTGAAAGAAGACATCACTAAGAAAACAGGGAACATGGGCTGAGGCTCGTGGGCCAACTGCTTAGACTGAGCCCGCACAGTCTACGATTCTAAAAACCAATTTTGGACCACAGATTGATAATAGTCCACTTTTGTTTTTAATTTTGCGGGCCACAGACTGGCTCATTACCCTGCAGGCAATGCAGACACAGGACAAAGTTTTGGACCATTTAATTTGCAGGCCAGCCCGTATATTCAATCGAGAATTACGCAGAATCTCCCATAATGGGACGTACAAGTGATAATGATTATTTGCTAATTGGTAACCCAAAAAAAAAATTCACATCAGATGTCATGTTATTCCTGATTGAAATTGTATTTGCTAAATAATCTATAAAGTAATAAATGGAATAGGGAGCAAAACGAATTTAGATCCCTGTTCCTAAAAAATTGACTGGGGAGGTGTTTTGTATTTTGAAATGAAATCATATAGGGGTCTGACATCTCAAATGACTGCCCTGAGCTCTCCAGTAAGCAGTGCATGTTTGCGGTGCTGGGACAAGACTGGTGCCACCTGAACTGCAGTCAGTATTGACGCTAAGTCATTGTATGTGGGTTCCTTGTGTTCATTAGCTGCATGCAAAATTGTTTGCAAGATTTGCAAGGGATCTCCATGGCTGACAACCAAAACTGCACATCTGCAAGATGTGGAACTGAATTATATTAGCTGATAGAATATGAAAAAAAAACAACAAAATAAGAACATCTCAATCAACCACTGGTGGAAGACCAACTAGGTACCTGTTTGTTTTGCCGTTAGAAAATCAATTTTTGCACTTTCCAATAATGTATGGTTGGGATTACTTTGGATATACATTCCAATTACGTTTTAACAGTTCAAAATCAATTTACTCAACTTGAAAACAAATGGACACAGCTACGATGCAGGGCTTGCACACATTCATGCTAGAAAAATCAAAGAATACCAAAAGACTTTACCCTTGAAATTCTGATTCCATAGTGGCCATTGCAGTTGCAAGGCGACAAGCAACATCCTTGACACTTTCCCCTCCTTCTGGTCCAAGAAATGGATCTTTTTCATCTATATCCCAAATCTCTTGGTACTGTTGATGATTGGAAAGAAGTAATCAATGAGTTGCAAACTACAGTTGGTATGAGAATAGTGACAACGATAGAGTTTATTAGAAGCTGAACCTGACCAATGTTCCAAACATACAAGATATTTATGACAAAAAAAAGATGCAGAGAAAGAGATTTTATTTTATTAAAAATTAAGGTGAATTGGCAAAACAGTAGGGAGCAGAACAAAGTGGGCATTGAGCATGACTTACTTTATCATGCGAGAGGAGTTCAAAAGAAGGACCAAAATAGCGTTCTCGAAGATCTTGGATGACCTGCTTAGTGCTTAGTAAATGAGACTCGATGGAGGGATAAATAAAGAGGCAAGTCGATGGAAGGGCTTACCTTACAGTGGGGTCCATCAAAAGGGAGATTCAAGAGAGTTGCAACAACGTTAGCGGTATGGGTTGTTCTTGAAAAGGGGGAGTAGCAAATGCGTACGTTAGCAAGCGGGATATTATTGGCCTCTAGTTCCTGCGCAGCGCAGTCAGGGTGGCGTGGTTAATTGAAATTGAAAATTGAGTTGAGGTACCTTTTGGAATGATTGTGCAGCGAGTTGGGCCTGATGAACACCGTCGGAGGCCAATTGGAATTCGGGGCGAGTCCCATTCTCCTGCCAATGCGATTTAATTCAATAACTAAGAAAATAATATTATTAGATTGGACTGGATTTAATTTAAGAGAAAGCAAACCATGGAGGAAACGATGATGCCTCGCTCGTTGGGAATGCTCTTGCCATGCCTCAGAACCCAGTATCTGTTCTTCATAATCGACGACATTTGATTTGATCCCTTACCCTAATCTAGTCCCCTCCCTGTGTGGCATAAGAATTCCTGTTTTATTTTATAAAATAAAATGAGAGATTCCTTTTATTTAATAAACAAATAAATATCTTGAGAGGGGCATGAGTGCAAATTGCAAAGAGAACCTTTGGTTTTTGTTTATCATTAGTCAATTCGTTTCCTTTCCTTTCCTTCTGAGCCGAGGTTGCGGGGTGGGGGTGTGTGTATGAGAGAGAGAGAGAGAGAGAGATGGGGGTAACAAGTAAATTAAGAATGTCAGCGTCAGTGGTGCAGCAGGGGATGAAGGAAATAAGAAGGAGCGTGACGTACATGCCTCGACCGGGGGACGGAGCGCCGCGGGGGGTGACGCTGATACCGGGGGACGGAATTGGGCCTTTGGTGACTCAGGCGGTGGAGCAGGTGATGGAGGCGATGCACGCCCCCATATACTTCGAGAAGTACGAGGTGCACGGGGACATGAGGCGTGTTCCGGAGGAGGTGCTGGATTCAATACGGAAGAACAAGGTGTGCTTGAAGGGTGGTTTGAGGACTCCGGTGGGTGGGGGTGTGAGCTCCCTCAACGTTCAGCTCAGAAAGGACCTCGATCTCTACGCTTCCCTCGTCAATTGCTTCAACTTGCCCGGCTTGCCCACCCGCCATCACAACGTCGACATCGTCGTCATTCGCGAGAACACCGAGGGAGAGTACTCCGGTCTCGAGCACGAGGTCGTTCCAGGCGTCGTCGAGAGCCTCAAGGTTATGTCCAAGTTCTGCTCCGAACGTATTGCCAAATATGCCTTCGAGTATGCATACTTAAACAACAGGAAGCAAGTCACCGCCGTCCATAAAGCCAACATCGTGAAACTCGCAGATGGTCTCTTCCTTGAATCTTGCCGCCAAGTAGCAACCAAATATCCTGGTATAAAGTACAACGAGATTATTGTCGATAATTGCTGTATGCAACTTGTCTCCAAACCAGAGCAGTTCGATGTTATGGTTAGTTAGTTAATTGGTTACTATAGTATCATCTTCCCTTCCCTTTCCAAATCTAAATCTATTCTCGTGCCATTATCTCAGGTGACTCCTAATCTTTATGGAAATCTAGTGGCTAATACGGCAGCTGGAATTGCCGGTGGCACTGGTGTCATGCCCGGAGGTAATTGAATGCAAATACAATAATAATCTTTCATTCTATTGAATAAGAAGTAAATAAATGGTTGGTGCACTGCAGGGAACGTTGGGGCTGATCATGCTGTGTTTGAGCAAGGTGCTTCGGCTGGAAATGTTGGAAAAGAAAAGATGGTGGAGCAGAAGAAGGCAAATCCTGTTGCTCTGCTTCTCTCCTCCGCCATGATGTTCAGACATCTTCAGTTTCCTTCATTCGCCGACCGCCTTGAGACTGCTGTCAAGCGTGTCATTTCGGAGGGCAACTCCAGAACTAAAGATCTTGGTGGAGACAGCACTACACACCAAGTTGTTGACGCTGTCATTGCCAATCTCGACTAGACTACACCTTCCCATGGCTATGCACAATCTTTTCCAAATATCCTTCCGCCAGTTTTTTGTAATCAAAGTTCATTTTCTGTTGCTATTTTTCAGCAGGGTTGAAGGCTCGCCCTATAATAATTCGGCTTAATTTTCATGTAATTATGTTTGCTCAACCAATGTCACACTTGTAACCAGTCCATTGTTTGAGGTCAATTTACTCAAACAAAGGATGCTTCTCTATCCACATAATCTGTAATGTAATGTTGATTGAAACGAACAACACTGCCTTCCACCCCCTCCGCTTTTCACGTAGGAACCTTTTGTTGTTGGAAACATGTTATCAACTCAAAGTGCAACGAAGGAGAAAAGTAGGAAAGAATTAATACCGTAAAAAATCAAACACTGACATGATTTAGAGGTAATTTCAATTGATACAAATTCTTTTCTGCAGGTGATCCTCTAGTCCGGACAAGTATGCTTAAAACGAAACAAGAATATATGTGATTAGACAGTGAAAATTATGCAATTAAGGTCGTGTGTATTTATCTATATAATATTTGACTAAATTAAACCATTTTCATTTACAAAGTAACATTGACTAATTTCATTGCGAGAACCCAGAAAGTGCTTCTAAAATGTCTTGAATTATCTACACATCTAAATATAATATCCAACGGAGAGAATCCTCTTCAAAATGTCACATCCAGTGTTGCATCCATATTCTCCATCTAAAGACTCACGAGACCACCTGCAAACATGAGTTACAAGATCAAGATAATAAATCTCGTAGATATGAATATCCCATCCAGAATGTTAAGAGCAATATCACATAATAATATTAATCAACACAGAAAAATAAATTAGAAATTGTTTTCCTCAATATCTGCTTTAAGTGATTAAGCATGCCCTAGTTCACCAATAAACTAACAAGAAGCAAAAATTAACTCTTCATAAATGGGCACATTGCCATGATCATGCTGATTAATATTATTATCTTTGCTCTTTCTAGTGACATTGTCAAACAGGACACTAGGCTATCAGCATCAACATACACATTCCGACTTACAGGTAACATCATTTTCAATCAGATCAAAAGTCACCTTGAAACTTCACAAAATGAGTATTACTAAGGATCACAGAAGATATACAACAATGCCTTATCCCATTAGTTAGGTCTGCTGCATAGATCAAACAAAGCCAATGCACTCAATGATTTGGAGCAAGGTCTTTTTGAATGGTTTCACCAAAGGTCTTTCTTTACCTCCCTTGATTGAACTATGCTCATTTGATTTACATGATCAAACGACCTTAGTTAAGTTTCTATCATATCTTCAGGTGCTACTACTTTATGTCCACTAATCCACCATAACACTCCTCTTTTCGCAACATTAGCTCTTGTTAGCCCATCATTGAACGGTATTAGTCTTATAGTTTTCTGGTCACATTGTAATTGCAAATCACACCTAAACCATTTCTCCATTTCATCTGACCATCTTAAACCCTATATGTATACCCTTCAAACTCTGCAATAAACTTCTCATCACTTTGTAAGATAGATCCAATAATCTTGAACCATGCTTTCCACCTCCAAAACATTACTAGCTTGCTTACACCTTTTACTAGCATCTAATATACTCCATCAAGGAAGATTTTTTCTAGAAATAACATTTTACTGTTTGGTGCACAAATATAGCAGCTAAGTAGATAAGCAAAACCCAGGACAGAAAGGTAAAACTAATAATATTATATTCACAAGTTGAGAGAAAATAAACCCCAGCAATGATGTTAACTATACTTTACTCAATCAAAAAGCAGAGACATGATAGGAATTGTAAAATAGAAACTGACCTCTGCAATTTGTAAATCTCTGTGTAGAAACCACCAAGGACCATTCTTTGAGAGTAATCTGAAAATGAAGAAGCACAAAGGATTCAACCACAAAAGGGGAAAAAAAAAACTTTAAAAGCACAGCCTGGCAATTCAAAAAGGGAGCCACACTATCTAGCATCAGCAAATCTACTGAAAGGACAGGGTGATACACTCAATTACTATATTTCTTTTTCTTAATAAACTTGGTGAAGGATTAGACCCGTTGTTATCCCTATGTTCCAGATGGTCCCTTTTTAGTCATTTTCTTCTTCATCTCCCCCCTTCTTCTTCCCCCCTTCTTTGCTTTTATTTTTTTTTTTTTCAACCTCCTTGTATCTATCATTGGGTTGATCTAGCATTGATTCCAATTAGTTTGGGTTAAAAGTGTTGTTGATGTTGATGTTAATGTAATAAATGCTTTACAATTTCACTTTAAGATTTGATAACCCATGTAGAAGATGTCAACTATGGACAAAGATTTTCAAAAAGCATTTTAACAATTGAAACAAGGTTAAAACCATGGCACTTGTACACCATTCCACAAAGAAACTATAATAGTGTAGTATGATCAGTCATGCATACTTCTATCATATAAATACCATCAGATCAAACGAATTGTCAGCCCAAGATGTATAGGAAAATATTGTAATCAAAGATGGATAAATAGTAGAGGGTGAAGGTTGAATTAGCCATCTAGTCAAATACAATGGGTAGAGTAACCTATTTTTATTTTAAAACAAGATAGAAACAACATGAAACATTTCTTCCCAATACACACAAAATTAATGTGCCATTTTACCTGACAGCACCAGCTGCCGCACGAAGAGCCATGAAGAGAACTAAGCCCAGCCATACGCCCTGAAGGCCAAAAAATGGAGGTGCAAATACCAAGAATGCAGATGAGACTGCTCCCACGAACATCTATGAAGTAATTGTCATAAAAGTTAACCTCAAGAAGCATATGTACCAGAAGAGAAACATCATGACACATTTAGAAAAGTAAACAACTTACCATGGAGAAAGCAGCATATCGGAAATCAGAAACACCATAATGGAGACCATCAAAAATATATGCCAGTGCATTAAATGGTTGAGAAGCACTGACAAACTAGCAACAATCACAGATAACAATGTAATTCTGATACAGACAAGTGCAAAAAAATACATACAAATCAATCAGCAATACCATACATACCAACGCCAGAGTTCTGACCACCTGCAAGACTTCAGAGTCCTGAGTAAAAATGGTGGCTAAAGATCCAAATGATGCACCCAGAATTGCAGTCAAGCAAATACCCATTACCAGTCCAATCTGGAAAGGCATAATCAGGTTCTCAAATAATTTCATATAACTTCCTTATTTGACATAGTAAAACAACTATAGCTTACATGAAATCTAAGAATAACTAATGAATGAAAGGCATCAAAGGCTAAAAATTCAATCAATAAAAAAAAAGCACTTACCCTTAATACAAAACTAGTAACTTCCTTCACAACTTTGTATTCATGTCTGGATACAGAACTTGCAATAAGGGCCTATAAATAATAATATAGCAGTATAAGCAAAAAGGCATATACAAACAAGAAGACAGTAACGAAGTAAAGGCCAAGCTTAAAAGAATCTATGGATTTAAAATGTAAAAAAGTTTCAAAGTCAAGCAAACTGAAAATTTTCCCAAGAGGTACAAACAATGCACCCAGAATTATGTTTGGCTTTTGTTGGCTCCACTTGTTTCATTGCAAGACAGCATGGTATTTTTATTAGATTAAAAGAAATTTAAGAAATTATACCACAAGGGGGAAAATATTAAAAAGATAAAATGATAAAGAAAAATATACAAGTTTTCATAATGGATGATTCAATACCTGACCAGATGCAGCCAATGCATCTGTAAGAAGGGAAACAGCCAACCACACTTGCATACATATCTGATGTGCAGCCATAGCTACTGGACCATGTCGAGCAGCTATTGATGTTCCCAATGTCATGGTTGAAAGAACAGCAAGTGTCCTTCCAAGAAGGAAACCACCTGTAACAGCCCACAGATCATAACTGAAACAACTACAATAACCTAACAGAAAGCTAAATAATAGACACAGTAAAGAAAAGAGAAATGTGTCCATGCAATTAAAGTTAAACATTCATAAATTAATAATCTCTCTAAAACAGTATTTGTTCTGGTCCCAACTTGGGCCAGCTTACAAAATTAGTAATTTGTCCATTCCAAACACACACTTGTTCTATTAATGCTAATTCCCTTAAATAGAAATATTACAAACAGAAACGGGGAAAAAATGGAGGTGAGATCTTTTGCTTGGAAAGTGTTTTGTAAACAGTGTTTGAGATTGCATTTAGCTTTTAGTTGTTATCTTCCCTTCTCCCTACTTTTCAACAAAGAGAAAATCATTTTAAGAGGAGGGCCAAACACACTCTTTCATCTCAGGTTTTAACAACACATAATAAGAAAGACACAAATCCTCACCAGATTTAATATAACTGCCAAATTGCAGGTCTCCCATCTTTGGAGGTAGTAACTCAGCTCGCTTATTCAGACACCAGATCATCAACATGGTCCCAATATATCTGAGGTACAAAAATTCCATCATAATTAGGGTTGAATCAAATCAAGAAATAAAGAAAAAAAAAGAATGTTTTTGAAAAGGACTTACTGAGAGATGACTGTGGAAATGGCCGCACCAGTTACACCCAGCCGAAAGTAATACATAAGTAAGGGACATAAGAAGACAGCTGAAAAGTTACCAATGCCTGCATTTTGAAAGAGGAATTAGCACACACATACATACAATATAATGAAAATGAAAATGATTTTTAAATTTAATCAATCTTGGAAAGAAAGTAAAAGAGGGCAATCCCTAGTGTAATGTTAAAATTATGCCTTGGTGACCGCTGGTCATGGGCTCAAATCAGAAAACAATCTCTTTGCATATGTAAGGGGAAGACTGTATACAATTACCCTCCCCATACCTTTGGGAAATGAGGAGCACTGAGGTATGTTAGTTTTTTTTATTTTTAAAAAGAAAGTAAAACAGCAAGAACAATTATGATATCAAAATCTAAAATTATTTTTCAAGATTATAAGTCACAAGTATTCCAATCAACTAAAACATCAATTCCCTCTCACTCTTCAGCAAACATGCTATGATAATTTTGTTCATTCCTTAGAGTTGCATGCGAGCTAGTTAATAATAACAATAATGTATTCATGAATTGCGAGTAAAGGTATTAAAGTACATGCAGAAAATAGAAAAGGTATTGAAAAGGCAAAATTAAGAAAGAAAGCAAACACTTGCCGAGACATATAACAGGAGTTTTTGTATCCTTAAAACCGCGGAAAATGCCTTGAAGAGCCAAAGAAAGTACAACAGCAGGAGCGCCAACAGCTCTTAAAGAGAGAAAGTGTCGTGCGGGAACATATGTTGGATTTTGCTGTTGAAAAAGGAGAAGACAATTGATATACTCGGAAGAGGATGAAAGAAATAAAACGCATAAAAGGAGAGGGTGAAAACATACTGTAGGAACACCAATTAAATGGAGAAAAGCTCCAGCTCCCAGGTATAAAGCTAAAGCCTCAAAAAAGCCAAGGGAGAGTGCCAATAGCAAAGCAGTGGAGACAGAGGAGAGTTGTTGTTTTGTTTTGGCATGTGCAACGGAGGAAGCCTTGGCAATGTCCTCGGCAACAAAGGAAGTAGCAACACTCAGAAGGGGGATATTAAAAAGCTTAGAAATGATGTTAAAGATGGATATGGAAACGCCGGCAGAAGCCAATTCAACAGTGCCAAGTCGACCAATGTAGGCGGTTTCCATCAACTGTGCTAAGGGGTCAATTGCCTGACTGGCAAGGGCGGGGAGAGTAAGCGATATAAGCTCTCGTTTGACATCCACAGAAGCAGAATCTGAATGTTGTTGGTCCTGAGAAGTGAAGGAAGAGGGTTTAGCGCCAAGTGCTATGAACGGCGCGGAGAGGCTTGGGCTTGAGCTTTGGCTTTGGCGCAGGAAGTGGTGGTGGCCATAACCATAACTGATATGGTTGCGCTTGCGCAGGAAGGGTCTTCTGGTGAAGCCTCGGTGATATTGATATTGAAGTTGGTGTTGAGAGGTGGTGAAATGGATAGCCTCCATGAGCATCAACGCCTGCACTGCAACAAAGTACAAAGTTCAACAATCCATCAACATCCAAATAAATATCAAATAGCAATACATTTGACTAATTAATTAAATTTCCAGGCAGACTCCACTCCACCTGCAGCCCACAGAATGTATCGTCGCCAACTAACCTTTTCCTCTCCCTCTGCAATAGAAACAGATGGCCGTCTCCGCTTCACTCACGTTCAGCTCTTTCTAGATGAAATTTTAAAGCACTATGGATTAAATTATTCAGGTAAAGGATGGTGAATAAATAAATAAGCAAAAATTAATATGTTGACTATTCATTTGGAAATTACTAGTTAAATGTTATTGATATGACTAACTTACAAGTTAATCCGACTAAAACAAACTTATAAATATTTTTAGCTTATTCTTAGAATATATATATATATATATATATATATCACCAAATGATCAAATATACCATTTTATTTTATGTTGTTTTATATTTATTGATTAGGTTATAATTTTTAGCAATTCTTACCAATGAAAGGGAGTATGGAGTGATTCTAGATGCGGAGCCTCCAAACCAGATGAAACGGCCCTTTGATGTTTTAAGAGTTTCTTCCACATTTAGTTTTAATGTAATTAGTTGGTAAATTGTGTATTCGCACGAGATGTATCTATTTATTATATTTTCCTTTACTTTAAATTGAAAAATTATTTTTATAATAAGTAGATATATAAATATTTTCTATTTAATTTACTTAGTCATTACTTCAATTTCGTTCAACTCCCTAAATCTTAAAATTGTATAGTCAACAGGACTAACATACAAAAAATAAATATGGTCAAACAAATTATGTATTAACTGAAAATGATACAAAGACATTTGAGATTTCTAAATAGTTGTTACTAATAGACTGTGGATCAACATCAATAGGCCTAAAACCTTCTTTCAAAGTGAAAACAAAAAAATCTCTTAAAAGAGGCATATGTTCGTAGAGGTGAAGTAGCTTATTTTAAATCTAAGATATTAATAAGATTATAAAAACTAAGAACATATTTATACAAATTATAGATCATAGTTTATCATGATCAAATTTTGTCACTTTAATGAGATGGTGGTTATAGGAGCAAATACAATAAAATGATGAAAATGTTAATGTAACAAAAAAATCTATCATATGTGAATGAAAATGCTCAAGCCCACACTTTATAGAGATATGGCCTTAGTCAAACGGGTATTTCCTGAATTTTTTCATTAATAGATAAAATCATATAAATAATATATAACATGCAGAATCATTTTCAAATTATAGAGTTAAACCATATTGTCTGTTCTCTGAAGCTTTCATAACTTTTATATAAAGAACCAAGGCATCTCCATTGATATGCCTGGAAGCTATCAATTTTAGTCAGCAACAAGAACAAATTAAAAGACTGCAAACACATGAAAGGTTCAAAAGAGAATCATTTTCCTTCATCAAGAATAAATTAAGAATTATACCATTATAAGTTTCCTCCTGAAATTAATCAATAAGTGTCTTATAAGTAAAAAAAACAAAAACTCATTTTAAACCAAGAGAAAAACTTAGCAAGAAACACTGGAGTCAAATTTAGATTTATGTATTCATAGAGAACTTCAAATTCTTAAAAGGAAATTTCACATTACACCTGTCGTGCCTTGATTTTTATTTTTTATAATAACAAAATTTGGGTGAGACATTTTGTCAAACACCTCATAAGCAAAATAAATTTCAACATTTTTAAGTAGAATTTGTACTTATGATATAGGAAGCAAAAGCAAGACTAAAAAACACCAACAAAAATCTGAAACGTATATCAAAGAATTGTAGACTATCACACCGTAGTTTTTTTAGTTGAATTGTAGACTTCATCTACTTCATGAGAAATCTTAATCAAACAATAAATTGAAGAAACATAATAAACTAAAAATGGATAAATGGAATTCCACATGTTTGTGTATCGATGTCGTATTCATAATATTAGTTTGAAAAAGAATCACTTACCTCAAGCACAAGCTTAAAATTCCTGAAATCAAAAAATCAGAGTACTTGAATAATATGAAAAATAAAATATGAAAAGCAAATGAAAAGATAAAACTTAGAAGAGTAAAAATGAAAGGGAAAAAATCGAACATTGTTGGAACTTATCGGCCCACGATACACTGCTGGACATTAGAATTCTAAAAGTGAAAAAAAAATGAAGCTTTGATATTAGAATGACAAAAGTTAAAATGAAAAAAAATAGAAGCTTTGAACTCAAAATCACACAATTAAAAATATATAAACAAATTTGAGAATCACTTACTCACAGACACACTAATTCACAAAACTTTTTGATTATTCAAATGAAAAAGATAAAAAAGATTTCACAATATAATCGAAAAGTGAAATAGGTTACCTACGAAATATTATCAATTCATACAAAACCACAAAATTAAAAAGAATTAAAGTTGTCATAAAGAAATACAAATTTCATTCAGGCATTTGATTAGACACATCACTTGCAAACCACAAATAAGATGAACCCAAATAAAAAAACACAATATCATTCTCATTTACCTCATCAAAACAAAAACAAAAACACTTGTAAAAAATGAATAACAAAGCAAGGTCTATCCATGTTTGTCAAATACCAAACCGCATATTTTTTTTAAAAATAAAGCTTGTCATAAAGAAATACAAAATTATTTAAAGCATTTGATCCAACACATCACTTGCAACCCATAAATGAGACCAACCCAACTAAAAAACAATAATATCATTCGCAGAGGATCGTTTACCTTATAAAAACAAAAAAAAAACTTGTAAAGAATGATTCACAGAGTAAGAACTGTCCATGTTTGTCAAATACCAAACCACAAAATCTTTAAAAAAATGAATATTGTCATAAAGAAATACAAAGTTCATTTAGGCATTTGATCAAATACATTATAATGACCAAACCTAAAAAAAAAAAGAAATTGGTGGAGGTCTCTGGATCCCGGTGCCAATAGCACCAGAGCGACGCCAGTAGCGCCAGAAACATTGTCTTTCAGCACTAGTAGCGCCAAAGTGGCGCCAGTGGCGTGAGAAGCACGTCCAGATCTCTGTCTTTCCGCGCCAGTAGCGCCGGAACGATGCCAGTATTGCGGGACACGATAGGGTCACTTAAGTGACCCATTTCTCACGATTTGTGGGCAAAAACACCACCATTTCTTCCTTTCTTCATTTCCTCCATGGCCAAGCGAGGAAAGCTTCATAATCGCTCAACCCTTGACCAAAATCCTTCGCATCCAACTTGAAAGTTGAAGGGAACCACCCAATAAGCTAGATTCCAACCTCTGTTCTCTTTAAAAATCATCAGATTGGGAGAACATTTTCTCCTAGGATCTTCACAAAGTTTCGATTTTGAGGGGAAAGAAGACTTTTTAAGGATGTTCAAGCTTGGAGAAGTCATCCTTTAGCCTTCCTTGACATTTTAGAGGTAAGAAATGCAAGTTTTACCGATTATTTAAGAATTTGTTCTTGAGATGAATAGTGACCCATTTGAGTTAGAGCTGGAATTAGACTTGGATCCTTTGGAAAAGTAT
The DNA here is from genome assembly GCA_013407115.1 of Glycine latifolia. NCBI lineage: Eukaryota > Viridiplantae > Streptophyta > Magnoliopsida > Fabales > Fabaceae > Glycine > Glycine latifolia. Next base: position 245,690 of record CM023954.1, read on the forward strand.
GCTTAGGAGGTTGTTGTGATGAAGGTTTAACCTTGAAATATAACTTTCATGGATTTTGGAAATTGGGTTATGAGGAATGTATGTGTAGGAAGAATATTGGTTAAGTTGATGATATTATGGTATGTATGGACCTTGGTGCTTTCACAAGATGTGTTTAGGAGATTATATAAATGGTGAAAAAGTGTTGAAGTAATAGTTTAAGCCACCTTGATAATTTTTGAAATGTGGCATTGATAAAGCATTGAACTCTTTGAATTGATTTATGCAGAGTCATTGGGAGACTCTAGAGTCTTGGTTAGTTCAAGATAGATCCTTTTGAGGGTCTATAAGTCACCAATTAGGTGACTAGTCCTTATAACTTGGAAAAAGAGTAAAAAGGGGTTAAATGAAAAAGAATAGCGTTTCTTTTCATACAACGGTTGAGAACCATTATTGATTGCTTGTATGCCTTTATGTAGGGCATGATACAGAGGATATTGGTGGTTGTGACCACGAGGCCGGGAGAGCCGGTGTAGCACTTAGAGCAGGTAAGCTCTTTGTTCTTGGGAGTTTTTTCCTTGACTGTGTTTTACCATACTTCGAGGGAGTGATGGTTATTGTATGTCATGATGCATGTGGTATTAAAATTGTGTGTTACTGTCTTTTAATTGAGAACATGTATATGATGTACACTGTGATTATATGTTGTAAGATTGATGAGATTTTCTGGCTAGTAAAATAGACTAAATATGGACTTCCTTTGGAGTCAGAGTTACGTGGAACAACTCCATGTGGTTAATTGACATAAAAACCTGAGAGAATGTGCCCTTAAGTGAATGATATTTTCTCAAGCAATGCTATATATGTTATATATATATATATATATATACTATATCTATGTTGCATTCCCGATGTTGGTAGCGTCCAATGGAATGACACATGTGTTGTGATATACATGTGTTGTATTTTATGAGAGCCATGATGGCTAGATTATGTGATGCAAATTTTGATGCTATATGTCATGGAAGTGAACCAGGGGGAGGAGAGGCCTTAAAGAATCCTGAGTTTACTGAGATTGTATCTCATCCCGTTTGAGGATCATATTTTGCAGGTAATGCTCAACAAGCGGATGGTGGATCCTAGGGCAAAAGGCCCGAGTAGGAATATGGTTCTGTGTGAACCTTAGGCATATTATTTTAAGAGCATGTTGACTCATTATTTTGTTATGCCTATGTTTTGTACCCCTAAGGGGAAAATGCACAGTTGATGTACATTGTTGTATATTTTGAGAGATATTGAAGTATGTTGAGAGGACAGGGTATGAGATACCTTATTTTGTACAACCATTGTTGAGTTACATTTATTGAGATATATGCATATGGATTATTTGGTCCTCTAGTTGAAAGATGTGAGTGTTTACCATACATAATGCAAAGATGGTATTATTGTTGACATATGATGACGTCATTTTGTTATTTGCTTCCGAATTAATTATCTTCAATTAATTGCTACGCTTAACTGCCATAATTGAATGTTAACGAACCGGATGCATACGGGGCGTTACATACATCACTTGCAAACCGCAAATGAGACCAACCTTCTTCTTTGAAATATAAGATGGATAGAAAAAAATGAATAAATTAGATTGGATTTGATGTACTAATTTCCAATCTAAGAAACAATGTAATATATAACAAACAACTTTCTGTTATGAACTTAAATAACTTAAATAATTTTAGTGGAACATGACTAATGCATGACTAATTGAGAATCTGTTAGAAATTCAATTCATATAATCACTGTAAGATAAAGGTATAAGATGGATAGAAAAAATGAAAAAGTTATCCTAAAACAAAAATACTAATTTTCAGTCTAAGCAAGAATTGTAATATGTAGCAAGCAACTTACAATTATGAACTTAAATTAAAGAAAAAAACTGAAAAATTTATGCAAAATTAATGTTCTGCTAGTAAACTTGCAACTTGTTTAGCTATTTTCTTTCAATTTACCAAAGTAATACCTTCATTTCTCTTCATTTTGTCCTGTATCTTTTCTCCACTCTGAACATTTATCTTCTACTCAATCATCAAGTGGATTACTTTTATTCACTTTTGTTTGTGTCAATGCTCATTTTTATAAAGGTCCTAGATCAAATTTCACAATTTAACATTCTATTGATCCTTTACCCATTCACCTAAATTTCTGCAATAAACATCAGTTTTCATTTACTAATTTTTTTAAACAAATATAATTGAACTATTGATTATAAATAGGAATAATATTAACAAAAGATAAGCAACAACTAAAGATTTTATGTGAAAAATTCCTATTCTATAAGATAAAAAACTAACGGAATCAAATGAAAAATTCTCATATGAAAAGTAGTCTGAAAAGTGTCATAAATTTAAAAGTAAAATGAGAAATAAGGAAACATACCCAAAAATTCCATTTTGACATTTGACCAAACACATAATTTGCAACTAATAAATCAGTCTAGAACAAAATCAAATAAATATTTAAAAAATTCTCGAATTCTCATATATTCTTATAAAGACCCTTTTAATATCTTTTTCCACAAAATACTTTAACCCATGGGCCATATTAAATAAACTTTTTTAATAAATTTAGTCCATATTTACAATATTAGAGAAATTTTGATGAAGGAGAAAAAAATAAAGAAAGTAATTAGGCCAAACCAAAATCAACCAATAAAATAGAAACTAAGAAAATTGTTTACCTTTATTGTTACATATTACTATAAATCATGAAAAAATCATAAAGAAGTTGTAGTGACAGTGGTTGGCAAAGACATATTCAAGGAGGGTTACAATGTTGAACGGTTAACGGAGAAGTAGAAAGATATTTCACTGGTTTATTTTTAAAAGACAGAGAAAATAAATTGAGTGAATGAAGAAAGTAATAGAAGAGAGAAAATTTGTGAGAAGACATAAAATATCTGAGAAGAAGAACGTTCCAGAGTTGAGAAAAGAGATAAGATGATAAAGAAGATATTTAAACACACATAACTCTTAAAAATGTAGTTAAGACAACATAACATCTAGACGAAAAATATATTTAAAAAACTGCAAGATCTAACATCATTTATTAATGACAAAATGAATGTGTAGCAAAAATAAAAGAATGAGAGAAGTAAAGTTCAATAATAATTTTTTCTTCTTGTGATAATATATCTCTATTGAAATCAGGCCATAAGCAATTGATCCACTTAAGGTTCCATCTTTTGTCACCCATTGCAAACCTACCAATAATTAGATTCAGTCACTTGAGGTGAGAATCAACAACATTGAGAAATATGAAGGGCCCAAAGGAAAAAATTGTGGAAATCATAACATAAAATGAAATGAGACCATTGCACTCTAGACAGTTGTCAAGTAAATTAATAAGAGAAATAAAAAAGTGAAGTTCAATAATAATTTTTTCTTCTTGTGATAATATTGAGAAATATGAAGGACCCAAAGTATGAGATTGTGAAAATCATAATTTTAGACAGTTATCAAGTAAATAAGAGAGGAATTAATATATTATCAGTGGTTTAGAGTCTTTTCGGAAGAAAAAATTAAAATAATATTGAGATTTTGTATTTTTGTAACTAGTTAGTATGATACCCTCCATACACAGATAATATCACTACTTACACGTTAAAGAGATAACGTGTGAAGGGGATGAAAGAAATGATATCATGAGTATTTAGGATTTAAAAGAAAATATTAATTTACTTATAAAAAGGGGGTGTAATTAGCAAGTTTTAATTTGAAAATATTTAAGTGTACTTATAAAAAATGGAGTGCAATTGGGAAGTTTTAATTTGGAATATTGGAGTACAGTTATTAAAAAGAATGTGCAATTAGCAAATTCCAAGTTTTTCCGCAATCACATGTTCAATTACCATTTTAACCCTATTTTTTGACAAGTGTCATTAATATAAAATGTTCAATTTGGTAATTATACTAATGGTTTCTTTTTATATAGGTTTATATTAGATTTTCTTTTTCTGGGTTTAGGTTCCGCTAATTATTAAAAAAACACTTTCTAATCAATAAGATTAACTTATATATCAAAAATGTAAAATAATTTTATATTATTATTTAATCAGGATATGATAAATTTATTGAACTTTATTAAATTATCTTAAAAATTATATTAATAAATTTATAATTGAATAAAAATGTAAAACAACTTTATTTTAAAACAACTTTATTTTAGCATATCCCCTGGAACCTCTTTGTTTATAAATTTTTAATTAACTTATAAATTTCTAAATGATTTATAAGCTAATTTTGCCAATACACCTTATGATTTATGATGATTCAAAGTCTATGAATAAAACTCACAAAACTATTAGATACATTTGACATAAATACGTTGTCAGTCTTTATAAAATGAATAAGTTTTTGATTTTAATCCTTTTAAAACAAATCTTTAATTTTCATCTCTAAAAAAATTGAAATCACTGTTCTTAATTCCTACTTTTTTGTTTACATTGTTTAACATGTGAAGCGATCATTTCAAGTGATATTTAATTACCTGTGTTTGTTCTAATATGTCATCATGTGATACCACTAATTTTTTTTCTAAATCTTAAAAGTAAATATTTTTTTTATCTATCTTCTAGTGAACATTAAACCAAAAATAGTAATTCAAATTTTTTAGGACAGAAATCAAAATATTTTTTCAGAGATCAAAATTAACATTTTCTTTAAGACACAATATATTTGTATTGCAAAAAGAGGGATACACAAAAGTTTATGTACAAGTTGTACAGGTTAGTCCACTGAACAGGGACACAACTAGCTAAACCAAAAGGCCTTCCACCAGGAACAAGATAAATAAAGCTGTAAAGACATTGTAAAATTAGACCAAAGGACAACAAGGGGATTAGTACAGAAGAAGAAAATGCATGGTTTTACTCCCCTTCTATACAAAACCCATTCATTCATGTTACTGGGATCAAGAATAATGATTCCAATGAAAAAAAAAATTATTTTCACAAAAATCAAAATCAAAACGTGTTCATTTTAAAAAAATCAATGTCACTTTTAATTTATTACATTTCAGAGTTATTTCACTTTAGAACATTAAATTTTAAAAGTTTCAAAATGTATCATTTTTTTCAATTTTTCGTTAGAAATGCTAGTGTTATGTTAACTTTTAAATTTTAAAATGATTTAATGTTACTTTTGGTCCATTATATTCTTGTTTCGCTTTGGTATATTATGTTTTAAAAGTTTCATTTTGATTTTTTATGTTTTTAAAATGTGTTGTTTTGGTCATTTATTCAAATTATTTTATAGAAACGTTATGGTTTAGTGTTTTAAATTTTAAAATAGTTAAGTTAACATAGTGGCAGCTAAAAATCATCATTATCTTTTTTATTTAAAAATTAAAAATCACTCAGCAAATAAAGAAAAGATGGATTTAAAACCACAAACAACAACAACATTCACTCTATTATTATTATTATTATCATCATCATCATCATCTTCATTTAGTAATGATAATAATTTCGTTCACTAATCATTCTCAATAACAATGGGTAAGGGTCCCTTCTCCCTTTGCTTATCGCCCCTGACCCAAAAATATCATTGTCCCGCCTACGCTTTTGTCTTTGCCACAACCTCCCTAAGCAGCCAAAATTGTTGCCTCACCTAATGACAACAATTGTCTCATCACTGCACTGACAACAACACATTGATGAAGGCGAAGAAGAAGACCAACAACACCTCACAGTGGATGAGGTTTGACCGATTGGACTAGTCATGATTATCTTCCAATGAAATGCATCGTTCGACCCCTTTTTGCATTGCTCGTCTTTTCCTTTCCCGGTTGTAGATGTCGAATGGGAACTTCTATATTTCTTTGACCCAATCGTGCACGACAGTGAAGATCTTGCTCGCAAACCTCACAAAGAGCTACATTATGACTTCCTCATTCAGATCTAAATTGATTGGCTAGAAAGTCATATTTTTATCTTTCATCGAAGACACTTCTTACTCTGATCTCCCTTGCTTTTGTTTCCAATAACATAACGGTATGAAAGGTTTTTATTTTTTGGTAAAGAGTATAAGATTTTTTTGTGGTTCTAGGGAGATTATGTGTTGACGTTGTTCAACATGTATAGTGCTGTATTTTTTTACCTTTTCAAATCTGGAAGATGTTGGAGGAGATGTTATTTTTTAGTTGTTTATTTTTTAAAAAATAAAATAAAAGATAATGACCATTTTTAGTTGCTACTATGTAAAATTAATTATTTTAAAAGGTTTAATGTCACTTTTGGTCAATTATGTCTTGCAATGTTTTCGCTTCAGTACATCAAGTTTAAAAAGTTTTATCTTGGTTTTTTTAAAATTAAAAGTTAACATAATACTAACATTTCTAATGAAAAAATTAAAAAATGACCAAAACGATACATTTCAAAAGGATAAACGAGTATAATAAAATATTTAAAACTTAATATACTAAAACAAAACAAATGTAAAACATAGTGAAACAAAAATGATTAAGTCTTTTAAAAAACACTAAAAAGTTTCTTTCATATATTATTAATTTGATAATTCACCCTTTGATAATTCACGCATTAACTAATTAAATATTCAAGTATGTATAGATACTCTCAAACATTACCCTATCTTAGATCAATATTAAAATGAAAAATGATACTCAAGACTCTCCTAAACTCTCTTTTTAACACTACTAAAATAATATCTTCACTCTTCAGCAACTTACAATAAATCCGGGGAAGCCTCAAGGCTCCAATAGATTAAGAAGAACATATAACTTGAGTAAAATTTTGTAAGACCAATTTGATCATTTTCACATTTCACTAGCTCGTCACTATTTCCATCAATTACATCTATTTTGATAGATAGCTTGTGCTTCAACTCCTCTCTACAGTTACGCATAAACTTTCTCCGATTTTGGTTTCGTAACCGTAACATAGAGGAATGAATCGCGCGAGCGAGATCATGCAACCACATGAAACACACGGAAGAGTAGTAAAGAGCAACCAAATTTTTTGATGGGATTGCATAAATAAGTACTAATAAAGTTAAGGTGCAGAAAGAAGAATTTGTGCCTTAAATGTTCATCAATCAATGTATGTCGTTGTTACTTGTTGGCAGTGCCCACGTATCCGTTAAGAAACCACTTTTGTCTTTCCCTTTGATTTTCAATCGTAATATTACACAAGGAAATAACAGTTATCAGAAAATTAGAACTCTTAATACATGTTTAAGAATTTTTTTAAATAACTATTTTTCAAAAGCTATATTAGAAACTTGGTTAAAAAAAATAAAGTTTTCTTTGAAATAAACTCAAGTAAAAGCATATTTTTTAAAATTTATTAGTTTTATCTACCTGTTTATTTTAGTAAAATATTTTATTCAATTGTAAATACAATCAATAAAAATGGCCTGTACAAGGAATTTGTGTTAGTTTAATCGGAGTAAAAATTAAATAATTAGAATGAGATACATACATGTTATATGTTTTTCACATCCGAATCCTCAACAAACACACTTTGTCTAATCACCTCTTATTGATAATGATCTTAAAACTAATTTATGTAATGTAAATAGCGAACGAAAACAAACTGGTAAGTCGTAATGAAAGCTATAACAGAGTTGTGAGTAAGAAGAATTTGCTCCAACCCAAAAGCAGAATATATAACAGTAGTAAGTACACCTTGAATATAACAGACTGAGTTCCAAATATAGGTAGAGAATCCGCTGGTTAATTAGTTAGAGTCAAGCATCGAACAAACTTGGCATGCACTCCATATTTAGAGTTTAGAGATGGAATTGACTGTAAACATTTGAGTCAAAATCAAACTTGGACAACGAAACCAAGTACTCAACGTTAAATACAAGATTAACGCGAGCTTAATTGAAATTGTGGTTTGGTGAGAAAGTAAAATTTACGAGGGGATTCGTTGGAGTTGGAACTTAGAAGTTAGATGACTCATTGACACGATTGGGTTAATTAGATACATATGTATTGTTATAACGAAATCAACGGCTGATAATATATATGCATTGTATTTGATCGATCATCCAATTCCGCGCGCAGGTATATCGATTTTACGTGCGGTTGCGTTGGTTTCTGTTGAAAGGTCGTCGTCGCTTCTCCACCTTCTTGGCTTCTTCAAAGAAAAGGTGACAAAATGGAAAATGCGAGAAATGGCGTCGTTGCTGCGAATGCGCTTCCTCTTCTTCCATGCAATCAATAGCAGTAAGCAACGCAATGAAATTCGGTGTAAGGGACGTAACGACAGCAACAGCAATGAAGAGAAAGAAGCATCACACTGAGAAATCCAGAATAATCGGACTCCTGGTTGTGAGTTTCCTTCGAAGTCGGCTCCTCTACCGCACTCTCATCATCGCCATCTCCGCCTCCCTTCTTCTGCTCTTCGCCCTATTCTCTCTGTTCGCTCCGTCACCGCTAAATGAAATCAATCTTCAGACTCAGAAAAATGACCAAGTCAGATCACGATTCGAGGTTCCGGTATGCTATTAAGTATTTACCAAAACGCAATTGTCACTATTCTGCATTTTATTTTGCTTAATCTATTTGTGTTGGTTGGACTTTGAAGGCGGGTGGAGGTAGATGCAGGCGTGATTTATGGCGTTCAATGCACTCACGCCTCTTCTATGGCTGCAGTAATGCCGGTGTCAATTTTGCAAGTAAAGCTAATCCCAATCATCTCATCTCACAACCAATTTATGAATTTCATTTCGGACTTTAAATTGAACCAAATTGTAAGCCGTGTGTTCATTCGTTTTTTATTGGACGTGCAATTTGATTGCGTAAGTACTTGTTTCTTGCACTTGCAGATGCTAATGTCAAAACGAATCCAGATCGATACTTGCTGATTGCCACCAGTGGAGGTTTAAATCAACAGAGAACAGGGGTAAGCTTCTTCATCAACTAATAACTATCTATTATCAGCTCATATGCAATCCCTATGGTTTCAAGGAGGTAACCAAACAATACTGGAAGATTTACCTAGTCTTTCTGTATGTAACCAACATGGACGGTATTCTTTTCTTTCTTTACCTGAAATATGTCATATGCTATTGCTCTAAATTCAATTGATATGATATGAGAGTTTTGTCTGGCGGGGGCTATCAGACACCAATATAATAAGTTATTTAGGGATATAAATTTAAGTGACATGAAGAAGGCTAATTTCTGTGGCTGGATTATTGGTGCAGATAATTGATGCTGTGGTGGTTGCATATCTTTTGAATGCTACACTTGTTATTCCAGAGTTGGATCATACATCTTTCTGGAAAGACACCAGGTCTGTCTTAGCCTTGTAAATCATGTATGATATTTTTATTGGAAGCAATATTCATGGTCTCTTAATTTGTGTGCTATTTTTTTGCAGCAATTTTTCTGAACTATTTGATACAGAGTGGTTTATAACATTTCTCCGGAATGACGTGAGAATTATAAAAGAGCTTCCGGAAATGGGAGGGAACTTCGTGGCTCCATATACGGTGCGTGTTCCCAGGAAATGCACCCCCAAGTGCTATGAGGATCGTGTTTTACCCGTGCTGGTCAGGAAGCGTGTAAGTCTTCACATCCTCAAAATTATTTGCATGCATTCCACCATTAAAATCTGGACTTTTCCTCCCCTGTTTTGAGCCTAGATGCTGTATGCTTTTCTGCTTCTTTTTTTTTGGTTTATTTTATCTATTTCTTTTATAGAACTTAATCTTGCCAAATTTATAACTCCTTAAATGCACTCAGTAGTATAAATATTTCAAATTGCTAATGTTGGGTAACCTTTTCTCTTACGAACTGAAATCTTTTGTTATTTTTGGCATTAAATAGTTCAGGGGAGAAAATATTCATATTCTTTTCCATTCTGTTGTATATGAATATCAAAGCCTCAACGCATTTTTTTTTACCAACTGTAGTGCACGTTTGGTTATATATTAATATTAACAACTAATTTCCTTATTTTTTTTAAAAAATCAGGAAGGTGAAAATAAATATTTGTTTCTTAAAATAATCTAATTCAAACATGCGGACTTTTCTAGCGAAGGTTGCGTGAATATTACGGTTGAGCAAAATATATCTTGTACTTTCTATAGATTATTTTTAAATATATAAAAATTTAAATTTATTTAAAATTATAAATACACATAATTATGAAAATATTAAAATTAAAATTTAAAAGAATAGAAGTTAAGAATAGAGTGTACTAAAAGATTAATGCACTTTTAAGTCGGAGTTTTCTAAATGAATATGTACGAATGAATTTACTTGAAAATTATGACATTTGATATGAATAATGTGAGTAGAACTTTCAATCATAAAAAATTGATAATCGATTCTTTTAGTAGAACATTTGATATTTGATTAAACATATAAATGAGGAACAATAAACTAAATGAAGAATTAATGGAACATTGATTAATCAAAATTGAAATTTATTTAAGCAATAATGACAGTTGACTCTCAAGAAAAATACAATAAGGAAATTATCTTAAGTAGTGACCGGTGAGTCTGTAAAAAAAAATAGTGACTCGTAGTAGTGTCTGGGAAATATTATTTATAAAAAATATATATTTTTCTTCGAAGCTACCATATACTGTGACAATTGCTAATCTTCAACTATTGTAATAAGTACGTTATGGTGGTGTTCCTGATTGATGGATGATACTTAAATTCCTTGATGCATGCAGGCTGTTCGGTTAACTAAGTTTGATTATAGACTTGCTAATATGTTGGATGAAGATCTTCAAAGGCTGAGGTGCAGGGTTAATTACCATGCTCTCAAATTTACGGATTCCATTCAGGGGATGGGTAAATTGTTGGTTGAGCGGATGAAAATGAAAGGCAAGCATTTCATTGCTCTACATTTGAGGTAATTAAGCTTTAATAATTATAGCCAAGCTTTATTTCTGGTTCATTTAATTCCTCAGCAAAAAATGCAAAGTGCAGCATGATATCACCGTCAGAATTTCATCAGCTTCTTTAAGTTATAAAAATTAACTCGCATTGTGTAATTGAGACCCTAAGTTCTTTTCATTTTTCATATAGAAGTTCAATGTGATTTAAACTGATGTTTTAACACAGGTTTGAACCGGATATGCTTGCATTCTCTGGTTGCTATTATGGCGGGGGAGAAAAAGAAAAAAAGGAACTTGGTGATATTAGGAAAAGGTGGAAAAATTTACATGTAAGGTTTTTTTAATTAATTACATGTAAGGTTTTAGTAGCATCTAAGAAATGAGCTCCACATGTACGAAAATTGATTGATATATTCTCTCTTATTTGGAAATGGGAGACAGGCAAGTAATCCTGAGAAAGTTCGAAGACATGGAAGATGCCCACTTACCCCAGAGGAAGTTGGTCTTATGCTAAGAGCACTAGGATTTGGAAGTGAAGTTAACTTGTACGTGGCATCTGGTGAAATATATGGAGGCCAGGAAACGTTAGCTCCCCTCAAGGCTCTTTTCCCAAACTTATATTCAAAGGAGACCATAGCTACCAAGGAGGAGTTGGCGCCATTTGTGTCATTTTCTTCTCGCATGGCTGCACTAGACTTCATAGTTTGTGACGAGAGTGATGTATTTGTAACAAACAACAACGGTAACATGGCCAAAATTTTAGCTGGAAGAAGGAGGTACTTGGGTCATAAAGCCACCATCCGGCCAAATGCAAAGAAGTTGAACCTGTTATTCATGAACAGAAATAATAGGACGTGGGAGGAATTTGCCTCTCGAGTACGAACTTACCAGGTAGGCTTTATGGGAGAACCAAATGAGTTGAGACCCGGGAGTGGTGAGTTTACCGAGAACCCATCAGCTTGCATATGTAAAAACTCTGGTGGTGGGGGAATTTCCTACCCCCAAAATCACAACAGTATTACCGAGTTTGAAGAGCAGCAGGAGTGGTCTGAGGTAGTAGATAATAAGCTCAATGCCAATGGAACTAAAATTGATTCACTCCCTCTTCTAATGACCACTGACCAATTAGCTGAAGTGCAAGAATTCTTCTCCGATTAACTCTGTTATCTCCCCAATGATTTCATGGACCGACGGTATTGAATTTGTACATATATATTCAGCTTGGGAAAAAATGTAGACGGTAAGTAGCAATTGTATAGAGTTTGAAGCTTCTAGAAGGAAGACTTGTTAAGGCGTTCTTTTGCTTTGATCATAGTGTTAACTGTTAAGGATAGCAGAAGCGTCAGTGTTCCATACCATTTTAGAGATTTTTAAAGATTTAGTTGTACATGTCCAAAAAATGAAATTTACAATTCAAAAACTTTTTTGTCTTTAACTTGCTTTTTCTTGTGTGGCTTTGGTACCTCGCACCCGGAGAAAACTTGAGTTTTATTGTTTGGTTTTCTAAACGCACTTGGAGAAAACGGCCAAGTCTAATATGAAGACGTGAATTTTCAGGGACACCGGTGAACCACTCTTCTAAGCCACAGGATATAATAATAAAATAATAAACGGTCCAGATTTTTCAAGGGTTACCGGATGAGTCTTTTTTCTGAAAATTTATTTTTGATTTATTTTTGCAGCCGTGTCACCGGTCACCGTTAAGGGCGCCCCGGAACTCACAACACTGCCCTCCCTCTGACTTTGTTTCCCTCTAAGGATGACAGGGCAAGTGGTGGTGACCAACGGTTGCGGATGCGGTGCTGTCGGGAAGGGCCGGAGAGGCTCCGACGGCAAAGAGGAGCAAAACCCGGCGTCGCCGGTGGCGCTTCTGCTGGCCACCCGAGAGTTTAACAAAGCTCTGAAAACTTTCTCGGTAACAGTTTCAATGCCACAAACACATTCCTCCGAATCCCGCATCTTCTTCAAAACCAACCTCACCTCTTCATCGCCCTTCTTCTTCAGATTCTGAACCCTTCCCATTCCCACCCTATTTTGAAGCTCTTCAATGCCTTCATGCTCCTTATTATTATTCACCCTACCACCGTTTCTCGACAAGTAATTTGATCTTGTATATTGGAATTGAGGAAATACTTTAGCTTCTCGTTTTAATTTATCAAATTTCTTGTTGGTAGTTAATAAAAATGGAGAGTAATGTATTATGAAACTATTCTAGCTTCTTCAGTACCTCTCTCAAATATCAAATTTTTTATGCAATGAAAGAAAAATCAAAAAAACACTTTGTTATGAAATTGCTTCAGCAACAACTAGCTCTTGTTCTTCACCAAGAAGAGTTAACTTGGTTCCAGAAATCCAGATCTCAATGGCTTCTTGAAGGAGATCGGAACACAAGGTACTACCATGTTAAAACAGCAACTCAGCGAGGAAGAAATAAACTCAGCGCTTCTTGAGAAGCTTCTCGAATCTTCGAGGCCTGTTCTCGGAACATGTCCAGAGCTTGCTTCCACGAATCTTCTTCGGCTATGGTCCAGAAACGTTGTGCCGGTGGAGGCCTGGACGGGTTGTGAACAATCGACGGTGCGGTGGAGGAAGGACAGCACAGGGAAGGCTTGGAGGAAGGAGATGAAAAAAAAAAAAAAAAATTTATTTAATATTTTAATATAATAATTTTATTTTTTATTTTTTTTTCTTCCTGTAACAAACCTGCTATTGTAGGTAAATTTCCTGCCTCACCCGTGAACCTTGCTTTTTCGACTTCACCTTAGAATTGGCCATTTCTACCGGACTATCCACCCTTCTGGATTTGAATTGATTCCGTGGCCCAATACTTACATGAACCATTCGTCTTGCTTTGCCTTTCTCATGGGCTTTATCATAGTATTTTATTATACTTTTACTTTATAGTAAATTACTAAATTTGTCTTTTCTTTCGATTGGTTTAATTAAGGAGCACTTTGAAAAGCCATATTTACGGCAATTTCTACTTTGACGAGAATGTAAAAAAAATTACTAATATATGAAAATTAGACTCTTATTTTTATACCATCATTTTAATTACAAAATACATTTCCCTTGAAAAAATATGTTGGCGATGTAAATAAACAGAAATTCAAGATTGTAAGACTCAAAAAGATGTTAAATTGTTTATAAAAAAAAGGAAAAGAAAAGAAAGCTAGAAAAAACAATTAAGATCTTTTAATTGTTTTCAAAATTTTGATATTAAATTATGATATATCCTTATTACAAGTGAAGAGATGATGGATTTTTTTTCCAAAGATTTATGGTATAAGTTACTAATGTACTCATACTTAAAGTTAAGTGTGAGTGCATTACATATGTAATAATTTCTAAATATTAAAAATATTTAATGTTTTTCATTTAACAAATAAAAATTTATTGCAAAAAATTAAAAATATTCTTTTAAAAACGCTGAACGAAAAAAACTATCCTTTACATGATAGAGAAGCATTAATGCTTTACCGCAGCCACAAATTATGATATTGATCCCATTTATTTAAACTTATTTTTTACCAGAGTGTTTTTATTGATAAAATAAGTTTTTTTTTGTCTTTGTCTATTTTTAAGAAATATCGTTTTTTTACTTTTTTGTAAAATAAGTTATATATGCTTCTTAAAAATTATTTTTTAAAAATTTAAACAATTGGCTTATTATTAAGTAGTTATTGCTATTTTGTGTTCTTTTTGGTAATAAGGAAAATGTTATGCATAATCATCCGTTGTTAGTGGTGTAATTTCTTTTATTGACAAATCTTATCGGTTAGTTTTATTAAAATGTTAATGAAAAAGATTTCATAGCTGAAAGAATTTATCCAAAGGCCTTCTTACAGTTTAATCTGGGAACTGAAAAAATACATTTCTTCTTCTTTCACCATTTTGTATAATTAAACCAACAAATAGTTTCCTACTTTTCTCCCACAAATTATTTTTCCTAGGAGACTTTGTATGAGTTTTTGGCTCTACTTAATAACCACTACCAAAAACTGACACCAAACATGATGCCATCAATGCACAATGACAATCCTTTGAAAGGTGATGACAAGTCCTTTCAAGTTGGGACCATTAGCGTAACTATGAAGCCCTTTGGTGTTGCCATTTGCGATCCAATCTTATTGGCCCCCAACTCCGCAAAATTATCAAAAGGATTAATTATTTTTAAAATTTATCATATAAGAATAAATTTTAAATTAATACTTATAAAGAAATAAATTATAAGGTATCTTACGTCTTCTAAATTAAAGTCATAAATTAATTTACAATTTTAATTTTTTTTCTTTTTTTACTAAAATCATAAAAAAAGATCAACTTCTGATTTTTTTTTTAATTCAGACTTTGAAGTCATAAATATTTTAAATTTTTTAAATATAGAAGTAGTAAACATATTTATGATTCAAAATCATATTTTTTTTTAAAATAATTATTAATGAATTTAAATTAGTTTTAATGTTTAATTTATAGTTCAATGTTTTTAATCAATCTTTTTAATATTTTTATTATTAATATTAACAAATAATATTGACTTAAAATTTATCAAATGATATTAAATTATTTTTAAAATTTTAATTAATTTTTATAGTTATCATTAAGTAAATTAATAATTTTGTACAGTATTATTAATTAATTTTATTTGATAAAATTATTTTAATATTAACAACAGAAAATAATTTAATAATAAAAATAGTTGTTAAAATAAAAATAACATAATATATTAATATAAAATAAATAATACAAATTAAACACAAATATAAAATTAAAAAGTAGAAACAATACTAGTCAACTTGTTTGTAAATATAATTACTATAATTATGTTTTTCAGTTTTATATAATAAGTTTTTTTTTAAGTATATTTGAAATTGATTTGTTTATCTCAGTATGTATACGACTAGTAATTAATCATTCCGCTTTGTCTCATTACTTTGAATAATTAGACATAAAATATAAACGCAAATAATAATCTTTTGGTTCCATTTTAATATTTTTATTTAAATTTAAGTTTTTTTTACATTATTTTTCTAATTTATAAAACTAATAATAATCCTTAACATTAATAATAAAATATTAAATAAAATAATATACAAAAGTATAGAAAATATTAAATAAAAAATAATATATAAAAATATTAAATAAATAATTTACAAATATAGAAAAAGGTAAACTTAAAGTCATAAACAAATATGTTTACGACTTCTAAATAGTATTTTAAAAAATTAAAATATTTATGACTTCAAAGTAATAATTAAAAAAATCAAAATTATTTATTTTTTTATGATTTCAATAAAAAAAAGTTGTAAATTAATTTATAAATTTTATTTTAAAAGTAATAAAATACTTTACAACTTATCTTTTATGAATATTAATTTAAAATTTATCCTCATTTAACAAATTCCAAAGATAATTGCCCCTTTCTTAGTTTCGCCCCCAACTCCCTTACAATCAAATTGTAGTCAGTAGTTACATTAAATTATGAATTTAACACATATTTTAATAAATAAAGTGCATTTATGATTAATAGTTGAATTTTTAAAGATTAAATACTTTTATTATAAAATTAAAATTAAAATAAAGAATGTAAAGAATTTAATTTTAAAAAAATTGCAATACTAAAATGGGCGGTGGTGGTGAGGATTCGTGAAAGAAATTTATATAAAAACAAGTATTATAAAGATGAAAATGATAATATTTGTAAATTAAGGTAAATAAAAGAAGGTTTTAAAATATTAAAGACAAAATGAAAATAATAATAAAATATGAACTCAAACTCTTAACTTTTAAAAACATCATAAATTAATAAAATAATTTAATTTATTAAATATTTTATTTTGATTAAATAAATTATAAAGTAATTAAATTAATTGGTTAAAAAAATAGTCATAGTCATATTTATATATATGTATGGTTTTCTTTATACAATATGTATAGTACGTATGGTATAGGAGATGAAAATAAGTTACTGTGTCAACAATTCATTTAGAGTATGTTTGGATGGAATATTTTAAAATTTTAAGGAATTTGAAATTCAGAAAAATTAAAATGCATCAATTAAAATTTTTGAATTTTTAAACTTTTTGTTTGGATAAACTAATTTAAATTTCTTTAATTTGAATTTTTTTGTTTGGATAAAATAACTTAAATTTCTTATATTTTGAATTAAAAATAAAAAATTAAAAACACGAACCTTGGGATTGAATGTGAAAAATCCCAAGGTATTAGTGTCGTGATTCTGCTGAGTCCTCAAATACCGATATGTCGCCAAAATTTTCCTCATGACGTCAGCGAGCAGGGCGACAGTCATGTCAGCAACATTCTTGGAGAACAGCCCTCCGACGTCGACGACCTGGATTCTGCAACGACAACACTCAGCGAGGTTGATATGGTCGATTCCGATGCTGGTGGTGACAACGAGGTGGAACACAGGCAGGAGGTGGAGGTTGTTGGCGGTGACAGAGTAGGTTAGACTGTAGAGAACAACGGAGATGAAGGAAGGGTGGTGGTGGGGGTGGTGGTGGAGGAAGTGTTGCACTGAGAGGCTTAAGGTGTGAGGGTTGAGGAAATGGAACTTGTGAGAGTGGAGAGATTGGAGGGTTATGAAGCACATTGCGTAGCATGTTGGAGGTGTGATTAAGAGAAATTAAAATTCCTGTGCTTTTTTTGAAGAATTTAAAATTTCAGGTTGATAATTTAAAACAAATTTCATTTTAAAATGCTAAAATTTGAAATTTCTTTTAAATAAATATCAAATAAATTATTTAGGAGAAATAATTTTAAATCCTTTAAATAATTACTTTTTCCATTTTAATTCCTTTGTCCAAACGTATCTTAGTTAATCGTTAATGAGGTTGTTTACATTTGCACCTGCATGCATGTGTGGGTCTGCATTGCATCACATGTGCTCTGCACGTGAGTGTCTGAACCGTACCCTTCTTTTTCCTCTTTGCCCTCGGCTATATGGTATATCGTATTAGTATCAGTTAACTAACTCTCTTTTGGGTTTGGTTTGACCTTTGGGCAATCACTTATAAAAGACAATTTATTGTATTTGTAGAGTGTGAACAATCACAATACAATTGCAATTGCATTGATACAAAACTTATATTTAGTTTAGCTCATTTAAAGAAAGAAATATATAGTTACTTTCTAGACAGTTTTTTTAAAGTTGTTCTTCTAACCGTAATCGTTATCAGCATCCCTTAAGCCTAAATCGCTAAATATAAACATTTGAAGTGCTTTTATAATTTATTTTAAAGATTTAAATTCAACGTGAATTAAAAAATTGAACAGTGTAACTAAAACTTTTATAGTAATAGAAAAGACGGGGGATTCGTATAAACTGACAGATCCCGCAACAATGAGTCACATGCACATATACTTGTACCAAACAAGGCCAAACATAAAAAATATGAAAATTAAATAGCCTTACATGAGGTCAAAACGCAAATAAGAAAGCCTTTGTGGGGGGCCAGGCCAAGAGAGCAAGAGCAATAACACACGAATGATCGTTCACATTTGAAATTTGGGGACGCTCCAAGGTTCTCCTAACTTTCCCACATTCCTATGACAACATTATGATTAAAATCCTTGCCCCATCAGGTGAGGGGAAAGAAACGAAGATCCTCTCTCTGTGATTTCATGATCTGCACAAGGTCCTCATTACTTTAAAACCTAAAACATTGGTAGGCCTATCTGCAGGTGAAACGACACTTTAGGATTTTTTTTTAAAATTATTCAATAAAAATAAATTTTAAATTAATACTTAAAAAGAAAAAAGTCATAAAATATCTCCCTTTCTATCAAAATCGTAAAAAGATTTACCACTTTTAAATTTTTTATAAGATTTTGGAGTCTTAAATTATTTACAAAGTTGTAAATTTTTTTTATTTAAATTAATATTTTTAATTTTAATTTTAATTAATATTTTTTATACTTTTATTTATTGTTTTATTTAATATTTTTTCTATAAACGAAAAAAAAATGAAGTTGTGATACATGTCCAACTTTAAAGCCGAACCAGTTACAATATACTATGATTAAAAAAATCCTTAACATTAGAAAAAAGTATAGAAAGCATTAAATAAAATATTAAAAAAACCAAAAATATTTTATAAACTAATATTAAAAGATATAAAAATATTAATTTAAATAAAATTATTTACAATCATAAATAATTTACGATTTTAAAATCGTATTCAAAAACACTTAAGTCATAGGTTTTTTTTACTGTTTAACAGTTGAAAAAAAGTTAAAAAATAATTTATAATTTTAAACTTAAAAGTCATAAAATATTATACAACTCCTTTTTGGATATTTATTTAAATTTATTTCTATTTGATAATTAAAAAAAAAATACCCGTGAAGGTTCATTTTGCCCCTATCTCGATATTCTCCACCTGATCCCACCCTCTCTTTAACTTCTATTTTTTCTTTTTTTTTTTTAAAAAAGTGTCCACCTTTGTTTTCACCTCCTTAATTAACTTTTATGTAAAATAATTTAATAACATAAATTACATATGGGTTGCTACTTTTCTTCTTGACCTATAATACATGGACATCCTTTAATTATAAATACCTATATAACATCTTTTGTTTCTGAAAATATCAAATAACATGTGTTCATGCATCATTATCCTTGCTCTCTTATTTTTTTTCGCGTGACTCTTCTTCCTTCAATCTTTCTTTCTATAAAAATAATAATAAGGAAAAAAGGATGAGATTCCCTATTTCAATTCTATTGACTAGAAGAGAAACCTGCATTCCTCTGTTTTTTAGAACAACACTTCATGGTGGTACTCTCGTAAGTAGGAGCGAAGAAATACAAACAGTGCCAGTAACTGACTAAATGCTAAAGAGGGGAGGTTGCTATTCTCACCACCTGTGTGAGTTGGTTTTACTTATTTCCAAAATTGTCCTTCTCATGAAACACACGGTTCCATTTCCAAAATATACTTCAAATGAAAATATGATTTCATTATAAAAGTATAAAACCAGTGATGGGTCTACGACCCGAGGTCAGTTGGAATAATCTATTTAAAAAATGAATCTAACACATAAAAATAAGATAGTAAGTTCAAAATATAAAAATAAGAGATGTGAGATATTAAATTTTAAGATAAATATTTATGATTTTTTTAAAATAAAGGGGTATATTTGTTTACCCTCACATAAGAATAAGTGAGAAGGTTCAAACTTATAAAATTAGGTGCCGTAAAATATAATATTTTAAGCTAAATACATGTGACTTTATTAAAATAAGGGGATACATTTATCCATTTTCATATAAGAGTAGCTTTGTCATTGTTTACAATGAAATTGTTTTTGTGTTGTATTTTTTCACCCCAAATATATATAATGAAAACACAATTCCTTCGTATACTTCTAAAATGAATTTATATTTCTATTATTGTTTGACAGGACATAATTTTTTGAGCCTATTTCATGTAACTTGACTTGAAAGATTTAGGATTTGGAGTGTAACGAAAAAAGAACGGAGAAGGGAGTGGGGGTGTTGTGAGAGAGGATGGTGATGGAATTAAGGGAAAGGTTTTGGGTGCGGGAAAGGGAGGAGTGTAACAAAGACAATTTACATTTTCTTGGGTGAGAATAGCAACCCACTAAAGAGACTATAAATTTGAGAGACAACAGCGTATTTTCTTGAGTCTGGACCTATAAATTACATTAATCAACACCGCCTTACTTACCATAAATTACATTTGTCTTGCTAGTTTTCTTCTTGACCTATAATATATATGTGAACACCTTTTAATTATTAATACGTATTAAATCTCACTTTAAATAAAGATGAATAAATCTCGTGTAAGTGATTGACCCATATACCTAATATCTTATCTTATATTAATATATACAATGTCGAATGTCTACCCAAAAAAAAACTATACAATGTCGAATAATTAACTCATACTCGTGTTATGTTCTCTTAAAAAAAAATGAAGCAAACTATTTTTTTTCAAAAATTAAAATTAACTTATATACCTCATTTTTTTGTAAGTTGGACAAGTTTTTATAAATTTTTTATTCATTTTATCTTTTTATTTTCTTTTTTTAATAATTCCTTACTGAATAATTTTACCGAAAAATACTTTTTTAAGATGATTTTTGATTGATTGTGGGTGTAAAAAAAAAAATTTATAATAAGTATTTGGAGAAAATTTAAAAAGAAAATTAGAACAAAAGGTACCGCATTCATTTTCTTGGTGAATATTTAATGAAAAATTGAAGAAAACAAAACCGGAGTGCTGCAATAATTGTCTCAACAGGGATTTTAGTACTGGCGAAGCTTATGATGGAGTGGTAAATGCAAGCAAAGGCATCCAATCAACAACTCAATAATGATAAAATAAATTATTGGATTGGGCAATATTGATTATTACTGTATATGAGTCTGGTAGCAGTAATTTGATTTCACATTTGCATAGATGATTTTCGATCGTATTTATATTCTGCTTGCGAAAATACAATACTGTATGGCATACAAAAGTTACAGAACCGACTCAATTCAAATACGGCGGCTAGTCCACAAGGATTTGCAGCATTGTAATCTGCATGGATACATGACGTATACGACAGAACAATTATAGAATATTAACTAACGGATTACGGAAATTCCCTAAGACGAAGATGATTGTTATGTTCTCTTTGCATGCTTTTTGTGGATGCTGGGATAAACTAGCATGCATGTAGAATTTTAGAAACGTAAAACAGAAGAACATTGTGAGAAAATAAGTGACTGATGAGACAACGACTTGGTATTATGGCATTCAATTGTTGTTTGTTTGGTGCATACAACACATTACCAATCATGGCTTTAGACCCCCCACCACACACACTTCCAAATCACGTTACCACCCGCAATCGATATAATGGTGCTTATATTCATATTTGAGTAGGAAAATGTTGTCTCTATATAATAAAATAGTCTCTCTCACTCACACGAATAATATATATATTTAATTCTTGAGAAATAGTTCATTTTATTATTTAAAAATGCCTTTAGACCTTTATTTAAAATTTTGGGTTGAAAGTGAAGTTTAATTCATTTGTGTGTGTATTTGTGATCTACTATTGAAAATTTTCTCAGGTTGAGTATTTTATCCTCCAAAGTTTCACAACAAATTATTTTGTTAAAAATATTTATATTATTTTTATTAATTATTTTCAAGTTTTTATGCTAAAAGTTTTCTTCAAATATCAACTGTTTGTACTATTATTTTTTTAAAAAAAAATATTATATTAAATTACCAGATGTATTTTAGAGTAAACTGTTAAGTGTATATATTCTCTTTAAATATTTCTTACACAATTTATTTTTGTCAACACAATGTCTTCAAATTTGTATGTACTAAATTCACAACCCGTAGAACAAGATAATGAAGATATGAAGGAGCATATATCAAGTGTGTAAGTGTAAGCAGTGAGCCAAATGGCAATGACACCTCACACCTATTTGCTGATTGGTACAGATAGGGTATCTTTTCAATCCTATTGGCTTTCATAGGTAGGTCTATGCATTTCATTTCATGTTTGTTCTCCCACTCGATCAGTTTTGGAATATCAGTAAGTGGCCTTAACAGGATTTCTTGTTGGACATCTATCTTTTCAAAGCTTCATGATTCGTCTAATAATAATAATACATGGGAAGCTGACCATTTGGATTGTTACTTTAATTTTACTAAAAGAAAAAGAGCTTTATGAGTTAGTTAGTATTACACATCATATGAAAGAAAAAAAGAGGCATCAAAATTGAGAGAAATTAAATCGAAATGATATAATAACAATATAAAACTAAATTATTTTTATTAGTATAAACATTTTTAATAAAAATTAAAATGGTAAAATAAATATAAATATAGGCTAAATTATGTTTTAAGTTTATGATAAATTTAATAATTTTTGTTTTGAGTATGTAATAAAAAAAATTATTATATTATATTTTTAATACATTAAAATTTTATTTTAAATTGTCGTTAATTAAATGATGATGTGTTATTTTAAAATTTTAAATTCTGATTTCTAGTAGCTAAAAAATTATCACTATTTATTTTAAATTTTAACTTATAATTTTTGATAGCTTTAAAATCATTAGAATTAATTAATGCAAAAAAATTCCTCAAATCCCAATCTTCATCCCATAATAAAAAAGAATAACAAATTAGATAATAAAATAAAAAAAGAAGAGCGATGATAATAAGATAGAGTGAAGCCATATCTCAGATTAAAAAAAAAAAAAACAAACTCAAAACTAATAACAAATAACATTCAAACCAAGAAATCAAGATTCAACCCAAATCAAAGTGGACAAGTTAGATAGAGGAATAAAAAATCACACCTTTACGATTCAACACAAAAATCAGAAATCATGGTTCGGGAATAATAGAATACAACAATTATAATAAAAAATCACTCTTTTACTATTAAAAAAAATTGATTCCTTTCTCAGTGACAAAACGCCACCATATCTGTGGATCCATTTGTCACTGACTAAACGCGCCAAGGTAAACCGTTTCTCAGAGGGTTTTTTTACGTAGCAGGAAACAAGATTTGTTTTTTTTTTTCATTCATTAATTCTAGCTGTTTTAAAACCACCGAAAATTGTAATTTAAATTTCAAAATTAATAATGAGAATTTTTGAGCTGTCAGAAGTTATAATTTAAATTTTTTAACTTACAAGCTATTACTTAACTAACACTAGAGACTTAAAACAAAATTTCTAATATATTAAGTATCTAACTTAAAAAATATATTAGAAACTCAAAATAAAATTTACTAATTTATTAGGACCTAAAACATATTTTGATTATATATATATATATATATATATATATATATATATATATATTAATAACATGATATACTGTATTCGACATAATTTTATTTATAAAAAACTAATATAAATTATGAATGTAATATTAAATATCAGAATAACATATTGTATACATTATTAATGTAATTTATATCAATAATTAAATTTAAATTAAATAAATATATTAAAAGAAATGCTCCTAACGTTTTCCATTTACTTAGTGTTTGGAAAGATCCATGGATTCGGTCTAATGATAGTTCAAATGCTCCATCAGTTCCCCTCATGGGTCTCGAAAATATGAAAGTAAGTGACTTATTGGATCCCACTTAATTTGAACTCTTGAAATGTTGCACTTATTCATAATATTTTTTCCCGAAATGACGCTGAAATATCTTGTCTATGCCTTTATGTTTAATAAACACTCCTGATAAGATTATTTGGAAGCTTAGTCAAGATGGGGCTTTTTCTCTTAGATTTCAAATTTTTGTATCATGGAAATTTTTTTGGATAACAATCATCTCTGTGAAAGTGGTAATTGGATGGCTATTTGGAATTTGAATATATCCTTGCAAAAATGAAAGATTTTATTTGGAGAATAGCTAAAGGATGTCTCCCAACCAGGCAACGATTATCTACAATGGTATTGAAAATGATTGGCATTCTTTCCTAGGCTGCACTCATATTCAACAAGTGTGGAAGAAAGCTTCTTTGTGGCATATTCTTCAACATGCTTTTGATACTCCGGAAGATATGCGTAATTTCATTTTTTACATCCCGGAAAAATTCAATAACAGCCAAGTGGAGCAAATTGTTACTGTACTTTGGTGCTTATGGCGGAGAAGAAATGAGAAGCTTTAGGATGGAGCTACTAAACCTGCCGGATTGTTTCTGCAGCAAGCTTTTCAGCTGCTTCAAGAATGGAATACACACCACAAACGGCCAAATATACTTCCACCTCAATCTTCCCACCGCAATTCAACATGGTCGAAGCCTCCAATCAAATTCATGAAGTATAATATGGATGTTGTATCCGTGATGATGAAAGAATATTTGCTGCTGGCTGCTGCAACTTCTTGGTTCCAAGGTCAGCCAACTCCATAAGAGGCTGAATCTATGGCTCTCCTATTTGCTATCAACTGGAATAAAGATCAGCAACTGGGTAACATTATCATAGAGACAGATTGCCAGGTTATTCCTGATGCTTTCAAAGCAAACCCGTTTCATGATCACGAAGTGGGTTGCATTTTAAGAATCTGTGATAGAAATTTTTCTGAAATTCATAACTGTAGTATACAGTTTGTTAGTAGGCAAACCAATCAGATTTCTCATAGGTTGGCTAGAGCTTCAAGAGCTTATATTTGTCTACAAATGTTTGATTTCAGTCCTTCTTGTTTTCACTCTTTACTTATTCATAACTTAATATAAGTTTGTTTCATTAAAAAAAAATCATTTTTCGTTTACTAGTGTATTTATAAATGATTTTGTGTGTGTGTTTGTTTTTTTTATAATCGTGAACTAATATTTTAACACGTGTAATGCACAATAAACATGTTTATATTATATAATTAATATTTATAATAAATAATTTCTTTTGAAAATTTATATTATAATTAAATTTTATAATAAATAAATATTTTTAAACATATACATTGTATTTAAAATTTATAGTGAACTAATATTAAATTTAAATGTAGTGTATTTTAATGAAAGTATTCTAAACGAATTGTTACATAAATATATTATAAAGTAATGATATATATATATATATATATATATATATATATATACTCATCTATTTTAAATATTTTATCAATATCTTTTATTTTTTTCGATCTCTCTTCTAAACATATCATAAATTTTATTATAATATAATTTTTTTCTTTTTCAACTTTCTCTCTAAATGTAATATAGTATATATCATGAGTGTTAATCAAACATGTTTCACATGCTATAAGAGATTATACCGAAACTTAATTACTTCGTGTTAGTGTTAGTTGGGTTCTCCTTCATCTTTATGTGATAAGTAAAAGGATGTGTATTTGCATAGATTCTGATGCCAAATCAAAATTTGGTAGAGTAACGATACTGATATATGAATTTGTATATCTATTTGACGTTGGCATGCAGTATTTGTAGAGAATATAGACATTATGTTTTGTTATTTTTTCGTTTTGAGCTTGTCGTCACACATCTAATGTAAAAAATCCGTTGCAAAATACATAGTTTTGTATATAAGGCTTAGGTTTACAGAGGCCGCATGATTGACAATCGTGGCTTTGTGATTTAAAGGAGTAATACTTATTAGGCGACAATTATTCTTAAAAATTGTCATACAAGTTGTGTAGCTGGTCAGTACAAGAGATAGATTCAGTTAAGTAACCTACTGCTGAGCAAAATTGTTTGACTTTTTTTATTTATTGAAGTTGCGTGACCTTATTACACTTTTAGAACAAGTGGTAATACAATATTATAGTATTAAGGCTTGAATATTCCAACAACAAACAATACTCAGGAAAAGTGTGGCAACAGAGGAGGGGGAGTTTGGAGAATTTTTTCGCTTATGGGAGAAAAAGTTATTCATAACGTTAATTAATTAGGCGAACAAATGTGGAATCTGGTTTAATATATAAGAAATGTAAGTCATTAAAAGTCAATAGAAAAAGAATTGGCATGTTTGACAAGTTAGAAATCAACAATTCCAAAAAATTTATTCAAGGAAATTGAACTGATTTAAATTAATAATTTATTGATATGTAATTTGAAGTTTGATCTAATTTTTTTATATACGACCTAAGTTTCTTGTGTAAATTAAATTCATATTTTATAATTTATAGAGTAACTTTTATATTATTTGAATTTTTAATATATTAATCATTATTTAATTTAAGTTTTAATAAATATATGTTAGTAGATATGTCAAAAAATATTTAAATATATTTTTATATACACATATTTTAGAAAATTATTATTATTCAAAGTGTTGTCTTAAATAGAATATTATTTACTTTTTTGATGTCTTGCATGCTAATTTAGTTCCTTTTTATTTATTTATTTTTTGCATGTTTGGTTTGGAATAGAAAATTTGAGTAAATTAAGATATTTAATTACAATAGAATTGAATCACGTGTCTTGTTAATTAAATATTTTTATTATGTTTTGTATGCATGTTTTTATATTTTATACTTGTACTAGATTGCATAGTTTCAACATTTTAATTATGTCTTAAACATAAATAATGAAATTCCATAAATAACATAAAATAAGAAATATCACTT
The DNA here is from genome assembly GCA_013407115.1 of Glycine latifolia. NCBI lineage: Eukaryota > Viridiplantae > Streptophyta > Magnoliopsida > Fabales > Fabaceae > Glycine > Glycine latifolia. The sequence continues at coordinate 272,653 of CM023954.1, forward strand.
TATATTATCAAATGAGAGCTATCGCGATATGTTGTTTTAAGCAAATCAAAGGAAAACAATAAAAGAAAATGACCGTATGGAAGACCTTCAATTTTAATAAGTTGGTATATATAAGCATAGGAAGAATCTCTAATGAAATAGAGATATAAAGAATGCTTCCTATATTAGTTGTAATTACGTACCTTAATTAACTCAAATTAAATTATATTGGACAATCAATTAATTGTCCTTTTATATTTGTTTAAAATATTAAAATAAACTGGGATGAATTTAAAACATTTAAAATTATAAATAAACATACAGTATATAATATTCAGTAAATATCTAAAATAAATTAATGTTGATTTAAATTTTTTAATTGGACAATCAATTAAAATTGTGCATGTGTATGTCTTATAATAATAAAATATACCTGTGTGAATTTATTTAATTTGTGTGAATCAATTAAAATTATCCTTAATCATTATTACTAATAGAATCATTTAAATTTTACACGTATATTTTTATAATAGTACACATTATTATATTTTTTAAAATATACTTAAAATTGAATTTTTTTACATTTTTATTTTGATTAACAAAAAATATATCAGTTCTTATATTTACTATATAAAATTTGAAAAATAGAATAAATATAAAATTAGAATATTTTAATTTACAAGATTGATTCTTTGATTCTTATGTATTACAATTGATTTAAGATACTATAATAAATAGAATAATATACAATCTACATTAATTAAATTATTTGGTGTGAATGAATGCCACGTATCATGTGATATCAACTCATATAATAAAAAAACGTATCATATCAATTTACACAATTCTTATATTTACTATATAAAATTTTAAAAAATAAAATAAATATAAAATCTGAATATTCTATTTTATACTATTAAATTTTATGTACTATAATTAATTTAAAATTCTATAACTGATTTAATGGATTTAAGATTTTATTGGAAATAGAATAATATAAAATTTAATTGAATTATTTGGTGCGAATGAATATTGAGTGACAGATGATATTAGCGTATAGAATAAAACTTTTATATATATATATATATATATATATCATTATCAGTAAACTAAAAAACATTTATCGAGAGAAATGAGCCCTTTAAATAATTTTTTACCTTTCAAAGGATTAATTCTTGCAAAAAAGAATATTCTACATATCTGAATTTAACAACAACAACAAAAATAGCAGCAATTCATTCCATGATACGTTTGCCGAAAACACCTCCATATGTGGACAATTCTTTGGTATTTTATTAGAAACAGATGATTGAGCGGGATAGTTTCGGCGTCTCGGGCAACAAAATAAAAGGAGTTTGTGGATCTTATATAATAAAGGAGTAAAACAAATAAAAACGTCAATTACATGACATTTATATTGTTTTAAATACTTTTTTTTATTACTTTGAAAGGCATGGAATATTTTTATGTTTTTAAAATGTTAAAGTTCCTTGTTCATTTAATATTTGGAGGGAAAATATGAAACAATAATATAAATTAAAATACATAACTGAAACTTTTGATTTTACATTCTTAGTATTATTTTTTTTCTCTTTTATAAGTGTATTTTACAGTTATTTAAAACATTTTTTTCAACAATACTATACTATCATTCTTTTTATTATATTTATATATCATAATTTACATGGTTTATTATAAATTTAAAATATAAATTATATATTAAGTAATATTTATATACTAGTATAAAATTTAATTATATAAAAAGTATTATCTGATACGGTAGAATAAAATACTATTAAGAAAATATCATTAAAAAGTATAGCAATTGTGAGAGGATAGGATGGTGTAGTATATTTGAATTGAAATTACGTGTTTTAGTAGAAAAAGGAAACAAAATTGTAATGTAGTAGTTCGGATAAAGCAGAAAGAATGGAAGGAGGCAATGATATTCCTAGTTGGAGGAATTTAATAAAAATAAGAAAGCAGATGGTTGTAACCGAAAGGAGGAAGGGGCATAACCGGAAAAGGAAATAAATTAGAGCGGAGGGAGGCGTCAAAGGTCAAATTTTGAAGCTTCCAAAATGGAATATGTATGTTAGGTGTTTTTCACGGATGATATCAGATGGTATGTTCCAAATTTCCTACTTAATTAAACACGAGGAAACTGTGATGAATTGAGAGAAACAGTAGTATATAAATAGAATGAAAAAAAACCGTGGTCAATGGAGTAATATACACAGAGAGGTAGGCAACTCAAAAGAAAATAGAAAATAAAATATATGAAAATTTGATATAACTGTACAATAAGAAAGCTTGTGTGACCCCTAATGAAATAAAAGTTTAAATTAAGTTGAAGAAAGATAAAAGTGAGAGAGAACACCGACGAGGCAAGGGAAAAGGAGGCAGAAGAGAGAGAGAGAGAGAGAGAGAGTAGTGCGGTCTTTTAATTAAAATATAAAAATAAATGAAGTAAAATTAGAAACGGACGAAGAAGTCCGTGCTGGCAAAAGATTCCCTGATTCATTCACTAACCAGTTGGTTTATTTTGGTGCCTGCCTGCCCAGTAACTCTACTGTGGATAGTTGCTACTGCTCTCTCTTTCTTTCTTCCCTATGGCTGTGGTGTTAAATAGCAATTTTGGTTACAATTAGAAACCCTAAAAGGACAAGGAAAGAGCCATGGGGTGTGCCAGCTCCAAGCTGGACGATCTCCCAGCAGTGGCCCTTTGCCGGGAGCGGTGTGGTTTCCTGGACGAAGCAATTCACCAGCGCTACGCACTGGCCGCAGCTCACATCGCCTACATCAACTCCCTCAAGGCAATTGGTCACTCCTTACACCTTTTCATTCAGCAAGACATGCAAACTACAACCGATGCTCCTCCCTCTCCCTCCCCTTCTCCCCCTCACAAACCCACCAAACACGCCTCTCCTTCTCACTCCGACTCCGCCGGCTCCCACCTCCACTTCCACTCCGACTCCGACGACCTTCCCTCCCTCCATCATTCCCCTGACCCATCCTCTCCTATTCCTTTAGGTGCTTACTACGCATCACCAGATCATCACCATCACCATCTTCATATGAATTACATGAAGAATAAAGCCGCTCCTTCAATTGTCTACGAGCAGCGCCCTATGAGTCCCCAAACCATGTACTTGGGAGAGTCCTCCTCTTCCTCCTTTTACCCTTACCAGTATCCCCCTTACCCTTACCCCTACGATCCCTATTCGGCCGGAGTTTCTTCCTCGCCGCAGCGCCAGGCCGTTTCCAAGCCACCCCCGCCTCCGCCCTCTCCTCCTCGCTCCTCCACCTGGGACTTCCTCAACTTCTTCGATAACAGCGACGACAAGTACTATCCCCAAACTCATTACCCTGCCGCGGCCACCCCCAGCCGCGATTCCAGGGAGGTTCGAGAGGAGGAGGGGATCCCCGATTTGGAAGACGAGGATTTCCACCACGAAGTTGTCAAGCAGGTCCATGGGGATCAGAAGCTCGTCCAGCCTCCTAAGCACGAACCCCCACCCTCCTCCCACCACGTCGAAGATGATGATGATGATGATGATGATGATGATGATGATGCTGATGGTGGGGTAGAATATGAGGTGCACGTGGTGGATAAGAAAGTAGTTGGTGGAGATAATAATGATGGGAACAAGACCAAGGAGCACGCCGCATTCCGTACCCGGCGACCTGGTTCCCGGAATCCACTTGAGGTTGCTAAAGAGATTCAGATTCTATTTCAGAGGGCTTCCGATTCAGGTGCCCAAATCGCCAAGATCCTTGAGGTCGGCAAGCTTCCCCACAATCGAAAGCACGCAGCTTATCAAGGTAACGTTAACAACATTTCTCTCTATTCATTATTCACATTTCGCTCCTCACTTACCTTTACCTTATCACTTCCTGTCTACCAGCTTCTTCCAAGATGTTACATGTTGTTGCTCCCTCTTTGTCCCTTGTCTCCTCCCAACCTTCTACTTCCAAAGATGCTGAATCCGCCTCCGCTGCTAACATGGATTTTAATGTTGATCTAACAACCGGGGCACGCAATCTTTCCTCTACGCTTCAGAAGCTCCTTCTTTGGGAAAAGAAACTCTTTAATGAAGTTAAGGTATGGATCTTAAATCACCAATCTCATTCCATTGCTTTCAGTTTTTTCCACTTTTCATCTCCGTGAGACAATTTAATCCTGCTGCATTCGCATCAGTTCTTGTATGTTCTAATGTAACCAACCTGTGCTGATAATTTGAGTGATATCAACTGGTCAGAAGTCTTTTATGCCATAAGTGAAACATTGTTAACCAGTGTTTACAGGTTTCCAAATAGCTAATTTGTTAGATAAATAATTGGGAAGCCATAAACAATAAGTATAGCAGTAGAATAAGTTCAAATAGAATCATAACACATAAATTTTATAATAATCCATTGGTACAAAGCATAAAATTTAATAGTAGAAGAGTTTAAAAGAGCTTGGATTGTATTGCACTATACGTTATCCTTAGAGAGAAAAATTCCCCCACTACACTGGTAGAATAAATTAGTATGCATGTGCTCCTCTCCCAAGATACGACAACCCGTTAATCCAATCGAGTACAATGAAAGGATCCCAATACCATGCTCCAAAACATATAGTTATAGTAATATAATGTAATTTTATAAAAAAGAGAAATAGACAAATGGTATTTTGCTATAGGTGTGTGCCTCTACGTTCTCCTTATTTTTCCATAAGAGGAAGCGATATATAAGGGGGAAAAATAACCACCAAATGTGCAGTCCAAGTATCACAACTAACAAACTATTAACAAACATAACAACAAATCTTAATAACGTGCAAAAGGCCTCCAACGGATAAAAAGACTAAAGACTTAGTCAAACACAATTTCTAAAAGACAGGAATAAATAGATAGGGAATAGTTTTTATCTTTAGAAAAAACTGATTGAGTAAAAGAAAATATATTTATTTTAAATTTTAAATTATAGGAAAATATTTTCCAACATTTTTTTCCAACGTTCATTTGTTTGCAGGCAGAGGAAAAGATGCGGGTCATGCATGATAGGAAGTGTCGCAGGTTGAAGCGTTTGGATGATAGGGGTTCTGATTTTCATAAGGTTGATTCAACTCGAACTTTGATTAGGAATCTGTCCACAAAAATTAGAATGGCAATTCAGGTGGTTGATAAGATTTCTGTGACTATAAATAAAATAAGGGATGAAGAACTGTGGCCACAGCTGAAGGAATTAATCCAGGGGTATGTGATGTTAAAAACTAACCATTTTTGTTATTTGTTCAAGTCCTAAATGTCTCTCTGTTCATGATAGGCAACTCTGTATGCAGGGATGGCAAAATAATCCCATATCTATGCTCCAATCCAATCCAATCCTTCCATTTCCCCCCCCCCCCACAATCCATTGGATTATTACACTATTGAAAATGGAACAAGTGGTGTTTCTTCCTATTAGTATTGAAAGCCAATTTCTTCTTCCTTCTGCCTTTCCATCACCATGTGATCCATAAAATATAACATACTTTTAAATGGATGGGTTGGATATACATCACTAATTTTTTTTATTAATTGATGGGTTGGATATACATCCCTAATTTTTTTTATAAATTGATGGGTTGGATGGTTTTAATTAAATGGATCATGAATGGATTGGATTTTTTCCTTATATTCCTAATGGATCATAAATATGTGAAAAAGGTTTAGGGTCAAGTTATGTGTTTTCTGTACAAAATTTGATTTGATGTGCTTCTATTTTGGGTGCTTGTCTATTATCATTGAGGTGATATAAAATGACCTCCTGCAAAATGTGTAGATCATCTTATAACGAGTCAGTCAAGCATTTTCTGCCTGTTCAGTGGCACTTTTCCACTTTTAGCTGTTTGTATTGGCTTACAGTAACTGAACTAATTATGTGCTCTACAACATTAGACAAAGATTGAATGGAAGGGGTTATTTTGTTATTGAGATTCCATTCCATAGGAATCATCTCCTCTATATTTCAACCCTATGAAATGAATCGAAATATTGATGCTCAATTTCCCAGAATTCTTTGATAACGATGGTGAAATGTATATATCCTGACGAAATCCAACAAATCCACCTGCAATCTACACATAGTGCTGATAGAAAGGAAGCAAATACTTGGCCATCTTCTAAGATCTGATAATTTTGATAAATCCTGCTATTTACTCTGATGTATGTTTATACTTCCAACCATATAATCTAGATAATTTGGTGGTTTATCTGTCCAATTTCTGGATAATGTTGTGCGTAAGCTGTCAGCCAGAGGAATAATCATCCTTTACAGGGGAGATGATGCAACCACGCAAGAGCTTTTCCAAGAAATTATTACTCTCCAATCTACAGAAGGAACTAAAAACCTTAAAATATATCCTGTTTATCCTTGTGCAAGTGGATTGAGCACTTGAATTCAGTATTCTCCATCCAGTTTTCCATTCCAGACATGCTGTGATGTTGTCACCCATGCGCTTTTTTATTCTTCTTAAGCTTGTATGGTTGAATAAAAGTTCTCATTTTCTTTTGAAGTTGCTAATTTTTTTCTATGTCCTTTGGGATAAGACATGCATGTGAGATATCCATTCATACATAGTATAGGATAAATGTTTTGCCTTTTCTCATTGTAATGTAATTATCATCTGAGAATTTTTTGGGTGTCTGTGTATACATTCGATGTATATATGGTATAATATGAGATAAGCTTATTTTCAGGTTGACCAGAATGTGGAAATCCATGCTTGAATGTCATCATGATCAGTGTGAAGCAATTAGAGAAGCCAGAATACTGGGTTCCATTGGATCCAGGAAGAAGAGCGGTGATAGTCATCTCCAGGCAACCAAGCAGCTCGAACAAGAGCTTATCAATTGGACATTCCAATTCTCTGGCTGGATAAGTGCCCAAAAAGGTTATGTTAGAGCATTGAATAATTGGCTGCTGAAATGTCTCCTGTATGAACCTGAAGAAACACCAGATGGCATAGTTCCCTTTTCCCCTGGTAGGATTGGGGCTCCGCAAATATTTGTAATATGTAATCAGTGGTCCCAAGCTTTGGATAGAATATCTGAAAAGGAAGTTGTTGATTCCATGCATGTATTTACCATGAGTGTGCTTCAGATATGGGAACAAGATAAGCTAGAAATGCATAGGCAGGTGATGAAGAACAAGGATCTTGAGAGAAAAGTGAGAAATATGGATAGAGATGACCAGAAGCTGCAGAAGCAAATTCAAGCATTAGAGCGAAAGGTGGTTCTGGTATCTGGAGAAGGTAAAGGTCTTTCAGTTTCTGAGAATATCATATATCAGAGTGACAAAAGCAGTAGTCTACAGGCTAGCTTGCAGTGCATTTTTGAGGCCATGGAGAGATTTACTGACGAATCTGTGAGAGCTTATGAGGAGTTGCTACAAAGGAGCGAAGAAGTAAGTGCTGCCCGAAATCATGAGAGAGTTTCATAGGGTGGTGTAGCTGATGGAAGTTGGAATCATATTATCTTTGCCATTTACCGAGAATAGAAACTAGCTGATCTCCCTCTACTAACTATTCTTTACAACAGAGTCTCGGGAGGAGGGGTTGGGTTTGATTTCTCTCTATGCTAAGCTAACTGCATTGGAGCTGAAGATACTGCTGGAATGGGACAGTGGAATTTATTGTCAAACGAAAAGAGAAGTGTGAGACTGTGAGGTATGAGGCGCACAGTTGCTTTTTGGGTATTCAGTGCTATAACCTATAAGGCTACAAGTGAAGTTGTGCTGCTAAAAGACAGAGGAGCCCACAAATTATAACATCTAAATGGTTCTTCTTTCTGCATTAGAAAATAGAAATGAAGGAGAAGGACGGACTATCAGGTATAGAACCCCTGCAACTGGCAAGTCATGTGCTAGGTGTTCATTACTCAAATTGAAGCAGTAAAATCACTGAATGCATGGGTGTTATTGGTTCCTGTATAAAAACATTCGTTTTTAAGTTAAATTATTGTACAGATTACCTATTAACACTGAGCACGCTTGATGAAAAAGCATTTAGAATAAAATATTTTTTTATAGCCATTTGTTCCCCAACTGAAATAAATTGCTGAGAACTGTTCAAAGAATGAAAACAGAACCCCGTTATTAAATGCAAAGCAACTTACATCTGACATCAGCGGTGGTGGGCTCTTCCGTGACCAAATTTTGTTTATGATACGATAGACAACGGAGATTGGAACGGGCTGGCCAAAGCAGACTCCAAGAGCTCTCTAAGTCAACCAACCTCTTCACCAAGGCTGCTCAAAATAACCAGTTTTTAAAAAATAAGTATATAAGTAGTTATAAAATTATAACTAATTTTATAGTTACGGTTATTTTTATTGAAAAAAATAGTTATAGTTATAAATCTATAAGACTATAACTAATTGTATAGAAATGGTTATTTTAAATAACTTATTTTTATTCATTCAACCGGTTATGTAATTGATTTTAAATATAACTTATTAAATAGTTGATTATGCACTTAGTTTATTCATAATCGGTTATATATTCATATTTTAAACACAATAACAAGTTATAAATTATAACTAATTATGATCATATTATAATATTCACTTATAATCTAATTATTTATTAGAGCATGATTAAAAATCAGCTAAAAATTTAAGTCATGTTGAACTAGTTTATTTAGAGCATGTTGAAAATCAGCTAAAAAATTACTTTTGAGGGGAAAATACTTTTACAAAAGGATCAAGATCTTTACGTCCTTTTATTTTTATCCTTTGTACCTATATTGAAATGTATGTCACAACAATTTCAACTACAAATCAAACATGCATTTAGGATATATTACAATTTTTGGTGGGAGATTCCAAAAATATGTTTAAAAGTAAGTTAAAATATATTTGTGATCCCTAACAAATATCCAAATTTTGTGTTTGCTCTTTAATAAAAAATTTCTTCATTTTTACTTTCAGATAAAACAATAATTTTTATTTTGGATCCTTAACATTTTTTTAGTCTTTGATTAATTAGCAAATGAACAAACACAAAAGTTGTTAATTTATCATAATTAAAAAAAGTGTCAAAGAGAAAAAATAAAATTATTATTTTATAAGAAATTTAATGAAGAAAACAAAGTTATAAAAAATAAATACAAAATTCAAATATTTATTAGGGATCACAAATATATTTTAACCTTAAAAGTAAAATATTTTGAAATTATGTTTGATTAGTATCTTTAAAATCAATTTAGAAACTTAAGTTTGACCCATATGATTAATGTGCAAATGAAAAGAGAAAAGTTTATTAGACAACATAGAATCCTTTGCGACTCACTCCACCTCATTAACTCTATTAACATTTTTCTTCTATTTTTTATTCTATTATATTATATCATCTATAGTACTTATAATTTTTTTTATCATTTTTTGTCTGTGTCAAATATCATATGGTGTACTCTCATCATTTTCCATTTATAATCCAACTTTTTCGCGCTTGCTATTGTGAGGTGTTAATGAAGTTTGCATTTTGTTCGCCTATAATAAGGTGCAGAGGTGTTTTCGAGGGATTGGATTGTCAGTGCTGCTAATCTTTGTGCCGCCCTACGGAACTGAATTATTCCCATATGATGTTTTTTACTTCCATTATTGACATACGGTAATAATATTTTGTCTGTAACTTTGTATTACTTAATTGCATTATTTTGTTATTTGCCCGGTTACACTCGTTTTTTTTCATATATCCGTACAAGGAGGGTGGCTTATTGCTTACGCGAAAGAATTTTTTTTTTGTCCTTTTCAGCCCTTGTTACGAAATTGAAATGTGATTCTTGCGTTGCGTGGTAGATTGTCATTTAACAAAAGGTGCACAAAAATGTTATTGGTTATTATTGAATTTGAATAGGGAAATTTTGGCTAGCAGACATTGTTAACTGCTAATCATATGTAATAATTGATCATAACATGTATAAGTTACATTATTATGAAATATATTTTATAATTTTCTTTTTCTTTTTTAATTGTATGATAGAAATGTATTGTATAAATATAATTTTGACTGATGTTAATGGAAATTGTTGTATTAACCACACTCCAAGTGAACGTACAAAAGTTGGTGTAAAATGTAAAACAATTTGTCATCCATTCGTAGGCTTTTTTTTTTCTCCAAAAGGAAACTTTTTTTTTCTTTATTATCATTGATCAATTTTAAATAATTATTTAAAAGGGATAAATCGTAATATATGTCACGACTTTTAATTTATTTAACTTAAGTATTAAAAGAATTTATGACTTTAATTTAATTATTTTTAAAAAATTTACAAATTTAAAATTGTATCATTTTTTTTTACTTTTATAAATTAAAGTCATAATATTATTTATAACTTCAATTAATTTTTTAAGAATTACGACTTGAAAGTCGTAATATTTTTTACGACTTTCAAGTTGTAATCTTTTTTTAATGATAATATTTGAAAAAAGAAAAAAAATTATGACTTAAAAGTCGTAAAAAATATTACGACTTTCAAGTTATAATTCTTAAAAAAAAATAATTAAAATTATAAAAAATATTATAACTTTAGTTTAAAAAAGCAAAAAAAAATTGATACAACTTTAAAATCATAAATTTTAAAAAATAATTAAATTGAAGTTATAATATTAGTTACGACTTCTAACTTACAGGTTAGGTTGTAATATCTGTTATAATTCAATTCTTTTTTAGTAATTATTTAAAATTGATTCCAAAATGGTAATAAAGGAAAAAAAATGTCCCCTCTTAGAAAAAAAGTCCGATTTGTAGGATTCTACGTTGTATAATAAACGTTAGAAATGAGTAGGACAAATAAAATTATATGTTAAATTAGTTTGTTGGTTTTATAATTAATTTTTTTAAGTTTGATTTGGTTATTTGGGATTTAAATTGGTTCTCTAATTTTTAAAATTAATTCATTTTGGATAATTTTAAGAATTAGAAAATCAAATTAAACAAAAACAAAGTCAAATCACTAAATCAAACTAATTTTAAAAATTAGATGACTGGAATGAATATAAACAAACAAAGGAACAGATCGAATGATATATTAGAGGAAAAAAAAATAACCAAAATTATATAAATAATTATAATCATGTTTCGCGGTCACTTCTTAGTTCATACCTCCGTTATGCAGCACCAAGTTTGTGGCACCCGAACTCTCACCTTAAAAAGGAAAATGAAAAACTTTGACTTGATTAGAATATGCATCCCGGCACGTGATCAATGGTAATGGAGAAAACATTTCACGAAAGAGAGAGAGAAGTCTTAAAAATATGCCCCATGGAGCAAGTTAATTGAATGGATCTGCGCAGAAGCTTCCCTCCAATCAGATTATTCTTTTTTGGTTTCAGATTCTCAACTTTAGGCAAGTGAAAAGGCAGGGAATCAGATTTATACTAGAAAGAACAACTTTGAGCGATAACAAACTATATATAAACCAGGCCTTTTAATAATTCAACACATATGATTTACTAGATCAAAATGTACCAAAACAAAAATAATTAATTTTAATATATAAATTTTATTAGATAAAAATTAGACTTAAATACAATTTTGATTCTTCTGTTTTCTTCAATTAATAATTTTGATAATTTCTTTTAAAATAAAAATATTTAGTCTCTATTTAAAAAAATTGTAATTTTAATACTTATATTTCAAAATAAAAATATATAATAATTTTATTTTAAAAATTTATAATTTTATCCTCATATTTTTTTTAATTTTAGTCTCATCTTTCATTTTATTTATATTTTATTTTTTATATTATAATTAATTAAATTATTTTTAATGATACCTTAAACAAATATATTAAATTTAAGATTTAATTAGATTAAAATAAAATAAATAAAAAGTAGGTAAAATTAAGAATTTAATTAAAATAAATTAAAAAATCATACAATTTTTAAAACAGAAAAACCAAATTAAAATGAAAAGATGAAGCAAAACAAAGAAAACTAAATAACTTGCGTGATATAAATTGAACCCATATGATGTTTATCTTGACTTGACGTGTCTAGGTTGAGATATATTAGTCGGCAAGGTATCATTGGTGGAGCTAGCTAGATTTGGAAGATATTTGTAATGTGTCGAAAAACCAGGTGGGAAGTCAGGGAAGATTTTACTTTCCGTAACAAAAAAAGTGGTGGTGAATATATGAAAATAAAAAAGAAGGTAAAATAGTAACAAGAATGGGAAGCATTGATTTGGGTAGGTGAAGACTGAAGAGAAGCAGAATAAGATAGGGCTGTAGTTAAAGAAAGTATGGATAAAAAGGTAATATTGAGGAAGAGCATATGATGAAGTTGGAAATAGATTTAATAGAATATTAATGAGTGCTGGGTGCAAAGTGGTGGATTGTAATAAGTAAACAGTGATTAGTAATTAGCAATAGTGAGGGTGAAGGAAAGGAACTGAAGCATAGCATAGAAACAAGGAAACTAAAAAAATTGCCAAAAAGGCAAATCACGCGAACACAAGAGTAGTAGAGTGTAGAGTCTAGAGTCTGTGGAGATCTCATTCATGATCGGTGATAATTGTTGAAGAGAGAGAGAGAGAGAGAGAGAGAGAGGATGGGTTGTTGCCAATCATCGATGTTGCTGAGAGTGGGAGAGAGGGATACTCACCCCGAAAAGGAGAAGGAGGAGAAGGAAAGGGAAAAGGAAAAAGAGCAAGCATACGGAAACCACCAGAGGCAGTCTGAGGGCGAGAAAGAGGGGGTGGATTTCTCGTTCTCGGAGTTCTCGCTGGCGGAGCTGAAGGCGGCCACCAACAATTTCAGCTCCGAGTATATCGTGTCAGAGAGTGGGGAGAAGGCACCCAACCTGGTGTACAAGGGTCGCCTCCAGAACCAGAGCCGTTGGATTGCTGTGAAGAAGTTCAGCAAGGCTGCTTGGCCGGATCCCAAGCAATTCGTCGAAGAGGCTTCCGGCGTCGGCAAGTTGCGCCATCCACGGCTCGCTAATTTGATCGGTTACTGCTGCGACGGCGATGAGAGGCTTCTCGTTGCCGAGTACATGCCTAATGATACTCTTGCCAAGCATCTCTTCCACTGTATGTGTAACTTATCTGTTTGTTATCTGTACTAGTGTTTATCTCATCTGTTCATTCATTCATTCATTCGTTGATTTAGGGGAAACTCAGACTATTGAGTGGGCCATGCGTTTGCGAGTGGCTCTGTACATCGCACAGGCTTTGCATTATTGCAGTTCTGAGGGGCGGCCCTTGTACCATGACTTGAATGCTTACCGTGTTCTCTTCGACCAGCAATGTGATCCCCGTCTCTCTTGCTTTGGTTTTATGAAGAACAGCAGGGATGGCAAAAGTTATAGCACCAATCTTGCTTACACACCTCCTGAATATTTAAGAAACGGTAACTAACTCCCTTCTCCACATTCTATTTTTACTTTTTTTTTATGCATATCAATACTTCTCTCAATCATATTTCTATTGATACAGGAAGGGTCACGCCTGAAAGTGTCATTTACAGCTTTGGAACCGTTCTTCTAGACCTCCTCAGTGGCAAGCACATCCCTCCCAGTCATGTAACTGCCTTCTATCCTTTACCTGCCCCTTTCTTCACCTAACTACTTTTAAGCCTGCTTAACTAAACACAGGATAAATAATTCATTAAAATTTTCAAATGAAACCCCCCTACCCTCAATCAACTTGCCTTTGTTGTCACATATTTATTTGTCTTCTGATTCCACATATCACTAAAAGCTGTAAATACCTCTATGTTTTTAATCAAGCCATTTTAATCTTAACATGCAATCCTTACTTTCAGTGTTTTTCCATCTTGACTATTATCATGTTTATAAGTGCTTGTTATGACTGTATGTATTTTGTCGCATTGAAGTTGTGACTGTACCTCAAATGATATTACGTTATTGTTCAATAAATGAAACATGAACTTGTACGAATGACAACTTAAGGTATGGAAATCTTTCTCTTTGATTAAATACTTGAATACTTAATAATGGAAGTTGCAGATGCTATGATAGTTATTTATTTGAATTTAATGTCAATTCATTTTTCATATGCTCACGTGTTCAATTAGCTTTCTTCTTGGTTGGTGCCATATGGAGTTATCTGATTGTGTTTGCAGGCACTTGATATGATACAGGGGAAAAACAATATGCTCTTAATGGATTCACATTTAGAGGGGAAGTTTTCAACGGAAGAGGCAACGGTAGTTGTTAATCTTGCCTCTAAATGTTTGCAATATGAACCAAGGGAGCGGCCTGATACAAAGGATTTGGTCACAACACTTGCCCCGTTGCATACAAAACCCGATGTACAGACCCTTCTCTAACTTAATAATGGAACATATTATTTACTGGAACTTTGTTGTTTCAACAGCCCTATCAAATATTCCATTATCACCTAAACACAAATTTATGTTGGATGTTAATGTATAATATTCAAATTCTATGACTTTTTATATTTCATATTTGTTTCTTTGGTCACTCATTTCAAAATGGAATCTACATGGTTGGGGTCGCTTAGCTCACCATCCTCAACTTACATAAAACATGGTAATTCAAATATTAGGCTGGAACATTTTAAATTGTCTTTGGAGAAAATTTAGTTGAACCTGGCTTATTTGCAAAAGTTCATTTTTACTCTAGGGTTTCTTTAGTCCATAAACTTTTCCACTTGCTTGAGATGATGTAATATTATAAGGGTTTTCTGTCTAAGTAAGGTTAAAAGATGTTTGATATGTCAAGTTCTCAAACAGCCAAAGTAATTGGTTTATGGTTCTAGCTGACTTGTGAATTCTAGTTAGCATAGAATTAGTCCTCTTTGCTGGTTTGGTCCTTGTTTCAGAGTTACATTAATAAACTTCATTCACCCCAAAATAAATCTTGTATGTACTACTGTTAGTTTATTACTTTTAAAGGATAGAAGAAATTTTAGTAATTTTCGTGATGTAATATTGTCTAGAAATATAGGCATATGACCTTCAAGGAACCTGTTCTTTGTGTAAATCTATCTCAAAGAGCTTAGTCAAGACTTTTTATTTTATTTTATTTTTAAAATCTATAGCCAGTTCTTAGAATTTGAGCTTAGGGCATAATTCAGCCCCCACAAAATTGGTATTAAAGTGGTTTCTAAGTTGAGGATTGCCAAAGCCTTAGAAAGACTACATTGGTCATATATTTAGTTGACTATTTTATTTATTTATTTTTTCAGTAGTACTTGTACTCTTTTTTATCATTTATATGTATATATTATCTTTGCTGATAAAAAAAAAAAGGCAATCTCCAATGAGGCTGCAATTAAGGTGGGCAAAGGGTGGCCACAATTAAGGTGACTTTCCAACACCCCTTTCATGCCTAGAGCTTTGAACCTAGAGTGTGGTGTTAAGAACCTTGGGGCTACAAAAGCTAGGTATTGCAGCTAGAGAGTTTGTTCTTTTCATACATCTATCTTATAAAGTGCTTATTCAAGACTTTTTATCCATAGCTAGTTCTTAAGATTTGGGGCCTAACTTAACCCCACAAAACCGGCATTAAAAAAACCAGCTTGTAAGTTGAGGATTGTCCAAGCCTTATAAGGATAACATTGGCCATATTTCTAGTTGATGTGAGATCTTAACACACCTCATGCCTAGGATTGGGTGACCTAATAGCAACCCCCTATGTATAGGAATAGACATCTAGAACATAGACAAATATGGGTGACCTAATAATGATCTAGGATAAGCTTTGATACCATATTAGAATTTGGGCTTATGGCCTAATTCAACCTCACAAAATTCACTTGTAAAGTGAGGATTGCTCAAGCTTTATATGCTCTATTTAAGCCACATCTCTAGGGGATAAGGTGAAACAACCCCCCTCCTCGAGGCTGCAATTAAGGTGGGCTAGGGGTGACCACAAGGTAGATTTCCAGCACACTTACTCACGCCTAGGGCTATGGCCTGGATTGTGGTAATGCAAGTGGTTCAACAATGAATCTAGGATAGGCTTTACTACCTTCCTAGAATTTAGGCTTAGGGACTAACTTAACCTACAAAATTGAATTTAAAAAACCATCTTGTAAGTTGAGGACTGTTCAGGCCTTGTAAGGACTACATTGACCCTATCTCTAGTCGATGTGAGATCTTAACACACTCCTTGCGCCCATGATCCAATGACAACACCCCCTCACCCATTGGAATAGAAATCTAGAGCATACATCAACATCAACAGCACCTTTAACCCAAGTTATTTGGGGTCGGTGGTAGATGAATCCAATGATAAATCGGAAAAGAGACAAAGAAAAAGAAAGGGAGATGGGAAGAAAAAAGTGGAAATAAGACAAAAAGAGAGGAAAAAATAAGCTAGAATAATAGAAGGGAGAAAGGAAGAAGGGAGAAAAGAAGAAGAAAAGAACTAAAATAAGGAAACGACTAGAACATAGAACTACTAATGGGTTTAACCCTCTACTAAGCTTATAGCTTTTCTCCACTCCGTCCTAAGACATCGTCCGTTAATCTATATCTCACTCCATTAGATCTTGTTTAACTATCTTTCCCCTGGTAAGTTTCGGTCGACCTCTACCTCTTTGTGTCGAGCTCTTGGTAACAAACTTTTGTTCTTACGGGAGCAAACAAAAATGGCCTAATAACGGATCTAGGACATGTTTTAATATCATCTAAAAATTTAGGATTAGTGCCTAACTCAACCCCACAAAACCAACTTGTAAGGTGAGGATTTTTTTTTTTATCAGCAAAGATAATATATATAGATATATGACAGAAAAGAGTACAAGTAATACTGATGTAAGAACCAAAGAAAAGGCCCATCAGCTGACATGACAGAACTTTGGCAACCTAATACATGGAAACAGTCCTGAATTAAGGTGCCAAAGATCAAACTAAGGACATGCTCACATCCAAGCCATAAAAACAAAAGAAACAGAGGCGCTAGGCCACACCTACATACATAAAACCTTCTCTAATATGGCTAGACCATTGATAAAAAGGAATATTGAAGCCTTTCTCCAAATTAGCTAGCCAGGACCAGCAAAAGAAAATAGCATCCTCCAACAGTTTAGAACCTTTGAAACTTTCGTTATGAAAAACAATCCTATTACGATGAAACCAGATGCTCCAAGTCAAAGCTAACCACCAAATCTTTCACCTTTGAGTAAGGTGAGGATTGTTGATGCCATGTAAGCTCTATTAATCCATATCTGTAGGTAATGTTGGACCAAACACACCCCTTGAGACTGCAATCAACAAAAAATGAATTTAAGATAAGCTCTGACACAATGTTAGAAGTTGGACTTAAGGTTTAACTCAATTCAACAAAATTGACTTTTAAAAACCAGCTTGTAAGATTTTCAAAACAAAAAAGAAAGAAAACATCATGTAAGGTGAGGACTACCCAAGCCTTAAGAGTACTACATTGGCTATTCTCTAGTTGATGTAGGATCTTAACTCTCCCCTCACACCCATGACCCAATAACATCTCTTCACGCCTAAGAATATACATCTAGACCATAGACAAACATGGGTGGCCCAATAACGAATATTTGATGGATTTTAATGTCATCTTAGAATTTAGGCTCAAGGCCTAACTCAACTCCACAAAACTGGTGTGAATTGCTTAAGCTTTATAAGTCACCTCTCTAGGTGATGTGAAACTAAACACACGTCCTCAAGGTTGCAATTAAGGCAACCCCCAAATCCTCACGCTCATGGTGGCCTAAAGCGTGACAAGGCAGGTGGCTCAACAATGAATCAAGGATAAATTATTAACATCTTAGAATAAGAACACTCCCTCACGACTAGGATAACATCTAGAGCATAGAGAAATATGGGTGACCTAGTAACAAATCTAGGTTAGACTTTGATACCTGATTAGAATTTGGGTCTAATTCAACCCACAAAATCACCTTGTAAGGTGAGTATTACTCAAATTTTATAACCTCTATTTAGAAGCTATATTTCTAGGTGATGTGGGACTAAACACACCCTTTCACATCTAAAATTAAGGAGACTCCAAAGAGGCTGCAATTAAGGCAAGCCAAGGGTAATTGCAATTAAAGCGGTTTTCCAACAATAAACAAATTTTAATTCATATTTTTCAAGCATTTTAAATATTGGACAATCTAGTACACAAGGCTCCAACCTAATGGAGTTTAGGGAGGGTAGATGTATCAGGCAGCCTTACCCCTGTGAGTGGAGAGAGGTTATTTCTTGGATTTGAATGTGACTTCAAAGTAAGACAACAATGTTACAGTTGTTCAAGGCTCGCCCTCTTGGTAACCATTTTAATTTGTGAATATAAAACTATTTATGTAGAAACTTTTTATTGTATTGCATTTATGTATTATATAAAGACATTCAGTTGTATAAGGATGACCCAATTGTTAGACTCGCATGATTTCAAATTTTGAGCTTTTGGTCATACACCTGGTAACTTTAGGGCTGAGCCCGGTGTTACTTATAAGTTTGCATTTACTTGCAGTTTGAAAAATCTTAAGCTATATGATATGATTTTCATGCATGTACATTGAAGGTTTTGAACTTTATATAGCCGTTGGATAAAATTTAGTTATCCATCAAGAATCTTTTAAGCAGTATGACAAAAATAGGGCACAAGCCAAACTAGTTCTATCTATGCAAGGCTGAACGTGACTAAAGAAAGTTCTTCCTTGCTTTTTGTATACTTTTTCTGAATTTGTCATGCATGCAAGTATTTTTATTGTCTTCCCTGTCTTATCATGTATTTCTCAGTGTAGAAAACTAGAGAAGGGATTAAAGGTATATATTTAGCTATAGCAATGCCAACATCTTCTGTCACTTGATTTGATATGGAAATATATCCTTGTTAAATGGCAATTTAGACATATAAATGGGATTAAAGCAGCAACAATTCTAGTTGACTATTATTATGTGCTTCAGGTTCGTTCTCATATCATGCTTGGAATTCCAAAGCATGAGGAAGCCCCATCAACCCCACAACGTCCTCTTTCAGCAATGGGTGAGGCTTGTTCAAGAATGGACCTAACTGCAATACATCAGATCTTGGTTGCGACACACTACAGAGACGATGAAGGAACTAATGAGGTAACTGATGCGTGCATTGGTTTTAAATTTACTATTTTTAATTGGATGATGTGCCATAAGGTTTGAATTTGGATTGGTTCAGTTGTCATTTCAAGAGTGGACTCAACAGATGAGAGATATGCTGGAGGCAAGGAAGCGTGGAGACTATGCATTCCGTGACAAGGACTTTAGGACAGCCATTGATAACTATTCCCAGGTGCAATTCTGCACTTGTTTGACATTGTAAATTATTGTAGCTTTGCTATGTGCACGCTAATTATTTTGAGATGCTTCTGCATTGTTATTCATGCAGTTTATTGATGTTGGAACGATGGTCTCCCCAACTGTGTTTGCAAGGCGCAGTCTATGCTATCTGTTATGTGATCAACCAGATCCTGCACTACGAGATGCAATGCAAGCACAGTGTGTTTATCCAGACTGGCCCACGGCTTTCTACATGCAATCAGTTGCTCTTGCAAAACTGGACATGCACAAGGATGCGGCTGATATGTTAAATGAGGCAGCTGCATTGGAAGAGAAGAGGCAAAAAGGAGCGAGAGGATCATAGTTTTATGCAGTGGGCTAAGTGGCTAACTTGAGGGTGTCAAGTTCTGTATAAAGGTTGAGCTGGGAAGCAAAACTAACGTTTGAATGAGTTTAAAATGTGTCAGAGAAATACAAAAGTGGTGGAGTAGATGGCACATGCATTTTTATTTCACCATCTTATAGGAATCGGTTACAACTTGAAAACTGTGCTTATGCACTCTAAATTGGGAAGGAATACCGGTAATTTTTCCATTGTTAATGAAATTGATTGGTTGATGCCTACTGGGTTACTTACTGTCAACCAGGTGTTTATTGAGGTCATTCTAACTCTTCACTGGTCAAGGCCATGGTGTTCATGACATTATGTGATGCCTGCATAAATGCATAATCTACATAATTCGGTTTATTTTTCCATGATTGGTAAAATCCTGAATACGAAGTACCGGCCCATGCCCATCATCGGCCATCGCAGTAGGCAGCATGCACGATTTTTAATCCAGCGCTCTATTTTGATCTTTACAGATATTAAAATACTTTTGTCCAGTTTATAGGAATGTAAATTATAAATTTTTGTTTCTATCATTACCTTTGGCGTTTGGTTTGATATACCCTTGGATCCTTTTAGTTTAGGACAGCTTCCGTTACTTTAGCCTATATCATACGAAAAGCCACTCCTACTTTCAAGGTTACTCGTGCTTCCTATAGCGTCTATTGTACAAAGATAACGTAACGTTAGAAAATTTTATGGGTTTGAAATAATAGTATATCCTTTATCATAAACACTCAGATCCCATTTTCTAATATTCCATAAAGGTAAACCAGTCAAAGGGAAAATGTTTTACCATTAATTAACATGGAATTGTTCTAGATTAATCAATGATATTAAATTCACGTTTTTAATATTTAATTGTGTTAAACATTTAGAGTTAGAAGTGAAATTTTGTTGTTCATAGTTCTATTTAGGTCGAGTAAGATTATCTTTCATGATAAAAAATAAAAATGATCTTTTCAGGAAAAAAAACTGTTTTTATGGTTTCAGATTATATGGACTGATTTTGCCATATAGGTTTTTAAACATGTCAATTCTCATTACTTTTCCTAAAGTGGGTGCATGCCAACAAGGATATAACCTCATCTAAATTCCGAGTGTTTACAGATTGGTTGATTCAATTTCAAGGAAGAGGAAAATGAACTGATCAAAATAAATTAGATTGATTTAATTAGATTAGGGGGAGAGAGGGAAACCAACTTCATCAAGAAGGGATTGGTTTGTTTTTTGGTTGATGAAGTTGATTTCCATTCTTTCTTTTGGTTGATGAAGTTGCTCCAAACCAATAGACTCAACGTAAATATTAATGTTTTTTTTATTAGAATTTTTTGGTACATTGATTTTTGGGTACATTATATATTTTTGATTTAATGGGACGTCATTGCAATATCATCAAATAATGTATCTTAAATTTTATATGTATATTGTTCCAAAAAAAATTTACTCCCTCATTCTTAAAATAAGTATCATCTTATATTATTTTTTTTAATAAATAATAATAATAAATAGATGAAAGATAATAATAATTTTACAAAACTAACCTTTGTGTTAATATTGTATTGCAAAACTAAAGTGATAGTTATTAGGATTATTAATAAAAAATAATTAATATTATATTGAAAAGATAAATGTTACACTTATTTTGGATTATTTTTTTTAAAATACGATATTTATTTAGAACGAAAGACTTATATGCACATTATTTGAGAATTTTAAACGTAAAACAATTAAACAAAACACTTACATTCTAGATCAACAATTGAGTTTAGGTCCGCTGACTTGGAATCCATCTAGTCCATTACTGATATATATATATATCCATGTAAAACATCATCTATCATGTGCGTACATATATACACTCATTACATTCATGTCATATAATAAATACATATTTTATAACCGCTTTATTAAAGTCTTCAGCATTTGCAAATCCATATTATGCATGGTATACCAAAAGAAATATAACAACTACTAATATACTCATTCCTGTCTATTGGGCTGGAGTTCAATGAATTAGAAATACACAATAACCAACAAATGAGACACTTTTTAAGAGTTAATCTTAAAAATAATATGCACATCAGCCCAAGCACGCAAATGTGAATTATCATATATGTTTCAGTAACAATTAACAAAGCTGTCGTGGTGGTGGGTTGGCAGATCAGCCCTTCTTCATTCAAGAAATGTAGCAGACCAGTCTGACCTGCAGATAGTATTATATATACTCATGCAGATCTAGACTTTTCCTGTCCCCAGAAGGGAACGGAATTTAATTTATTAATTCATATTTTTGTCATTTTGAGTTACAAGGGTGGCTTTGAGACCTTTTCTTTCTTCTCCCCTGGAGGAAATTTTGAATTGATTTCTTTATGGAAAGGCCTGGCAAGACATGTATCAATAGGGCTTCAGAATGCAAGCCTGTAGTGCTTTCCTCCATTTCTTGACTTGCTAACCATATTATCATTCTTGCCTGCAAATATATTTTTATAGTATTAAATCATGAGTTTAATGGTGATCCACATCATCTAATCGCAAAAAATCACCACCATTGATATAATTTTTTAAATAATTTTATAAAAATCAACAAATTTATCATACATGATGGATAGATTATAATTAGATGATTGTATTTTACACTGGCAGTGTATATTCTATTTTCTATTAGTCATTAATTTCATTTTACAAGCGTTCATTTAATTTGACCCCATACAATTTTAATAATTATTTCCTTCCATCAAAATTGTGTAATTATTTTATCTTATTAATTTCTTTTAAATTCACAAGTTTGCTTCTCCCATTTTGTGAGCTAAATGCTGATTTCCAGTTTTGGAGAAAAAGATAAGGCATAATCCCTTCTTTTATTTCATCTATTTAATGTTTCAAGAAATTCTTTCATACTTTCAAAATTGACGTATTATTTTTTCTCTCTAAATTTACCGGTATCAATAAGGGGAAATAAAGTATTTCAAGAAAGGACAACTCAGTTAAATAAACTTATTGTTTAATTAGGACAATTTAATAAAAAATAAAAAATTATTTTCAATTCTTAACTAATGTTCAAGGGATACAAGATTACAATTAAAAACAGTTATGTTTTTTTACCAAGAAAAAGGCATTATATTTATTAATCCTTCTTTCGGTTTTATGAATTGCTTAAAAAAATTCCATTCATTAACTAATTCATCCGTTGGTTAATTATAAATTATTTCTTTTTAAAAAATTACTTTTTAGTAATAAATGATAGAAGATATATTATTTTAATTATTTCAATAAAAATAATATAGTGAAATAAACATTTTTGTATACTTATAATCAAATTTATTTAATAATTTTATTAGATCTTATAAAATAACCTTTCAAAAGATAAATAAAATTGCATGAAGAGAATAATGCAAAGTTTTATTATGCTATCAAGTAAAGTCTTGTTTGGTAACGCTTAAAATTGAATAAATAATTACTTAGTTTTTAATAAGAATAATAAGAATAAGCAATTATTCATTTAAAATAAGTTAAAGGAAACATTCACCGAGTCTGCAGTTCTTGGAATGCAATAAAAAAATGGTTTAAAAAGGAGTTAAAATGGAAAGATAGAAGATTGGAAGATACTATAACGTATACCTGAAGTTCTGCTGTGTCAAAAATGCATTGGCGTCCATTATGAAGAATAGCTACAAGTTTATTGTGTATATTCAACGTCCCATTCCTGCAAAAATCTTGCAGAAAAGGAGGGAGAATTAGCAAATAACGTAATTAAGAAGAATTCCACTTGCTTAATTCCTGAGATATACAAATGAAGGAAGTCATAACGTAAAATAATGAAAAGAAAGAGTCCAGATTGCTTGCATTGAACGATGGGAAGGTGACGAAGGCCGAAGACGAAGATCCAAATAGCAGTTTCTCTTCATGTATTAATTTGAAAAATGAAAAATGGAACTATTTTGTAATGTGGGCCAATTAATTTGAAAATATTGGAGAACTCAATTAAAAAACACAGGGAGTTGATTACGGGAAGAGACACAGATTTGAAGGGTGTTATATACAAACATAGCTAGGAAGTTGGAGATGTGGGAAATGAGTTACACATGGCCAAAACTATTCATTATGGTCATAGCAAGCTATAGCTCTTATCAGTTGCGTACCCGCCGCATTCAGCATCAATCAATGCAATTACTAACTCAATCTGTATTTTCATGTGCCTTCTTAAGTTGACAGCTATCATTGTTTGCTCTTCTAAAGTACAAAATTACCCAAATTGGAAATTTGGTCTCTTGGTCGACTTGAGTTGGTTTTACTTTCTCTGTGTAACCACTCTTATTGCATTTTGCATCTCTTATAATACTACGTGCTCCCTCTAATTTCTTTCACGTGTTAGAATTCATTTGAAAAAAAGACATGCATGTGTTTATTTGTTGCATGAATTTATATATATAATACCCTTTCAATCAGCTGCCTATTTTCCTTTCTTCAACCAAATCCTTTTATCTATATTATTTCAATTATTTCGGGCATATATTTAATTATTTGTTGAAAAATTGACTATTGCATCAGCAAGATGAAAAATAACCAGCAAATTGACTGTGATCAGCTTTCAACTAACTTCTTAACTGATTTTTTCAATATTAGACTTCAACTTGAGATTAAAAAAAAAAAATCTGAGAGTTATAATATTTATATTTCTTTTTTCTGCAATATCTTTTACAACTCTTTTCCTCCAAATTTTTTTTTATCACATTATCTATCTCACATTTCTCGTATAATAAGAAAAGTTGTATAAATTTGAACTAGAAACCTAATTTCTTAAAATCTAACTGGATCAAAGAGTACTACACACTTAGATTGTTCTCATGTGTCACATGCCACGTGTGAGATGTTTTTATTTTTATTTTTTTAATTTTATGAAGACGTGAGTGATTGTTCTACCCAGAAAGAGCAAGATATTTCTAAGAAATCATGCGCTTCAGTTCATAGGCCTAATATGCCAAGATTTTTTTGAGCCAATGGGACATAAGAATATGTAGCAAAGTGAATTTTAACCAATTGACGACTGTAAAATGATTTATTTTGAAAAGAATATTGACATTTTTCATGTAATTATGTAAAAAAAGAAAACAAGTAGAAAAGGGTAAATAGTAATAAAAAAATGAATGGTAAAAAATAAAATGAAATAAAAATGAAGAAGGAAGAGTAAAGAGTAAAAGATGAGGACCAAACACCCAATCCCTCTGAGATGGACGCGGATACTACATTATCCAGTGCAATTTTTTTTTTTCACATGTTCCATACGTGATTAAAAAGAGCATCAATCACTTACAACTGTGCACAGGCGCAGGCACAGGCACATGCATAATGCATTCACCTCAAGTGTAATCCTTTATCGATGATAAATTCCTAACTAACACTCACTGGTGGAAATGGTGTTCACACCTTTCATACTTACCTCCAATTCCAAACCTGGTTGGCCTACTTCATAATCTTCAAAGCAAGCACTTGGTGTAAGCATTTCGTCTTTTCAGTTAAAGCCATTTCCTAGAGGCCGACCCCTGATTCTGAACTAATATTTTTTTGACAGAGATTCTGAACTAATCTTAAGAGGCCAACATCACAACTTATTGATCAAAAGAGGCAACATATGTTTATACCTCTGATGAGCTCACCCTGCTATGCTGAACTGTTTTCCCTCCCTCTTGCTTAATAAGAGGACCAGTACATTCAAAAACGGGATTTTTTCTTTCTAATGTCATCAAGCATTAGATCATAGTCTGTGCTTTAATTTGGACTTCACTCGTGTTTTCATGCATTGCAATTTAAAAGAGCATTATTCTACTTCTATATAATAAATTTAAATCTTCACATATGTTCCAAAAAACATTTTAATTTTACACAAAATAACTTTTGTAATTTAGGCTTGGGCCTATGAATAATTACCGTGCTTAAAGTTTCTAAGCCTATATATTTTATTGTAATCTGAGTGCAATTGTATGAGTGTGAGGAAATATAGTGAATAACTGTACATAACCCACATTGGGTGAACCGAGATAAACTCTATGTGTTGTTTTCTTCTTCTCTTTTCTCTCTTTTTATTATCTCGATTGTTGTGTGATTGCTTGGTACCCAACATTTTCTTCATTTAATGACACGCCTTTTAAGTTTTCATAATATATGTTAAATTATTATTGCTCTTAAAGTAATTATGTAATTAAAACATTTTTTTATTTTCTTTAATAATACTCACTCTCCATACCAACTTCTCACTTACAGAATATTTTTGGCCCATAAATGAGTTTGATCGAAGCTGGCTAGGTCGGTTTTGTACTAGTGTTAAAAGTTGGCTTTGTTCTTTGGGTATAGGTTTTGATTATCATTTCCTGTTTGTTTGATGTCTGCAGCTGTCTTCTTTTTGTATGATCCGTCACCTATTACTTCCACAATCAAAGAAGAGCAAGGCACTTTTCTTCATTTCATTACTTGACTTTGTGCAATTCTAGGTGAAACCTTTGCTATGCAGGATTTTGTCTTCACCAATTATCCACCATTTTGCCATATCAAAGTGAATTGTCCTCTGAAAGGTTGAGATGTGGTTATTTTCTTTGTAAGAAATGGTTAAGTTGGAACTGCAACATATTTTTTGTGCTTGTAATTAGATAATTCAACTGCGGTTTGGCACTTTGAACAAGAATTAAAGATATTGCGATTTGCGACTAAATTTCCCTAAGTTGGCTTTTCCATTGTCCTTATTCTAAAAGTGAACTACGGTATATATATTTCCAGCAACTCCCCTGCATCTGTAAGATGTAGAAGCTAAGAAGGACTCCCTCCATTAAAAGGATGGTGGCATAGATGAAAATTATTCTTTTCATCTCTTCCACAGATTTGCATTTGTATAATTCCATGTATTGCGGGACATTAATGGCTAGCAGTTCATAATCTCCTTTGCTTTTGGAAAGGGTATTTAGTGGCTCACCTTGGCATTACATTGCATGGTTTTGTCATAACTACGTGCATGTGGAATCGATTTCTAATAGTTTTGCCCTTCCATTTCCCAATTTAATAAATTTAAACCGCAACTGGCTACCTGAAATTCATGCACTCTATCTAGGACACCTTCAACCGTAATAACTTTTCCTTTTTATTCATGCACTCTGACAAATCGCCGGTAGTAACTTGAGGGTGTTTTCATTAATGGGGTTGAATTAGTCGATGGGATTGCTTGTCAGTGAAAGGAAAGAGCATAACATACAAAAGTAACGTTTAACTATATTAACAAATATCATGATTCACACCTTCAAGTGGAAATCCTCATGTTTTTAGTGTAAAAAATTAAAGAAAAAGAACAAAAAGTCTTCATAATTGAGGAAGACTGCCCTGAATCAGTCGCATCAACTGTTGCCATGCTGCAGCAGATGATTCTCTTGTCTTTGTCGCTGATGATGTCCTCCATCTTCCTGTCCCTGTTCTTGTACATGCTCACGATGCTGCTGCTCTGTCCAGTTAACATCAAAGGAGGATTGAACCTGCCTACTAGTTCTCCATCCGATGAATTCCATAACGAGAGAATTCATACTGATGGCAATCCCAAATCCAGTGAACGAGGAAAGGAGAATGGAGAGAATTGCATTAAAATTGAGCTACAAAATTGAAAAAAAGGTAAATGTCAAAATATATATTTTCGCTCTCACCGAGTGCCAAGTATCTTCATGAAGTCAGGATAGGAACTATATCATCTTACAATTGTATAAAATACATGAGCTAACAGGATAAGAGTTGCAAACTGGAAGCAAGCATAAGCCCATACGAAACTCCTGCTCACTGCCACCACAACAACATCATTCGTGTTAATCAGAAACTAATAACCCAGTATCATGTAGTCTACAGCATAGGATTATAGCAACTCCAGAGGATCTAATGAACAGGAAAATTACAGAGTAGGGGCCTTGTTCTAATCAATTCTCGTGTCAGAATCATTAGGATAATGTCAACTTATTTTACCATTTATTTGTTTTAAATCAGACATTACACACCAAATCAGATGTTGCGGCTGATAGAAATTGTTTCTTTGAACACACTACACATAAAATGAACAGGAAAATTACAAAGTATGGGTCTTGTTCTAATGAATTCTCATGTCAGAAACAATAGGACAAAGTCAACTTGTTTTACCACTTTATTCGTTTTAAATCAGATATTACACACCAAATCAGATGTTGCAGCTGATAGAAATTGTTCCTTTGAACTCAGCAGACTTAAAGGTATACTCCATTTGACAAAACCCAAACAAACTTTATTTCTTTTAACTCACCTGACTTAACTGTATCCCCCAATTTGCCAAAACCCACACATAATCTGGTTCTTCGAAATCAAAGTCCAAGATTTATATTTAATTACACATATCGAGATCCAATACAGGGGTAACAACCATGCATTAACTAAAGAGAACTTTGAACTGTAGCCACCCACCCACAGTAGGACAACAACATCAATGCTTTTTTCCACAGGACTTTACAGAAGAAAACTCGGAGGAGGCAGGAGGAAGAGGAGGATATGGATCAGCACCATTTAGAGCTAGAACCCTTATAAGTTTTCTCAAGTTTTCTTAGGTCTTCATCCACTCCTTTTAATTGGACTATCTTCCATTTGATATTTTTGTCACTGAGGCTCCTACTGCTCTTTAAATTAAAATTATTTAACAATGTTGGCTTCTCCTTTAGCTTAAAAACTATTATTATAGAACCCTGGCCCGTTATAGAAGCAAATGGAAGTTAAAACGTCAGATGTTAAAGGGAAAGCTTCTGTGTTCTGGATCCTCCCAGTTTGTTAAAGCTTACAAAAATGATTCTGCAGTATAAATTTTTGGAGGGGCATTTTTTCATAAGCTGCTATTTTCAACCTATGAAAAAAGCATTAAAACAGTTTTTGAAAAACAAAACATACATAATTATTATATAAACATCTTTTACTTAATATATAGTTTATATTCAAAAAAGGAAAATGAAAAACTCAAATAAACAAGCAAGAAATACTTGAAAAATGCTTATTCTTCCTTTTTTTTGGGGTACAGGAATGCTTATTCTTCCTTGATAAACTAGAGTTAGACACTTAGTAATTGCAGTCATAATGAGGGTAATTCTAAATAGAGCAATGAGGTGTACAGACCTGGTAACTTATCTCAATTCTTTTTATGGTAGGAAAAGCGCACATAAGGAATGACATTTACAGGTCTAGTGAGGAGAGACATATTAAAAAATAATTCCAGGCCAATGGAGGCCAAAACATTTGATTTAGATTTTATAAGAACCTACTTATTAGTCCAATATTTGTCAATTACAATGCATTGTTACTTGTTAGTCCAATATTTGTCAATTTCCATTGCATGTATGCCATTTTAATACTTCATGATTATTTTTACCGTTATCCTTATCTGTAACCATAGCTTGCAAGTGCATAATAACCTACTTGATGAATTCTAGCAACACACTTTCCAATAATTCTTTCCAACACACTTTGTACCACAGATTAAAATTCACACGAGTCTTAGTAAATAAAAACTGGGACTCATTAAATAGGCGATGAAGCCTACATGAATATCATCCAATAGAAGGAAGTGTCTTCAAAGAAGTATAAAGAGCATATTGCTACCATCTCTTTAACTTACTATATATTTGACAATTATACATGAATACAGTTCACTTTTATACCTCATAATAAAAATAAAAGCCAGAACAAAAATGAAATCAAAAGTGCAAATGTTAAGAAAGAGAGAAGAAAACAGCTTTACCCATGGTTGATGCAATCATAGATGAAAGGAGACCTAAAACACAGGAGAATGGTAATGAAATGGCAAGAGCACGAGGTCCCAAATCTGAAACCTGGTAAACTAGAAACCATTGTGTCAGACACACTTATATTTCACACAAAACAGTAGTTATAAAGTTGGCTTGGTGGTTAAAGGGAGAAGAGGGGAGGGAGAGGTTGTGGGTTCAAATCCCTCCCACTAACAAAAACTAACAAAGAAACAACTACATTGGTCAATAAAAAAAAATATTTCACACAAAACAGTTAATGGTTAACAAAGGAAAACAAAACTAGAAAAAATAAATGAAGCATATACAGCATCATCCAAGGGCTTTCATATAAACAGTATTAGTAAACATGGCCTTCTAGTACTAAATGGACAAAGAAATAGAATCTCCCTTTATTCCCCAGAACACAGGTACAAAAATGTATTCCATGAAACAATTAATGAGTAAATTGAACAAAATAATAAAATACAAAGAAAGCCATTTGTTTAAATTTGGACCTACAAACTAAACTTAATTATAAAGCACTTTTCCCACTCCTTCAGCACTAATTAAACTTAAAACAAGTGATATTTTGCCTTTTTAAGATACAGATAGGATTCGCTTCTTACAAAAAACAGAAAACTATTTTTATTTTTTTAAGAAAAAGCAATTTAGAAAAACACAAAAAAAGAAGAAGCATAAGACTGCTTATTTTATTAAAAAAATATTTTTTAAAAAGTAAGTTTAAACAAATGGGCCCTAAGTATGTGTTCCCTGTTCTTATGCCATAAATAAAATAAAATAAATTCCTTCATCTGTAAACTGAGAAAATTGCTATACTCCCAGTAGATGAGGTTATATTTTCAGAATTACCTACTAACAACTACAGATAGGTCAAAATAATCTTTCAGAGGCAAGTTTCTCATGTAGATGGCACTGTAACAATTGGATGCAATAAGCCCAAAATCATAACTTGATGTAAGCAGCAGTTAGCCAGTTACCATAAACTTCAGCACAGATACAAAGAAAAGCATACCAGTAGTTGCTCTAGAAAACAAAAGTATGCAAGCATGCTGACCAAGATAAGTACTGGTACATCCTGCCAGATCCTGTTATGCATGAAATAGCTAGAATAAATTACAATTAGAAAAGTAGTGATTGGCTGATGATTTATCATAGGTTTTGTAGACATAAGAAGGGTGATGTTTATGTCTTTTTAGGAGGGGTATCTTTGGTAGATCTACAAAGAGATTGTGATGTGTTACATTAAATGTATCATGTTCTTAGTTTTTATCTTTATTCCCTTTCATTTTTGGTTTAGTTTTTCAGGATTTATTTATTATCCTGTAGGTTTTGACATGTCTTTTATTCTTAAATGATACTTTGTTTATCCAAAAAAAAAAAAAGCAGATTATATGTTGTTCAAAATCAGAATCAACTGCATATGTTTATTAGACAGCCCATCAGCCAATAGCTTATGGAGTAGGCTTTTCAGTGTGTTTGATGGGCCTTGGATTTTTCCCCATAGCCAGGAGCAGTTTCTTGAGATTAATTCAAAAATTTTGGCAGGAGCAGAGGGTAAAGTTTTACGGGTGACTTGTACACTGCATTTGGGTCTTAGGATGGAGAAGAGATGCTTGGTTATTCAAGGTAAATATCCTTCAACTTGATGTAGAACATTATTGTTCTGATGGCATCTTATTGGAGTTCAGCACATGGATTCTTCCAAGGGGGTTTCTTAGACGGATATAAAAAGGGATTGGACAGCTCTGTTATTTTCTTTGGTAAAGTGAAACAAGGAAATCTATTCTTTGTAATCCTTTCCTTATATTCTTTCTTTTCCTTAAAAGGAACAAAAAGGATGCCAAACAATACCAAGAGCACATCTTACTGCCACAGTGCCACCTACACATATGTGCAAATAAACTGAAGCTGAAGCTTTTTAAACTTAACAACCCAAAATAGTTAAGATCTACTACTTTATATAGTTTTATAACCAGCCTGGTTGCCCTAATATCATATCATAGATAACACTTTAGGTCTCCTCTATGTCAGTTTAAGTGTTAATTGAACACAGATGACTAACATGGTGAAGTAATTAAACATACCTGTAATAAACTATTTCTGACTGTTGTGGCACATTTGATGCCTGCCTAGCAAGAGTTTGAGGATTATAAATTTTCAACAGTGTTACTGGGAGGTTCTGGACATCCTGCTTGCAGACATCACAGGTCCTGTTTCCCTTAATACTAAACCACTTTACTGCACATTCTTGGTGGGCAAGTGCAAGATCACCTTTACAACTGCATTCCATCTTAAGTGTATTCCCTCCTTCCCCAAGCTCCACCAAACAAATCCTGCAAACTGCTTGTTCCTCTGGAATATCCTCAGTAGCATCTTCAATGGCTGGAAAGGAAAGAACAGAGTGAAAAGACACAAAGGAGGGGGAGGAGGAGGGATTTAAGCATACGGTTAAC
Organism: Glycine latifolia; assembly: GCA_013407115.1. Lineage (NCBI taxonomy): Eukaryota > Viridiplantae > Streptophyta > Magnoliopsida > Fabales > Fabaceae > Glycine > Glycine latifolia. The sequence continues at coordinate 304,531 of CM023954.1, forward strand.
AAGACAATACAAGCCAATGAGAATAGTATAAAAAAAAAAAAAACTACGTACCCTATTGCTCGGAGGCTCCACACTATGCGCAGGTAATGGGAAGGGATATTGTACGCAGTCTTACTCTTGCATATGCAAAGAGGTTATATCCGAATTCGAACCCGTGACCAACAAGTCACCAAGACACAATTTTACCGTTGTGTCAGGGCTTGCCCTCTCCAATGAGAATAGTATACTGATTAAAAAAATTTATGTATTCCATGAAAAATTCTAGTCCCTATTTAACCTGTTTCTATTTAAATACCAAGTAATCCTAACTCAGAAAAAGACAAACCATAAACTAAAACCCTAAGATCAAAATTGAGAATCAAAATTAGAAGTTAACATCGATATAAACTTCATTCAGTATTATCATTTCTTTATTTAATTTGGAGAGTCCACTGAAATGAAATGAAAGGGTTTTCCTTAGATTATATCTCTAGGAAACCTCTATTCTCTTTCTTCTATATTGTTGTTGCTAATTTCATTTAATTTATGGTTTAGTGCTCAACTCAATATCAAATACATGTTGCTTGTCAAAATGACAGAACATTTCAAATTATGCACATTGTTAATCAAATTCAAGAAGTTTAAAAGGGACACTTAGAAGAAAATTTTGTAAATTCCATATATTTTGAGGAATTACCAATCTCTGGAACGAAAGCCCCATCAGTTGACTTTCCACCAACAGTTTCAAGATGTCGTTTTGCCGAAATTACACGAATCAAGCCCCTAGAATCTGTAACCCTTAATTTAGTGGCTTTGCCATTAACTGGGACTGAAAATGATCGCGTCATATGCTGATGAACTTCCATTGTCTGTTCAAAAAGAAAAGGCATATATTAAGCAACATGTGCCATTTTTCACTTACAAAATGTGAATAATAAGTACAGTGTAAAAGTAGTTGTTTTGGTCTTGAAACTAGAATGAACTCTGGAAACATACACTTAAATCAGAATCACGCCCTAGATGTCTTCCATGTCCATTCTCTGCACCTGAAGTTGCAAATGGAGTAACTGGTAATGAATGTGAAACTTTTGTTGATGGGGAGATAACCCTATTATTAAGAGACAGAGGAGTTGAAGTGGAAGGTTTGTCCAAAGGAGCATCTGATGGGGGAGTGTTAGGAACTATGAGACCTGTCCTTTCAATATCCTGGGAACAGGTATTTATCTTGAAGCTCCTCTGAGGAAGTAAACCTTTCATTGAAGACCTGACTTTGGCTGAATTCGGCCTTGGGGGAAGTCCTCTGGTGGAACCAGGACTCGATCGTGAAACCAAAGGACCATCAGTCTTGGCAAAAGTAGATAATGCAATATCTAGTGACCATGCTGGTATTTGCAGTGAGGATAGATTGGGTCGTCTGGACTGAGGAATCCGGGAGGCCTTGTTACTCTTTTCATTTCCAGTACATGTCTACAATGCCATGCCATCAAAGTAAAAATTCAGAGCTGGACATGTTTGTATTCCTTTTATGATGGCATGGTGTGATAACTTGTAATTACTTTAGTCTATCCAGTTAATCTAAATATTAAAACATCAGTAATCTAATTCTAATCAATTGGTTAAAAAATACAGATTATTGGCACTGCCACACCCAGACCCACACAAAAAAAAAAAAAAGCAAGATCTTGAATGAAAAAAAAAAAGCACAGAATTAATTTAGTAGTCACATTACGATTATTCAGATCAAAACAAACCCAGGGTTTCATTTCTGAAGAAAATATTAGAGTAACCTGGGCAGAAACCGGCACAAAATCAGCATCAAGTTGAAGCTCAGCATCAGCACTGTCACCTCTCTTTTCCATCCAAGGAAACGCTGTGGCAAAACTGTTACAGTCACGGCATCAAATGCCCAAACGCCATAATGTATTATATTATATTTTTATTTTATTTAATTATGATTAGCATTATAATAATAGAAGGAAAAGAGGGGTGACAATGATGATACTGATCCGAACAAAGGTTAGGGTTCCTTTGATTCAGATAATAAATTATTTAATTAACCAAAATCGAAAGATTATTCGCTTTTTTGGAATAGTTACTCACGATTATTACCCGCCAACTGCAACTCGTGACATGCCAACTTTATGATCCTTCCACTTCTCCCACGATTCTCCATTCTACGTTTTTCCTCTTTCCTTCCTCTGCACCTCGCTCACACACACTTTTCTTGGAGTCTTCAGCCTCTCAATTCTTAGCAATTTTTTCCCTCTTTTTTATATTGTTTCAATAATAAATTTTAAAATAAAAGAAACATAAATAAAACGCCTGTTTCCTATATTTTCTATTTTATTAGATGTAAGGGCTGGTTTTGACCTACTAAATGTGAAAAACTCTTTTTGAAAAATAAATATTTATATATCTTTATATTTTTATGTAATAAATATCTTTAATAAAAAATATTATTTTAAATTTTTAAATACTTAAAATTAAATGGATATTAACAAAATTGTATTTTATGTAATTTCAAAATATTAAAGTTAAGCCATATGAAAACACCTTCAATGTAGGTCAATTGTTATTTCCATATCAAACTTATAAAAGAGGTGATGAGCCACTATAGTGATGTGACTTTTTTAATTAAAATTAATTTAAAATTATAAGATTAATTTGATGGTTGAAAAAAGAAAAGAAAAAGAAAATGTGTTCAAATTCATATATTAAGAAAATAAAATTGAGATTGTAATTTAGCATTTTTTATAATAATAAAGGTTAACTTATTTTTTATTTTCTATAATCGTTATTTCTTAAATCTAATCTCTTGTTTTCTTTTAAATTGTACAAAAATGGGTTAATTTAGATAAGTTCACATAAGCGTGTGGCTAATTAGGTGAACTTTCAGGTAATTAAAATAATTAAACTTATTTTTAATATTTAATATATTAACAGAGTTATCTTTACAAGTTATAGACCATTGGTCTACAAGCTCATAAATTATGTGGCTAATTAGGTTGTTACACCTTCAATTATTGTTTCATGTCTCATTGCATTTGAAAAGTAAAATCTGAAATGTAAAATTATATTCCAAAATGCAATGGGGGACAAGAAGAAATAATTAGAGGTGCGGAAAGTTTTAGCCTCAGATGTAGACTATAGTTAAATGGATCACTTGTGTTTAAGCTCAAATGCAGAATTGTAGGCCTTTTCACCCCCATTTGGCGAGCTAAAACTGTATGTAAAGGTACAAGTTTGATTTTATTTTGAACAAAATGGTTAATCAATTGAGGTGATTCAGGAATATAATTGTAAGAAGAGTTAAACAATGAACACAATTAAAGGAAGGTGGTAAGCAGGTGGTGGAATAATGAAGCATAAAGTTAAATATTTTGACGTTTAGCGTGGAAGGGAAGTTGAGGAAGGTAGTGGGGAGTTTCTTGTTTGTAGAAGTTGGATTAGAATTTGAAGTCCAGTCCACACTGGCAATAAAGGTAGACTGAATTGAAGGAAAAGCCCAAGTCAGCCACAACCATAGAAGAAGTCGCAGACATGATCGATATTCATAGTGTGTGTGACACTACGACAAATTAAAAATTCATTCCCAATTTTTCATCCCAAAGCTGCTTCCTGGATGCAACCTCAAAGAAACACACATGACTCATGACTCACCACACAATCCACATACATCCCCCCCTTCCCTCAACCACACTTCATTATAACATTATTCTATTCTATTTATCCTAATGTTCCGTAATCAAACTCCAGCATTCTAAATGAATTACCTATGTACAATTTTTTATTTTATTTTTAAGGAACGTATGCGCAACTTTAAAATCTCTGCTTTTAATACAATTCTATAATTCCTATATTTATGCAAAATTATATAAGATGCCCATTACCCTTGATCAAAAGACAAATGAAAAATATTATCGTCTTAAACACTAAATTATATTTAATATCTGTATTGTTTGTTAACTTACATAGGCTTTCTCTAATTTATTAACATAATGCTCTTCTAATTTCTTATGCTATTTTATGATATCAATATTTTCATTTATTAGTATCTCCGGTAAATATTTAAATGATATACACCTATATTATATCTCATCTCATATATAATAACACTATCTTAGTAAAAAGAAGTCATTTAATCATAATAATTTGTGTAATTAATTATTTTCTTAAAATATATGCGGTGCCAAAATTTATTTTTCTATTAAATAGATAAAGTTTATATGTAAAACATATAAAATTAAAGTTTAGAAAAAATATTAATTTACAAAAATAAAATTAAAGTTCAGAATACAACAACAACATTTTTTTATTCACTACATGAATCACATGATATTATTGATTTCCATTAAAAACCAAATTACGAAGAATATTATTTATGATGTCTTTTGTAAATGACTTCTATCTCCATCGGGTCTTGTTTCCTGTAAACTCACCAAACCATCTTGAAAAATTCACAATGTCTGCAAAAGAAAAAGGTTTAGGAGGTTAATTAAGGGTTTTTATCCTATAAATTAATTATTATTGTCTGACGCATGAACACGTGGTCACTAAATGAAGGGCCAGGATATTGCATTTGCGTTTGTAACTCTGACTTAATATTGACAAGGACAAAGGTGAGCACAGTGAAGAAGGAAGAAATATAAATAGGCCAGCAATGCACATTTTTCTTCCCATGTCATTCTCATTCTCACCAATCCCTCCTCCCTCCATGAGTGCTACCATGTCTGGCCCTATTACTAATGATCACTGGCTCCATATCTATCAACAAAACCAATTCCCCTCTTCCGTTTCCGACGCCACAACCGTGACAACCACCGCCGCGCCGGCCCAGCTAAGCCCAGAAGGCGGAGTCTCAAAGCCCATTAGACGCCGTTCCCGGGCCTCAAGGCGAACTCCCACCACTCTGCTGAACACGGACACCACCAATTTCCGGGCCATGGTGCAACAGTTCACTGGAGCTCCTTCTGCGCCTGATCTGTTTGGGCAGCCAGTCCCTGTGAACCCAAATGGCCTCATGTTGGGCCCTTCTCAGTCCCTTTATCACCAACAAAACCACTTAGCATACACAGATGGTGGAGACAAGGGTTTTTTTCAGAGACTGAGCAACCCAACAGCAACAGCTCCAAATAATGAGGTTTTCGTGGACCATGGCGGCCGTTTCTTCCCAACAACTTCTTCTTGAATCTTGGTTGTCTGTCCAATAGGAAGGAGCTTTTAAGTTTCTTCCGACAGCGACATATGCATCCATAAATTAAGCAGATATTTAGGTGCTAACTTCTTGACCATTCCTATGTGAAATGGAACTCTATTTCCAGTCTAGCGCAGCCACCTGCACCTGCACCTGCACCTGCACCTGCACCTGCACCACACTTTTTCAGCTCTATCTTATTTTTTGGCCTTCCTTGGTTTGAAATTCTATCCAGCTATGTTCTTTTTTTCTTTTTCTGAATTATGCTGTGCCGGCGTTGGCTTAAGCTTTTGTTTGTTTTCCTTTTCTATTTAAATTTGTGTATTTGTTTTTTATGTTAATCTTAATTGGCACCCTTCTCTTTAGGGAGTCCTAGCCCGATTATGGTTCAATTATTTTGGGGTAACTTGGTTAGGCCTGCCAACACCTACAAATTCTTTTACGTGTGTTGACTTGCTTCCTTCTTTATATCTCTCTCTGTACCAACGTTATTCACACAATTATTTTATAATAATTTCATTTTATTTTATCAAGTTACTTATTTTATTCCAAAAATATCAAATGACCTATTTATTACTTTATCTTATTTTTTAGTTCAATTTGACCATTTATTCTTTCAAATATTCAATTTGACTCTTTATTTAATTTTTTTTGTTTGCTTTAGTTAAAAATTGGTTTATTATCTTATTTTTTGGTCAATTTTAAATGAACTTTTTTGTTAAAAATGAAGCGAAGAAAAAATGGAGAAAATTTAACAAAAAAAATCATTTTAAATGACTAACGAATTTAATCTTAAATAAATTAAAGGATCATAAATAAAAAAATAAGATAAATGATCAAATAAAATTTTTTAAAGATAGAAGACTAAAATGAACTTATTAAAAAATAAATGATCGTCATTTAGTCTTAAAACATGATTGTTGGACACCAATTAAACTATTAGACACTTATAAGAAAGTGATAAAAAAAATATAGATATGATATAATAAAAAAAAGAAATGATGAGTGTTAATAAGATATATTAAATGAATTCTTTGATAAGAGTTAACAAAATTATTTTTAAATGAAATTGATTTTGTAAAATTAATTTTGATTAAAAGTAATTTTGAAGTTATGTGATTAATGTTTAAATGTTTTTATTATAAAATCAAGTTAATAGGAGAATTCAGTATACTTTTTTTTATTCAATGCAAAAATTACTCAAACTTAATTCAATTATGCTTCAACATCGAGTTGAACTTGATCCACGTAAACTTATGGACACGGATCCAACACATGCACTAATCAAGTTTGGATCCAAGATTAATTTTAAAAAAATCAACATGAACCTAAACATGTGAAAAATTATCTAAAATCAATTATGACTCAAAATTAATTTTTGATGTGAAACTAAACATGCACTAAATGAAATAGTGTCCAAATACCATTTTCTATTCTATTATATACTTTTTTATTATCTCTTTTGCATGGAAGTTAATATAAATGTTTATTATATATAAATAGCATTCCTTATCTATGTGGCCTTTGATAACGAAAAATGTTGAAGCAGGAAGCAACCCTCTCTTTATAATAGTAAAATCTCCATGGTGTGGAAAAAGTAAGTCTATTTGAAACTAAGTAGTTTTTAAGATGTGTTTGGACTCAGACATATTTCACCTTGAGTTTAGGATGAGTCAAACATGATTTTTATATAAGAGGAGTGCTAGTCATTCTTTGTGATTTGTTAAAATTTATTGAAAATTATTAATTCTGGTAAGTTTTACTTCTCATTTAATGTTTCTCTTTCTTAAATTTATTGAAAATTGATAATTTTCAATAAATTCTAAAAAGAGTGTTGCTAGCACTCCTCTTGATTATTTTCAATAATGTTGGAAACATAATTCTAAGTTTCAAATTCAAATTTCTTGTAAGCAATTAAAAGTAAAATTTTTTGTATGAACACTATCTTGAATTGTGTTATTTTAAACATTAGATGTCAAAATCAATTTTCTAATATATGCAAAAAAATATCATACGACTGAACTTACATTAACATAAAATCAATTTTATAAAATCACATGATTCAAACTAATTCTACAGACATATATCCAATTCATGTATGATGCCTACAAGATGTAAAATTGATGACTTCAATGGGGCGTGAAAATTCACGTTAGATTGTACGAGTAAGTTGTCATTTTCCTTCCTGAGCTAGCAACGCTGAAATAGAATGTAGAACCCGAAATTAAGTGAATAAAAAGGATATGGTATTTTTCCCATCTAAAATTAAGCATATGCACAAACAACACTTTCTTGTATACCAGCATTCAACACGCAAAATTTTGACCACACCAGCAAAATGAAAGTTCCCTTGTGCAACTTCAAATCCACTATCCAACATAATGCATATAATATTAAAGATATCGCATGGACAGTTGCTATTGACATTCTGCCGAGAACCCAACGACTCCACCGAAGTATACCTATTCTTTTTTATCATCTTTTCCATTATTTTGAGGATTAAGCTCATCATCATCATAATATTCTTCAAAATATTCTTCATCACTATCATACTCATCATCATAATAATACTCCTCATCATCGTCCTTATCATCATTGCCATTTTGTAGACGAAGTGTGCCATCTCTTGACTGCTGACCTCTTAACCTCTCTTGAATTCGATCCCTAATTGCTGTTCCCTGTTTGTAGATCCAAGTGGTAACAATAAATAAAAAAAAAAAACAAAATGAGAAGTTAACAAGAAGTTTACATACATTAGAAGAGTTGCATAGCTTTTTCACATAAATTAGCTCACCATCTTGTGGCAACCTTCTTCAAACATTTCCAGAAAACCAGCTACCCAACGATCAGCATTTTCCACCCACTCATTCCGATGCATACCAGCAGTCTTTGCAACAATTTGGATCTGGATAAACCACACAAAGATATGTATCTTTACCATAATTGATAATTCAATTAAAAACAACCGAGATAATTTTTAATGTATGATACTGTTAAGTATTAAGCGTACATAAAAGTTGAAAAGAGAATACTTATGTCCACAGGACTACAAGTATTGCCTTATTATGTAAAAAGCATAGGTTTTAAACCATAGCCTCATCTATACTGCTATATGCAAAGCAAAAACCGTAGATTAGTTTCATCACTTTCAATTTAATACAACATCTCCCTCACACCCCGATTACATTAGCAAAATCAATAATTTAAGAAAGCTGCTTCCTAATACTGCTTTTAAAAACTATTCTTAGAGACAGACTCAGAGAAAGAGAGAGAGATGCAAAAATAGTATCAATTCTCTATTTTTCTTTTACAAGACAACTACAGTAAAGCCAGTCCATAGTTTTTTTCACTCTCAAGTATCTTTTCCTTGTAGGCAAAGAATTTTAATGTTGGCCAAATATTAATATGAGCCTAATAAAGTCAAGGAAAAAAATTGAAACAAGAAATATTTGGAATCAGATGTATAGCTGACAATAGAGGATTATGCCAAAGCAAAATAGTAATTGACTGATATCAGTTTCATGGCAATATATCATACAACCACTAATTACCAGTGAAACTGTGATCTGTGATGCCCGACAGTGAAGGTTTGACAAAAAAAAACGGGGAGAAATTAAAAGCAATATTTTCTCAATCATCCAGGTTTGTTACACTAAAATTACAATGATAAGTTAAAACTATATTGAAAAAAAAAATACATAGATATGTAAATTTAAGATAAATAAGAAATTCAATCTGCAAAGTTTCCACACCCCCCCCCCCCCCCCCCAACCCACCCTTCTCCAATTACAATAGTAATCAAACAGCAAGAAGATCCATGAAGCCAATACATTTACTTAAATATAAAAACATACAGAGGATATGAAAACAAAGACCTATATAATGAAATTTATCCCAATATGAGGAATGCAATTTTCAAGAAGGTATATTCAATTGATTTGATAATGTTAGGACTCCATGATTCTGAATTAAAAGAGACTGCATGGTTCAAAATAACAATTAAAACAACATAGCCATATGTCAATTCACATTGGGTTGGTTTTTTTGTTGATTTTACTCCTTAATCATGTTTTTGTCCTTGAAAAAGACTCCGAGATCCACAAATGCAATACTTTGACAAAATTGTGAAGATAAACCGTTGAATCCAAAAACCAGTAGCAGATGCCCAATGTCTCATAACAGTTTGAATGACAATTGTACTTAACTATGAATTTTTCAAAGCACTTTACCTGACATTCTTAGCTCCTACTTCAACAGTCATTACATTACAAATTTACAATCTACATGTGATTTTCATCCTACAGCCCTTTCATCCCATTTAATTCACATGATGTTGCCTATCAAAAGTATTGATTCGACTTGATTACCTAAACTATATGTTATAGCAATACATACCTTTTCGCCAACTTTTTCTTGATGTTCCTTCACTTTCTCTTGTAATGTTTTCAACCTTCTATTCACCCTCAGTCGCTTTTCCTATTTATGACAAAGTAATGACAACCACAAGGGACAAGAGCATTCACCAAAGGAACAAAGAGTGACGTCAATATAAGTACAAACAATTTGCTGAAAGAGGTATCATGTTAAATTTTAAAGTAGAATACATCAAAGAGATCTATGTCAAATCATGCCTTCACATAGCTCACGCCAAGCTCATTTCTTGAGTACCCACGATCCAAGTTCCGCAGCACATATTGGTTATAATCTTTGACAATCCTCATTATAACATCTGACGTGGATATTCCTTCGGTCCGTTTTGTTTCCTTAAACCTCCCAACAGATTTAACCTACATACAAAATTCACGGCACATAGTATAAGTCAAAGGAGAAAGTAACAACGAAATTAAAAAAATAAAAAAGAAAGTTTTGTCATACATACAAATTCATAAACATCATTGGCAGCACCACTGGCATCAGCATAACTGTGGACAACGGGTTGACAAGTGCAAAAAAGATGATTACATTATGCAATGAAGTTACTAGATTCAGACGTTAATGTTGAGAGATTAATCTTACGGAAGAGAGTCATGAGCCACATAGTCAATGTTGTGCTTGTCAAGAAACTCTTGATTGATGACCCAAGGGGCATCAGGAATAACTTCATCCACCCATCTGATCTCAAAATGAAATCAAACTCAAATTCAAATTCAAATTCAAATTCAAATTCAAATGGTTGAAGCAACAACAACAAACAAAATATCATACTTGCAGTGGCGCAGGGATTCGTATCGTTCGGCCTCTGTCATAACAGTTTTGCCTTTGTATTTGTGGGTGACTTCATCGTTGCAACACCCAACCAGCAAGTATGTATTCGGAAACCTAAAATCACAAAGTAGGAGTGTCTGTGAATGGAACCTTGAAGAAATGACTTCTATTAATTAATGGATTGATATAAATGGAATCTATTATCAGATCTTGGAGGCAAAGCAAAGGACCAAATGTCATATGAGGATTAGGAAATGATTGATGCATACGATTTCTTGGCTTGCTCAAGGGAGCGAGCGTGGCCAAAGTGGAAGAGATCGTAGATGCCATCCGCATATACCCGAATGGGACGGTCCTGATCCTCCGGAGGCGACGCCGTTTTCGAATGCTCGCTCTGATCTGCCATTCGCCTCTTCTATTCTCTTCTCCTCTGCTCCGCCTCTCTTTTTTTCTTCTCTTTGCTAATAAATAAATCGCTATTTCGCTCGCAAACGTCCTATGCGCTTTTTCTTCACTGTTTTCCTCCGAAATGTTATTTTTCTTAAAACGAAGACGAAGAGTACTAAATGATTGTTTCAGAGTGAACTATGTTTTTCTCTTAAAAAGATTTTGTTCCTTCGACTTTTTAAAGATTTCGTTCTTCAACTTTTTTATTGATATCAAAATGGGCCGAATCTGGTGAGCCAACCGGATGGAAAATTAAATTTGTGGGGTGCACTTCATACACCATTAAAATTTCTACTACACCATTTGGTTTTTTCAAATGCTGAAAATGCCCTTGCTGTGTTTCTCCTTATTTTAGTGATTTGCTTCATTGATGTAAGTTAGTTTAGTTGTTTGAGCGGTTAAGCGAGAGTTGAGCCTTTGAATATTTGCTTCATACATGCTGGGTTAGGCTGTGCATTATGTCATTGTTTTCGGTTCGTCGGAGTGGAGTGGCATCGTGGTGGCTGAGTGGTATCGTGGTTGCAGATAAAGATAAGTCCAGCATTGACAGTCGTACAAATTCGATAATCCGTATGGATGCTATGGATTAGCTAATTCGTATGTGTAAAATCAGTAATTTTTTATAAAAAAAATTAAAAATATATATTTAAATGAGATTGAATTAAAGTTGACAATAATTTCGTTGAGAAAATACAACACAATAAGTTAATTTTTCGATTTTGTTTTTACATGATGTTCTTGAGACTTTCATGATATGTTAAAATGTTATTATTATTTATTTAACACTTTATTGAATTTAATTGGTTTTATGTTATGAATTTAATGATAGTAAATATTATTATTATGCGTGGATATGTTTTTTTTAATGATTAAATTAAATTTGAATTTGTTAAGATGGACAACGATGAGTGGATGTATGAGAGTATTACGTCTGAAGAAATTAATATGAATGAAGACATTGGAGCGGACCCTGATGCGTTTGAAAACAATAATTGTTTAATTGATTGTTCTGCAGCGTTCAAAACGACTGAGGTATCTAAGTGTTTTTGAATGTAGTTAAAGTTGTTAATTGATTGAATTAAGAATATTAAAGATGAATTATTCATTTGTGTACGTATTTGAATCTCGTGATGCGGTATTGAAATGAGCTCGTGTTGTTGCATTTGAGAGTGATTTTGTAGCGGTCATAATGAGGAGTGACATAGCGGTTGAAAAATTAGGAAGGACGTCATTTGTGTTAATTGGTTGTAAAAAGTGTTAATTGGGCAAGGGTTGTATTTTTGCTAGTTACATCATTTGTTCTAATGACTACACCCCAACGTTTTGCTAGTTACACCCCGTCATTTAAATCCTTGTTTCTTTTGAGAATTTTGTACAATTCAGACTTGGTCATTTATAATTACTATCAACTTATGATTATTAATATACAAGTATTATGTTGTATTGCACCTTTGTGTATTCGAGTTTTGATTTGTGATATTGATTATACTTACGAAAAATTTACTACTATTTTTTTTAAACAAACTTAAAGGAATTTTTAGATATAAATTACCATTAAAAGGATAATTAAGAGTATGATACAGTAGCGACGAGGCGGGTCGTTACAACGTGAGGACCCCATCTAATGAAACCAGAATATAAAGTAATCAAGTCAAAATCCTTGTACGCACGGTGCCCCCCATATAGTGTCCAACAGACATCACTAGTTGTCAACCTATCTATGCGTTTACGATAGGTAGTCACGGGTAAGGCCTTGGCACCCTTCCACCGGCAGGCACGTGGTTGCCTCTCGTCATAGTGGTCATCTACCACCACATTTCCTAATATGGGAAAATGCTTATATATCCAGCATTGCACAATTGAACAACAATCAGGTTAGCAAACCTTCAATATAAAACACACACAGTGACACTGCGGTTTACACGTGGACAAGATAATTAGTCAATATGGTTACTTGTAATAGAGTAATGTATCCAGCCAAATGTTTCCCGTGGTGCTAAGATGCGTAATTCAAGTTGTCATACATATGGACAAGAGTAGTCGTACCCCAAGAAAATCTCACAGCTTGGTCCAAGTCGCGAAAAGCTTCCAAGTATACCACACCTATATGTGTGACACTCTTGTTGGCAAACAAAGTGCAGCCAACAAGATGCAACAAATATGTCCTGACTGCTAATATCCACTGCCTGGATTGACACCGAGCATAATAAACCTCTCGCAGTCATGATAGTCTCACATATGCCTTGTGGCACTGTGTCGTTTCAGCTTTAGCTTCTCCGACAGTGACGTCAAGCAATTCCACCAACAACATAATGGTCTCACTGACGTCAATCTGATCAAAGGAGTGGAAGGCTCCCATTATAGGGATATGTAACAGTAATGCCACGTCATCAAGTGTCAGTGTCAGCTCCCCCACCGACAGATGAAAACTACATGTTTCAGCGTGTCATCGCTCTATAAATGCTGAAAGCAATCCCCTGTCGCCAGTCTCTACTGAGAAAACAATCAAAGAAGTAAGTCCTGTAAGCAGCAACTAAGCATTCAATCTCAGCTGCAGGCTTCCCGAATTTAACAACCTTACGTCCATGGGAAGCCAACTTTAGCTCCGCAAGTTCCTGCAATAAATACATGAAGACATGTTTTACAATGACTAAGAAGCAAACATATTACCCTAAACTAGATGTAATTCATGATATAAATACCTCTCCTGCCCAGACTCTAAAAGCCACATGATCTGCGTAATTAGTCAATACCGAACAGTCTTCTGGCCCTTCTGGAAAAGATTTAGTGCCTACATCCTCTGTCGTAGGTACATCACTCTCCAGATGTGGTTCCTCAACTGAAGGATCCTCAAGAACATTAACACCCGCCCTTGCTCGACGAATGGATGTTGTCGGCCTATGCCACTCAAAGGCTTCCTCTTTGTCACCTCTAACATTTGTACCCCCTCCTCAGTCGACAACTCTTCCAACAGGCCGATGCATTCCTCCTCTAGTCCTAGCCATAATCTGTACAACATTTGTTTACATGTTAGACTATCACTTCAGACCAAACCACAACAGTAACATCACTCAACTATTTCAAATGATAGACAAGTTCCTTATTATCAAAAATTTAGAACAAGTTTGATTCACAAGCATACTCACCAATCATGTCCAATTCTAACAAAACCAACATATAACGGGTTGAACAACTGTCATTCACATACATACTCACCTTACAAATACAATTCAAACCAAACCAACCTATAACGGGTTCAACAAGTTTGATTAACATACATACTCACCAATCAAGTACAATTCATGTCCATAAACATTCATACTTAACAAATGCAAATCAATACATCATAATAGATTTGGGATAGACACTAATATCATTTTAGAATTTGGGCTTTGGGCTTAGCTCAACAACATGTGAAATCTCAACAACATGGGTAGTATCACAGTAAAAGATGGATTGAGAGAACTCTTAACTCTTAATGCAGAAAGTTAGTATGCTAAGTTCAGTTCCAATCCCATTATGGATTTGAAGGCCTAAACGCTTATGAAGGGATGTTAAATCTCTATATTTGAGAGTTCTTTGTTGTTGAGAATCACATGTAAACAAGCACACACAATCAATAGCATATCATCATCAATATATGGATAATAATTGAAAAATCATGTTCCTAATTATTTTAAAAGCATTTTTTTTAAAATAATATCTCATACGGATTGGCTAATCCGTATGGGGTTTACAGATCACGTAATCTGTATATACAATACGGATTGGCTAATCCGTATGGGATTTACGGATTACCGAATCCGTATACTCTCGCCTTCTCCCTTTCACGGACCAAAAACAATAGAACTTACCTCACCAGCGTCGCCACCAACCAACGCCACCATAGACCACAACGGTAAGCCAGAGAAGGAAAGGATGAATGAACGAACCAAGGAGCACGGCACGACGCAGACGAAGCAACGATGGAGGAGAAGAAAAAGTGAAATGTTTTTAAATTAAATAGATAAGGGTAAATGTGGAAATGCACTATTACACTAATGGTGTAGAAGAAATTTATATGGTGTATGAAGCTGATCCCTTAAATTTTTTTGCAATGCCGATGAAATTGTAATTGGGCTCACTTAACCCATAACCAGTGGGTTCGAATTGGGTTGATTCACTTAACTCGTTTTAACTAAAATTTAATGTTTTTAATTTTTTTTAAATTTTAATGTTGTTAAATTATGACTAATGTTTAGATAATTGAATTTTATTCTAAGACTTTGGTATTGTATTTGAATGATGTTTATAAATTTGAGACATTTGAATTATTACTTGAATAATAATATTATATGTTTGAATGGTTATTTGAGAAATTTGCCTATTATTTGTATTTGTATTTGAACCATTTGAATTAATAAATGTCTTTGATGGAAAAAATCATTTTTAAAAAAAAGAAAAAATGTTTTAAATTTTTATTTGGATTTATTTTAATTTTTATAAATTTGGTAAGTCAACCCACTAATTCATGGTGGGTCATGCCGAGTTAGTATTTTCACAAAAATTATTTTTTATCGAAGAAATGTGTTAATAACATTGTTGTTAAAAAAATAAAAAGAATATTATAATTAAGATCATGTGTAAAGTATATTATGTTTAGTTAACTAATATTCTCTTACGTTTTGGAAAGGGACTTATAGGCTATGGTTGAATTGAGGATGGGATACTGTGGTTAGTCTAGACTCTAGAGTGGAAGCACAATCTCCACATATGTTAAGTCACGTGCAGTTCAAATAACAATTATTGAGGACAACCAACGCAAGGACAGTGACCAAAGTGCCACGTTTTAAAAAATATATACCTAAATGCTACGGGAACAGTAATATTTCCCATACTGCCACACGTTGTAATTCGCTCCAAGGTCCAGCGAAATACATTAGCTGACGTGGTGCAATTTTGTTAGCCACGTATTTCGCTACAGGGACCAGTGAAATACATGGTCAATGCGTCAGTGACCATGACAGAAATGGGTAGGATGGCAGCGTTATACATATTTCGCTGGGGTGGTTAGCGAAATACGTGTCATCACGTGGAACACAATAGGTATTTCGCTAGGTGCAGGGTGAAATACGTGGATAATTGCCATGTGGCAGCTCCCTACTAATTCGTTGAATTGGTGATGATATTGATTATATAAACTTCAAACGGTCATAACTTTTGATAGAAATGTCCGATGGAGGCGTACGATATGTCAAAACTCTTTAAATTCAGAGAGGAAGCCCCGAGCAAATCCCAAAAGGGATTTGGCAACTATTTTTTCCAAAAAACTCCTCTAAGTACCTCAAAATTAAGATTTATGATTCAATCATCCAAATATTTCCTTATTTTGTTTACTTTTTTAATTATTTAATTAGTTAATTTAATGCTATTTTTTATTTTTTTTAATTACTTATCTGAATTTTGAGCGTTTTGACATATCGTACGCTTTCATCAGACATTTCTATCAAAAGTTATTACCATTTGAAGTTTATACGCTCGAAATTCACTCGAACTCGAAATTTATGCATGCATTACACGTGTACCAACCAGTGGCGGAATTAGGGGGGGCTAGGGTGGGCCACCGCCCCCCTAAAAAAATTAGTAAAAAAAATGAAAATGAAAGGAAAAAAAAGAAAAAAGAAAAAATATTAAAAAAAGGTAAAAGGGGAAAGAAAAAAAATATAAAGAAAACAATATGAAAACAATAAAAAGGAAAAAAAACATAAAAGAGGAAAACAATATATAAAAAAAGGAAAGAAAATGTAATAAAAATAAAATGGGAAAGAGAGATAACAGAAAAAGAAAAAAAAGAAAGAAAGATGATAAAACAGAAAAAAAAAGAGGAAAAGAATAAAGAGAAAGAGGGAGAAAGAACACTATAAAATGGAGAGGTCTGGACACAAAGGAAACACAAATCTCAAGAGAACAGAAGGAGTCAAAAAAGTTGTTTCATTTGGTAAATCAGTAAAAGATAAGAGTTTCAGGTATCCTATCATTCATTTCTTTTTTCCTATTTTTCTCTTTCTTCTTCTTGTTGTTATTCTTCTAAAATAAAATAAACTACTATTTGCGCTCCTTATTGGAAGGAGAGGTCGTGCTCGAAATGAACAAGGTGATTTTTTCTGAAAAATTTTATAGGGTAAATATCTTTTGTGCTATAATTGATTATCAATTACAAGAATTAAATAGCAGGTTCAATAATAATACTGTTGAATTACTTGCTTTGAGCATGACTTTAGATCCAAGAAACAAGTACAAGTCATTTAATAGTGATGATATTTGCAAACTTGTTGATAAATTTTATTCTAGAAATTTCATAGAGCAGGAAAAATTGCATTTGAAAATGGAGTTACAACATTTTGAGCTTGACATTCCTAAACATCCAGAAATGATTAATTTATCAACTACATTTGAATTATGTCAAGGGCTAGCAAGAACTGGAAAGTCCATCATTTACCCTCTTATTGATAGAGTGATTAGACTTACACTCACTCTTCCAGTTTCTACAGCAACTACTGAAAGATATTTCTCAGCTATGAAGATAATCAAGACTAGACTTTGAAATAGAATGGAAGACCAATTTCTTAATAATTCTTTGATTACATACATTGAAAAAGAAATTGTTTTGAGTTTTAGCACAAATTCAATGATAGATGATTTTAACAATATGAAAACACGTAGAGTAAAAGTCAAGTCATCAAGTGATTTTAATTTCTGTAATAGTTTTTTTTATATTAGATTTGTATTGTCTTCGGAGTACTTTTATTTATGATATAATTTTTTTTATGTTCGCCCCCTCTCAATAAAATTCCTGGCTCTGCCACTGGTACCAACGACTTTTCTTTTCTCGTTGCCACGTATTTTGCTTGGCCCCCAGCGAAATACACAGTGTCTATCACGTGTCCTGTCCGTTATTAACCACCTATTTTGCTGGACCCTGTAGTGAAATACGTGGCCAACAGAAAGACGCCACGTCAGTTACATATTTCGTTGGGCCTTGGAGCGAAATATGTCGCGTGATAATATAGGAAATATTACTTTTCGCATGACATTTAGGTAAATTTTTTTAAAATTTGTGACACGCTGGTCGATGTCCTGCCAACTCACATGTCCACATATGCCAATGTCACATGCTGATAGGTGATAGCGGTTCGTGATAAAATGATGCGGTTCATAAGTTTTTTCTTTGACACCCCAATCAGCATAGATGTTGATTTAGACATGCAATATTTCCCGACAAATTCACGTTCTATAAAGAAAACAGTTTATTTCATTACGTAGAGTTGTGTTGTGTCCTTCCTCGCGAAGATGAAGAAAGATGGCCGAGTGGTGTTAATTTATTCCTTCTTTGCCAAGCTTATGATCAACCGCGATGACCGTATCTGGATAAGTATGTTGGTAATGAAGCTATATACCATTTGACACCATGATTGATGTCGCCAACGACTACTAGAAGGTTCCTTCACCTCAGAAAACCGATGCTATTATAGTAAATTCATTTGAGGAGCTAGAATCCCATGCAGTGGCCTCCGTCTCCTCTCACGGCTATGGGGAACTGCCCATTTATCCAGTCGGAGTTAGGATGAAAAGCCCATTGTTTGCGAAGCATGCGGCAAACGGGGCAACAAATGATTCGTTTCCCGCTGTCACTGCAGTGCACAAGGCACATGTAATAAGAAGCTCGTTGTTTTGAGAGTCATTTCCATTTCATCTACATACTTGTGACTCACCAACGACGAAGATGAAGAAAGCAGCAATAGCAAGGCTGGACAGAGTACATGTTTAGACGCGTGTTCTTTATATCTAATAAATAGATTGCGTAAAATGAAACATGTTCAAATGTCACTAGTCGTGAATGAAAGTTATATTTCTGTTTTAAGTGGAATAAAGTTTCTAAGACTATATTTTCTCTATTTCCTAACAACGATTCATTACCACCCCTTATTTCTTCATAACATTTTATGTAGGTATAGCAGTAAGAGTGTAAGATGAATAAATATTAACTCGCTGACTTTCTCTTTTACTTCTTTCACTCTATTTATTCTAGACACCCTAAAATAAAGTATTCGCAATTCAACAATCCATTAACATACATGATAAAAATTAAAATTTCCAAGTGCTAAAAGTACAAAAGGTGATTCCTACCATTGAGTGTGTTTGTTTGCACGTTAAATTGGTTTTGCACAAATTACAAATGAATGTTTTATGAGAAGAAATTCTTGCTTCTGGTGAAATGTCTATTGAAATGGTTTTGGAACAGAAAAATACACTGTTAAGTGATATGAATATTAGTAATAAGTAATTGTGACATCTAAAGTGAAATTTAGCTAAACAAGTGATTTATTACATCACTTTGACTAATAACTAACTCGATGAAAAGTAAATATTTATCAGTTCAATCTGATAATTGATTAATAAAATATGTAACCATGTCATGTAGTATAATCTTTTCTGGGGAGCTTAAGTTCAATAACAAATTGAATCTGGCGTATTGTCTTCATCACAATTATTACCGCGTTTGTTGTGATAGTGTAGAGGGCCATCCCACCTTTTTTTCTCTCCGACAAGTAGCCACGCATGAATATTTCTCCTGATCATAGTCATGAAGATCATAAAAGATATTTCTCGAAGCCCTCTCCTTTCATCCCGGTGCTGGATTTATATTTAAGAGGAAAAATGAAGAAAAACAAATCAACAACAGCATATGACATGCAATGCACTTAATTTCAATTGAAAAAAAATATATAGTGAATACATTAGCTACTTAAACATGACAGAAGGCATCCGTCTAATTTACACGTGATACAGACTAAATTGGAAATGAAATTCTCTAAAATAGGACCATTGTGCATGAAAACTGGCTGGTCTCGTTTTGTAAGCCAAATAATGCTAATGAGATCCCATCCCATATGCTTTCCTATATATCTACCACTACAGTTACAATGCTTGAAAAATAAAATCAAACTATTTGAGAAACCGCCTATCTATTCACAGGAATGCTTAGGGGCAAGACTCAATAATAATCATAGTTGCAAGTTTGCCTCAACATAGATGTTCCTGCCCTTTTGCCACATATTGTCCTTATAACACCACAATTCCAAGAGTCTTCAATAAATGCATCATCAACCTCACAGACTTCTTAATGAGATAACATCTTCACTATCACACAAAACACATTTGCTCTTAATTGTTCGGTTTCAGTTCTATCAAACAAGCCCCAAGAGTTCAAGACTACAGCCAAATTATGTAAAAAAGGCTGAGCTGGAGAATTATACCTCAATATAACAGTAATCATCACACCATTTCTTGTATCAGGAGTAAAAGGTAGGATGAAACTTGTGTCACTATTCAACTGTACATGAATTGAATGAGTTGTTCATCACTGAAAGACCAATAGCAGTTCTAGTCATGTATGTGTACACTGGATGAACTTATGCTGGTCGTGAAACTATCATTGGTTATAATCAATCCTGTGACTGCTGTGTAACAACGAACCAAACTCAATTTTTTGAAAGCTGCCCACTGCAGAGCAGCCAACAGCTCACTTTGATAATATTTGTCATAACATTCATTTCAGTCACTAGATTCCAAAATCCTATTTAAATTGGAATTGTTGCGTGGCTTATAACCAGCATCCTTCATGGCCATAGTCAATTTGTCCAAGATATAATATATCTCACCACTTTGAGGGTGCTTCTCATCTCTGGATACAAAGAAGTTCACATGCCCAGCAATCTCAACCCAACTACATCCCATTTCCTTTTGCAAACCTTTTTCCTTCATCTGATTTCTCACTCTATCAACATTTTCCCACTCTCCTTCCTCTGCATAGATATTTGAGAGCAAAACATGATATCCAGCAATCCTTTTTTCTGTTTCCATACTAAGCAACTTTTCAGCAATAAATTTTCCCAATTCAAAGTACCCATGATTTCTGCAGGCCCCAAGAATAGATCCCCAGATTTCTATTGCATTACCATCCTCACCCAATCTCTGGACAAACTCATAGGCTTCGACCACCCTCCCAACCCTCCCTAACATGTCTGCAATACAACAATAATGTTCAATTGAGGGCTTAATTTTATGTACTTTGTCCATATACTCAAATACGTGAAGACCTTCTTCAACCAAACCACTATAACTGCAAGCAGACAAAATGGCAACAAAAGTAACTGCATCAGGCTTAATGCCACATCTCAGCATGGAATCATACAAGGCAAGAGCTTCCTTACCCATTCCATGCTGACCATAGCTCATTATCATTGTGGTGTATGTGACAGAATTCCTCTCTGGTGTTCTGATAAAAACATTTTCGGCATAACTGATTGCACCCAATTTGGAATACGTGTCCACTAAAGCAGTTCCCACAAAAACATTTTCGTCCAAGAAATGACGTATGGAAAATCCATGAAGTTGCCTAGCAAAGGTCGTACTTCCCATTGAACTACAAGCTGGGAGAATCGACGCTAAGGTCACTGCATTTGGCATCACCTTGTGAACTAATGCCTCTCTAAGAATGAGAATGGCTTTGTCACAGAGCCCATTCTGTGTATAACCAGCAATCATAGCATTCCATGTGGCCAGATCTCTATCACTGGGGCAGTTCTGCTCAAATAACAACTCAGAAGTCCTAATCAACCTGGATTTCGCATACATATCAATCAGATAACTCTCCATACCCTCAAACTGTATCCCGTGGCGAATTAGGTATGCATGGGTTTGCCTTCCAATGTAAGATATCCTCATGTTAGAAGCCGCAGAAAGAAGGGCCATCATGGTGACGGAATCGATCGGAAACTTCTGCTTCTGCATCTCGCACACAAGCATGAATGCTTCCTCATCCAAACCATTCTGTACGAAGGAAGAAATTATAGTATTCCACGAAACAGCATCCCTTTGAGACATGTTATCAAAAACCTTAAAGGAAGTATCGACAAAATTGCATCTGGAGTACATAACCATGATAGCATTGACAACAATAACGGGAGTAACTGCCAATTTTTTTAGAACAAATGCATGTAGCTGATGAGCCAGTTTAATTTGCTGCAGCTGCGAAACAGCAGAGATAACGGACAGAAAAGTGACCTCATCGCACACGGCCTCCTCTGACTCCAGGGCTCGAACGAAAACATCAACCCCTTGAAGAGGACAGTTATTTTGAACATAACCACCAATCATGGTATTCCAAACCTCAGTATTTTTGTTCGAACAACGATCAAAAACCATCCTAGCATAGTCTAAGCAACCAAGATTAGCAAACATAACGATTGCGGAGCTAACAGCAAAGACGTCATTGACATAGACAGCACCAAATTTAAGAAGCAAGGCATAAAACATAAGAGCGGTTTTAGGATCAGGGACAGCGGGGAAGACATTGACGAAAGTAACGGGGGATGGCGTAATGGAAGTTTTAATGAGGGTTGCGAAGGCGCGAAGTGAGTGAAGGTGTCTGTGGGTTTTGACGAACCATGAAATCAAGGTGTTCCAAGCGACGACGTTTCGTTTGGGCATAAAGGAGAAAACTTTGAGGACGTAGTCGTGTTGGGATTGGGGGGACAAGCAGGAGGAGTACATGTTCAAGAGGGAGTTGTAGACGATTCGAGAGTTGGATTGGGAGCGAAGAAAATGGGAATGAAGGGCCTTACCGGCCATGAGGTTTTGGGTTAGGGCGCAGGCCTTGAGGGTGGAAGAGAAGGTGTAGCAATCGGAAGGGGTGTCGAGGGTGGACTTCATTTCAGCGTACAGCTGGAGGGCTTCCAACGGCATGTGGTTGCAGATGAAGCCGATGATGACGGTGTTCCACACAGAGGTGGAGGCGCGTGGAAGAGTGTCCAGAAGATGGCGTGCCACGTGAGGTTGTCCCTGTTGGCACAGTTTGCTTAGCCGAGACCGAATGCTAACGCCGCGGCTTGGCTTTCCGCCCTCAACTGGAACAGGAGGAACGGGAACAACCGTAGAAGAAGCCATGACCCTCATCCCCCCCCACACACACACAAACACTATCCCAATCCCATCCTATTGCTATTTCCTTTTGTTGTCACACTCACATTCTTTACCTCTTCTGTTCATCCATTTTCCATCCTACCCACCAACATATTACCTCTATCCATATCATTACAGAAAAGGATAAACGTAAAATTGTCCTACTACTTCATCGATTGTAATTATAGGATCACAATAGAATGTTTATAACGACTAAAAGAGGAATATATTGTAATTATAAGGATAAAATGGATAATTAAACCTAAATAAATAAGAGTATAATTATTATATTTATATATCGGCAATCTAAAAGATTTTTTTTTATATTGTCAAATAATTAAAAATCATTATCAATATAATTTTATGATAGTTATTGTAAAATTTAATAAAGTTATCACACATTATTTTATGTTATTATCTATTGATTTACTTAAAAAAATATTAACACCCATTAGAATACATTTATTATATTTTACTCCCTCCAGACTTAATTAAAAAAGGAAAAAAAAAAGGATTGATGGAAGCAAATTTTAACAATTTGCATCCTATTTAATAATATCATCTTAAAAATAACTTTTAATTAATTGAAATTTTATTTTCAAAAAATATTTTTATTCTTAATATCAAATTAAAAAGACACTTAAAAAACAATTTTTAAATATAATTAATAGAATTACTTAATACTAATTCCGATCCTTTACGTAAAAACAAATTATAATATTTTTTTTGTCCTAATTATAGAATGAAACATATGATTGTTTCAAATGAATTAATAATTTATATCCTTGGTCTTGATTTATTGTGAAATGTAATATTGAGATATTATTATTTTTGTATGAAAGTAAATGCATTTATCAAACTATATCTCATACTCATTATTTCTTAAATTATTTATTAGTAATGTTGTTATATACAATCATCACTTTAAACTAATTAGTTCAATAAGAATATTTAAAATAAAATTTAAATTTATGATATTATTAATTAAAATTAATTTATCTATTTTCATTATTTTGACGAATTAAATATTTATATATATATAGAACTGAATGTATTATTAATTAACTAAAAATAAATTAATTTTGCTTATATTTGAGTTTGACAAAAGTATAAGTAAAAAAAAATAGAATAAAAAACTTAGTCTAAAAACACTTGAAAAGGTAAAAACTTAAAAATAAAAATAATTAAAACCATACCTAAACATGGTAAAAAAAAACATACCTAAACTAAAATATTAAAATTGAAAGAACAATTAAACTTAAAATTTTAATTATTTCCATCGTCCGTTGATTAGTATCGAGCCCCGAGAAAAATATACAATTAACGATAGAAAGTAGGAAGGAGAAGGGTGTGTACGTGTGAGAATAAAGAAAAGAAGATTGCATTTGCATCAAATTGAAGAAGATGGAGATGCAGCAACTCCTCAGTATGGGCTTCCCGGACGAGTTAGCCGCTCAAGCCTTGGCTGCCACCGGCGGCAAATCCACTGTCAAAGCCACCGAATGGATTCTCTCTCACAAACCCAACTCTTCCACATTCCAGCCCAAGCTCGATCGCTTCTTCCATTCCCAGTCACAATCACAAGAACATGACGAACCCTCTAAACGCCCCAAACCTTCTCCTTCTTCTTCTCCTTCTCCACCACAACCACAACCACAACACTGGTCCTCTTTCTTCTTTAAGAGCGCAGACAAGAAACACCGCAACACCCACATTCACGAACCCTTGTACGAGCGGTTGCGTCCCAGAACCCTTGACGACGTCGTAGGTCAGGAGCATCTCCTCGCCCCCAACTCCCTTCTTCGCTCCGCAATCCAACGCAACCGTCTCCCCTCCATCCTCCTCTGGGGCCCACCCGGCACCGGCAAGACCACTATCGCCAAAGCCATCGTCAACTCCACCCCTTCTATTAATTCTTACCGCTTCGTCTCCTTATCTGCCGTCACCAGCGGTGTCAAAGACGTCAGGGACGCCGTCGACGAGGCCAGAAAACTCAGACTCAAATCCAACCTAACCACCGTTCTCTTCGTGGACGAGGTTCACAGGTTCAACAAGTCCCAACAGGACTCTTTCTTACCCGTCATTGAAGATGGCAGCATTGTCTTCCTTGGGGCCACCACCGAAAACCCTTCTTTCCATTTGATCACCCCTCTCTTGTCTCGTTGCCGCGTCCTCACTCTTAACCCTCTCCAACCCCATCACCTTGCCTTGCTTTTAAAACGCGCTGTCACTCACACTGACCAAGGGTTGATGCAGAGCGTGGGGGTTTATGTTGATGTGAGCGAGGAAGTTGTTGATTTTATAAGCAACAACTGTGATGGGGATGCTCGGGTGGCTTTGAATGCCTTGGAGATTGCAGCTGTTACCGCGGCTGCAAGGCTACAACAAGGGATGGAATTGGATCTTCACACGAACGAGGAATGCAAGGATGCTGCTGCTGCTGCTGTTGTTGTTAGTGTTGCTGATGCAAAGGAGGCACTTCAGTGCAAGCATGTTGCTTATGATAAAGCTGGGGAAGAGCACTATAATGTAATCAGTGCGTTGCACAAGTCTATGAGGGGAAGTGATGCAAATGCAGCTATTTATTGGTTGGCAAGAATGTTAGAGGGAGGTGAAGAGCCTCTTTACATTGCACGCAGACTCATACGGTTTGCAAGTGAGGATGTTGGTTTGGCTGATCCATTGGCTCTTAATCAGGCCGTCTCATGCTACCAAGCATGCCACTTCATAGGAATGCCAGAATGCAATGTCATTCTTGCTCAGTGTGTTGCTTACTTGGCCTTGGCACCTAAGTCTGTTGCTATTTATCGAGCCATAGGAGCCGCTCAGAAGGCAGTGAGGGAATCCGCGGGACACAATGAGGGTGTGCCTCTCCATTTGAGGAATGCTCCTACCAAATTAATGAAGGACATTGGATATGGGAAGGGATACATCTACACTCCTGACAATCCCACCGCAACACAAACTTACTTGCCACCATCACTTCTGGGCCACAAGTTCCTCGATTGGCCTGAGTGACAGATACCGAGTTATTATGTGTTTTTTTTCCTTCCTTTTGGTTTTAGGGGTAGTACGGAGAAGGGTGCATGCTGCAAACGATGTGTGCTTCTTTGTATATTTTTCCACCATTGCTAAGAAATATATTGACAATGGTGGGGGTGGGGGAATGCTAAATGCTAGTGCAATGCATCATGTAAATTTTGACCCAATCAAATCTCATTTTCACTAATTTACTTTTGAATTTTATTTTATTCTTCACCATAGGCCATACCTATCACTTTATGAAATGTTTAATTTAATAATTGTTCGAGAGTCCATTAAAAGTGGATGTATGTGGCAAATTATAGGTCTTACATATAGCAATTGCACACAGATTTTTCAGTCAAAAATATTATATCACCTTCAACAGAATTACCAATTTACTAGTCTGAGGTGTGCATTACTGGCATTAAAGAAGCTGCCTTTTGTTTTCTTACATAGGATTGAGGAGTTACTTGTAGAAAGAACGATTCTTGGCAGTAGGTATACCACAGACGCAGCCTAGACATTTGTAATTTTCTGCATTTTTACGCTTTACACGGATGACCCTAACAAAACACGTGATTTACAATCCACCTAGTACAACAAGCTAACATTGTGACTCATCATAACAAGCACTTGATATACACCGAAAAAAGAAACAAGCTCTCTTATTATTAAATTAAAAAGCTGACAAATTGGGGGTCAACTGATGAATTAGATCCATTCCTTGGGGTTGATGCACGCGTCCAAGAGTTTCCATTCTTCGCTTCCTTCTTCTGGTTTCTGCATACAAAAGGTCACCACCATTTCAGTAGCAATTTCATAAATGGAAAATTGAGGTCATCTAACATCCAACTTGTTTAAAATAAAGAAGATTCCAAAATCGTACATGATCGTATTCCCACCGAGCAGTCAGTGGGAGAGAAACAAGTATACTCTCTATTCTCCCTCCAGTTTTCAGTCCAAATGTTGTACCCCTATCATATACCTGTGGCCAAAAATGTTATATAATACAAATACAAATCTGATTTGAAAGAGTAGAGCAATACATTTTAAGTCTAAAATTGGGTTAAAAGGTGTACCAAATTGAATTCAACATATCTTCCCCTTCGCAATTGTTGCCATGCTTTCTGATGATCATTGAAGGGCAAATCCTTCCTTTTCTCTATGATAGGTAAATAAGCAGGAATAACAGAATTTGCACATTCTGCAAGCAACCATTGTTTGGGCAGCATGAGATAGAGAGAATTATATGTCTTTCCAGTGAGAACCATCAGATTTATAAATGCAAGTAATTACCAGTCGCAAAGGAAAGAAGCATCTCCTGATCATAGTCATTAAGATCATCAAAAAATATTCCTCCAAGCCCTCTCCTTTCACCTCGATGCTGAATGTAAGAAATAAGAGGAAGATAAGGAAAAACAGCCAACAACAGCATATGCCCATGCGCTCAACTTCAATTTAAAAATTATGTATAATGAATCCACTCTAACCCCTTAAACATAAAAGATGGCCTCCATGGCCCATCAAATTACGTGTTATATTGACTCAACTCCGGTATACTCAAACAGGAGCACTATCTTTGACAACTGACAAACAAGAGACTGAAAACAGATAAACAATTTTAAACCTTCCGACAACATCTTCCTAGTAATCATCCTATACCTATTTATAAGATGAAGAAAGTATCAAATGTTTCTTATGTGTTAAGGACACTAAGTAGTTGGCATAAAGAAGATAAGATAGGGTAAGCTATCATATCCTATTTTAATCTATTGTTTGGTGAGTCGATTAGATATGATAAACTTATTCTATTCCTATTTGTTCATCATATCTTATTCATTAATTCAAAAATTATCCTAAGGGAAGAGTAAGATTCTGAACAAATAAGATTACATAGATAAAATTTCCCTTTTCACCTTCAGCTCACAGTGTGCAACTCCTTTGTTCCACCACCACCACCACCACAACACTGTCCGATGTCACTGTCGCCAGCATCATTGCCATGATCACCACTACTACCACCACAATCATAACTGCATAGTCATCATCTTGCTTACCCTGCATCAAATATCTTCTTCCCATTCTTATATTTCATTATTACCGACAGTCATTGCTGTTACCCATTTACCACCATTTGTTTCTTTCTTATTAATTATGACAGCCTCCAATTCATCAAATATTAAATTCATCAAAATTAACTATAACAGAAAGCCAAATTCATGAGTAAACTTCTATTAAAGGTACATGAACTGGACATGGAATGCTTAATACTCACTCATCACTGTTAACCTTTAATTTTATTAAACAGATCCTAAGACTGCTAAAAATACAGTATTAAAGCTTCATTGTGTGAAAAAGGATTAAGAATTATACCTTGATATAAAAGTAATCATCACACCATTTCTTGAATCGGGGATAAAAAGTAGGTTCGAACTTGTCACAGGTTTGTTTTTGAATCTACATAAGAAGCATGATTTAAAGTAAGAGAGATTTTAAGTGACCTTGATTGCAGAATCCTTAAGCATTTGCCAAAACCTTTCATAGAAATATAAAGAGAAACAAATTCTGTGCTTAACATTTCAATGCCTCCAATTTTAAATGAACCAAACTACATAAATTCAACTCATGAAAACCCACCTAAAACTACAAAAATATACTAAAGGTACTCTCACAAAGGACCAAAATCAGCAAGGTCTGGTGACATTTTAGAACAAAGGAAATTGATTTTTTCTTTCATCTTTTACCAAGTAAAAAGGCCATTATTGATTCTAAACCATAAAAATGTCAGAAGCCAATATTTGTGCTAAGCACATACAGAATGGAAGTGCTTAACATCCTCCTCAAAAATGTAAGCTGGTGTCAAATCAGTTCCCCCACCAAACCACCATTGTCTAGGTGCTCCAGGAGCATCTGCAGAAAGCAACAGCTTGACTATCAATAGCAGCATATTTAAAAAAGGATTCAACAACTTTATGCTCTTATGTTAACATCTCTTTGGTTTAATATTTGTTTTAAGATTTTGAGACGAACATATAGATATAGTTGTATTCTTTTTGTTTTTTATTTATATATATAGTTGAGATTTATACATAAGCAACTGATAACAAATAGTAATATGAAAGAAAAAAAACCTACAAAGTTGAACCCGAGGTAACCAAGCTTGAAAAAGACGGAGCGGATACCAGATCATATTAGCTTCTATACAGTAATTAAAGATTAAACAGTCCCAAGCACACAAACAAAGCCCAAACAACAGGAAGCAAAAAGACAGGCATGAAAGAAGCAGTATAAAAGAAATGGTGAATCAAATCAGATGTGTTGAAAGTAATATGACAAAAAATACTGCTAAAATGATATAAAGAGGAGCTTGGAAATGAGCAAAGCAGAATGTAATTTACCTTTAGGAGCATCGGTTTCAAAATAGCGATAGTTAAAATGTAGTGTAGGGGCAAACGGGTTCTTTGGATGTAAAACCTGAACAGAAAGACAATGAGGGCAAATTAATTAGTAAAAAAAAAAAGAAAGGTAATAAAAAAATTGAGTTGAGATGGTAGAGAGATACTAACGGAGCTGATTCCAGCAGCGAAGAAAGGCACAGGACCAGGTTTTAGATCGGTAGGAGCACCCTTGGCAGCACGATATGCGTCAGGTGGCATGACACCGTAAACAACAGAGACATTAACCCCAGCCTTCTCCCAAACGGCACCGTCTTGAAGGACCCTGCTAATGCCACCGCCGCCACCGGGCCTGGACCAAACGTCCTCCTTGAACTTGGCCCCACCATCAGCGGCCTCGAGGGCACTGCACACGCTGTCCTGGGCCTCCCTTATCATCTTCTCGAAGCGGGCCCGAACCGAAGTCGAAGACTGGGCCTCGTCCACTCCTCTGAGAAACGTTTCCGGACGCTGGGCCTCCGGGGTCTCTTTCTCTATCGAAACGGTGGCTCTCACAACGCCTTTTCCCATTCGAGGTGGCTTCCAACAGCGATTAGTGAACGAGATCGTAGTTGGAGTGATACAAGTAGTGGAAGCGGAGCTAGAGCGAAAAGGGAACGCGTAGGACGGAGCTGAGACAATGCTCGCACAAGGCATTATGCTTCGGATTGGATTTCAGACACTCCAATTTGATTCGATATGAAATTCGGAGATGATAAGGTCTTCCTTCCTTTCTCCCAACGCTTTCAAATACTTGCAGTTATAAATTAATTAATTAATCCGTTTTACATTATATTAATTAATTCATTATTTAATTTACTGATAAAAAAAATTATTATTTTAATTTTATTTCTGCCACTTGGTATTTATCTGGGACAAAAGGTAGACGAAACTAGTGGCACCAAGTTTTTCCATTACAAATTCTAGCAGCGCCATCCAATGCCAAATGGTTACGCCCACAGATAGCATGGAAATCCAATCAACCTCTCACGTTGGTTTGGATGTGCAATTGTACCTTGTTTTTGTCTTCTCGATTTATGCAGAATACAGGAGTTGACTGTTCAATACTACTTCCTACTTAAGTATTTAATTTACATAAACGGCTTTGCTAAAATTAAATACAGTACATTTTATTTACCACCAAAGGTTAGTTGGGGCAAGCGACGCGGAAAACTCTGATCTTGGACTTTTGGTTTATAATCATAATTATCTCTACTTCAAAATAACAATACAGTTAGCTAATAATGGGGTATAATTCAGCGAGCAGTAACAATATCATGAGTCATATTAGTTTTGGGTCCAATAAAGTAGAAGATGTATATGGTCAGACAAAAAAATAATAAAATCCAAATATGATTAGATATTTAAAAATGTGTGTTTAAATAAATATATCAATTAATCCATGGATTAAAAAAATTGTTGGGATTTAACTCCTTAAACATCTACATTATATATGTTAGTCCAATAGTTTTTTTTATTGCATTCCCGATTATATTAATGATATGAAAGTATTTCGACTGAGTTCTAGACGAGTTATCTGTCTTTTTCTCTCTTCTTTTGGTCTTAGTGTGATATATGATATCCTATTCTTGTACGAGATAAAGTACATGTAAAAAAGATTTCAACAATCAAGTCAGTTGGATCCAAGGTGTTTAAGTATCTATATGTGGAATAAATGAAAAATGTACCTTATTATGCTTCCTATGTCTATATATATATATATATATGTTCAACTTTAAGGAAGTTATGCTAACTAATTGTTCCTCTAGGTGTAGTACGTGATCATGGGGAGTTAATGGTTACCATGAATTGAGTAACTATTGAGTTCATGAGTTGTATGATAGAGAAGGGTTGGTAATAGGTAAAATGGATACCCGAGACAGAGGACAACATGATCCATGTTGGTTGGAGCAACAATGTGAACCACAAGATGTTATTGTTTGAGTTAATTGATGAGAACACTCATCTTTGGAACACTCACATCCTAAATGACATGCTTAACCAAACTAATGTGCAAAGGATTTAAAATATTCTATTCGAAATAATTACTTCAAGTGATTGCCTCACGTGGAAGCATAACTAAGATGGTTTGTATACAATTAAGCGTGCTAATGGGTTGTGTTCAATCAATCTACAAATGGTGAATCATCATCAAGTTCCTTGCCTAGTAGTTTTTGGAAGACATTGTGAAGAGGCAAGGAGACTATGGTTTGCCTCACCCATAAATGCTAGAATTAATCTAATGCCTCGAGCCAAAGTTCAAGTACCAGGCACTATAGCGTTAAAGTAATCCATGTCATACTTCTAGGAAAAACTCAAACGACCTTCAACAAATGGGTACTTGTACCCGAAATCGACATAGATGGGTAGGTAGAGAATACCTAGGAGTGTGAGACAACTCTCCCTAAGGAACTCGGCAAAATAGCCATGTAACTTCGGGAGAAAGGGTACCTCCTCACAAAGGGGGTCACATTGACCAGGTTCGGGCATACTTCCTCTACTAAGTGGTTGAACCATTGTATGTTCGGGCCTACTTCCTCTACTAAATGGTTGAACCATTGTATGGAACTGGTGAAAAGAGAGACATTGGAAGCAAAACGACCATTCAAGAGTATTTTTTTCCGTTAATTACCGTTTTAATGTCGATTTTGAATTAATACTTAAAATGGGGTAAGTCGTTATGACTTATGAATTGAAAGTCATAATCGATGTTACAACTTCTAATTATTTATTTATTTTTTAAAATTAAAGTCGTAAAATATTTTATAACTTCGGTTAATTTTTAAAAAAGAATTTACGACTTTAAAGTCATAGGAATTTTTAAAAAAAACTAAAGTCGTAAAATATTTTACGACTTTAATTTGATTTTTTTTTGTTTACAACTTCAAAGTCGTAACCTTAAGTTTTGTTTTTTTACGTGAATTTTTTTTTCAAATTTTTAAAAATTATAAATATTTCTTAATTTAATTATTTAATAAATAAATATATTTTTATTT
>CM023954.1:336822-505012 GCA_013407115.1 Glycine latifolia
TTTAATTTTATTTAAAATTTTATATTTTTTGCTATGGTTTTATTTAATCTTTTATACATTTTATAATATTGTTTTATTTAATATATTTTTATATTTTTGTACTAATATTAAAGATTATTATTTATTTTTTAAATTGAAAATAATAATAAAATATTTAAATTTAAATGAAATTTGTTTGTCTATCTAATTATATATACAAGTAGTGACTAACATTTTTGATATCTCTTATTGTTTCGAACGATCAAACATAAAATATGAATTCAAATATTGAGGTCATTTATCTTTGCTGTCAAGGGAATAGTATTTAATTTTATTTAAAATTTTATATTTTTTGCTATGGTTTTATTTAATCTTTTATACATTTTATAATATTGTTTTATTTAATATATTTTTATATTTTTGTACTAATATTAAAGATTATTATTTATTTTTTAAATTGAAAATAATAATAAAATATTTAAATTTAAATGAAATTTGTTTGTCTATCTAATTATATATACAAGTAGTGACTAACATTTTTGATATCTCTTATTGTTTCGAACGATCAAACATAAAATATGAATTCAAATATTGAGGTCATTTATCTTTGCTGTCAAGGGAATGAAAGTGATTTTTATAAACTTTGTAAATATTTTATAACTTGTATATAAGGTCAACAAAATCATTGTAATTATATGCAAGCAAAAAATTCAAAATGTTTGATAAGTTACGACTTTAGTTTTTTTAAATTTAAGTTTTTCATTATTCTTTCAATTTACAAAATAAATAATAATCTTTAATATTAGTATAAAATATAGAAAATATTTTATAAAACCATATAAACAAATATAAACAAATATTAAATAAAACTAAAAAAATATTTGAAAAAACAAACTTTAAGTATATAAATAAATAAAAATTTTATGACTTTGAAGTCTTAAATCAGAAAAAAAAAATTAAAGTGTAATAATAAAATATTTGATGACTTTAGTTTAAAAAAAGTTATATAATTTTAATGTCAATAATATTTTTTCAAAAAAATAATTAAAATCATAAAATATTTTACGACTTAAATTAAAAATAAATAGATAAATTAAAATTGATTATGATTTTTAATTCAGAAGTTATAATAAATATTATAACTTATTTATTTTTAATATTAATTCAAAATAGACTAAAAAATAATCGTTTTACGGAATAAATTCGAGCAGGCATAGACATAGACATGGGAGTAATTTTAACAGATCACGAAGGCCAACCTCTTGCGGCTGCTACTTGTTTCACATAATAGTAGCCTCCAATTCGGGGGGCAGGAGCGATGGCATTTTGATGGAGCCTAGAGCTGGGAGTTTGAGACATATTGTTTAGAGATTGCAAATGATGGGAAGCAAAGAAATTTTCCCCATAAATCTTATTTTATTTTAGTTGTATCTTTGAGAATTTCTATTAAAATCATGTATGCAAATCCTTTTTTCCTTATAAAACCTGAATAAATATTTTTTTAATCAATCAAACAAATTTTAATCATTTCTAAAATTATCATTTTCAGAATTTGTCATTTAACAATAAAATTCATAATTTTCAACAACAATGATTTTTTGGCATAAAAAAAACTATCAAATGCCCTCTAAAAATGTAGTGTCATTCTCTCATTAGATTTAAGTCTCTTTTGTTCTTTTATTTGTTTCTATAGAAATTGAATCCACACAAATATTAAAAGGGAACAAAATATAAATATTAAATTAATATTGTTCGACAAGAAAAATAAAGAGAGATGTTTTATTTTTCTTGCACTAAAAAAATCCCGTAAACTGGAATGAAATAAGATAACATTATTTCATCTTTTTTAATCTACAAATAATAAATAATTTAATATTAAAAATATTTTCATATATATATATATATTATTTCCACTATTCTTATAACTCAAAATAAGTAAGGATGTTTATGATTACAAATCATTTGCAAAATTGACTTAGTCAAATATTTGGGTTGGATTTTTTTGAGTGTTTAGATCAAACTTAACACAAATTGTTCATACTTAAAGTAGTTCATGAGTTTTAGTTTAAAAAAATGTGAATTTCATTTGTTGGCTTGTTGATAAATATAAAATACTAATTATATATATGTATACATTTAAATAAAAATATATTATTACTAGTGATATCAACTATGTAAAGTTCTTTAATTATGTATTGTGTAATGTTAAACAAAATTTTGAGGACATGATGAAAGTTCATGTTGCACACGATGTTACAAATAAATTAATTGAGTAATTCTGGTGCAGATGTTAGGATTGTTTTATATTTAGTTGAATTTTCAAGTGTTGAGATGTAATAGAATAGAGATTTGGATTTGTGTACTATGTACCATTGTTTATGTCTATATTATTTTTTTAAAACTACATTAAAATTTAAAATAAATTTAAATTTTCATACCATTAATCCAACTTAAATTAGTTTATTTATGACTTGATTTAGTTTGAATTGGATTAAAGAAATGTGTATAAATCCAATTTAGTATCCAAATTTAATATCTAAAATTTGATTTGGATTGAGTCGGTGACACCCAATTAATAAACACCCCTACAATTAAGAGAAGAAAAAGCTTTTAACCTGTTTTTTTATTCCCAATAATACATGTTTTTCACTCAATTTCACTTTTATTTTTCTTTGTTCTCTTTATTTCACTTTTGTAATGTACTTATTTATCAAGGGTAGGTAAATGTAAGGACTTTGATTTCAGAAGCTTTTATATAATATATATATATATATATATATATATTAATTTTTTGCTAATAAAAGATTTTTAATGTTAAAACAGTACTCTAAAAAAGGTCGGAAAAGGAAAAATGAAATTGTAAAATGTCAAAAGAACCCCGGGTCTAGGTTTTTGTCTCTCGTCCACCGCCACGCCACTCTTCACTCGCAGATTCAAACGTTTCCGAGGTGAGGCTGAGGCATCTCTCTCTCTGTTGTCTAGGTATGTGTAGTTCGTCCATTTGAATTAACTTTCAGGTAACTCTTAGCGTTGGATTTTGAGATTGGGCGAAGATTCATTTCCATAACCATTATTCTCCCATGCCATGCCACCTTCTCTGCTTTTGCTAACACTTTTTGTTTTTTGTAGAATGGGAGCTGGGCGTGAAGTCTCCATCTCACTTGATGGGGTGAGGGACAAGAACCTTATGCAGCTCAAAAAGCTCAATCTGGCTCTTTTCCCTGTTCGCTACAATGACAAATACTATGTCGATGCACTCGCTTCCGGTGAATTTACCAAACTAGGTTCTACTCTATGCTTCTTTCTCACATTAATTTCATTCACCATCTTTATTCTTCCTAGTTGTTACATATTTCTTTCTCCTTGCTTAACGAGCTACTCTACTGGGTTTATGCTTACCATATCAGGGTTTTGCAGGGGAGTCGAATCACTTGGAATCCATTTGAAATAAATAAATAAAACAATGAACGAACTAATTTTTGTTCCAATACTAGTTACTTATTTGCCTCCAAAAAGCGTCCCATGATGGGGGAATGATCACATGGACAACAAGTTGGCTGCCAAAAGATATATTTGATAGATTTTTCCTTTTATTTGATGCTGAAGCAGAAGCATATGTGTGACAATGTCTATATCTTGGCTTCTATATTCCCTTAGAGGTTTTCTTAAGCTTACTGCACTTCAGTTCCTGCACAGGTTGCCTTTAGCAGTTTAGCTTCCTTCACATATTAAAGCTCAAGATTCTAATTCCACTGTAGGATGTTAGGTCTTATAATCCATTATTAGTATTTTATTTTATTTTATCTGAAGATGTTTTGAATTTGGGTGTTGCAATTAGTCATTGCTTACATTACTAATCTTTGGACAATGATTTTTTTTAATCTTACAAAATAATATATCTATTGGCTAAAAACTAATCCAAGCATTCACTCCATTCATTCATAGCAAAACCCTTTAAATTTTGGTTCATACTTTTTTTTATTTGTTTAATTCAATTTGCACTTGGTTTATTTTTTTAATTGATCCAAATTTCTTGTTCAATTCAGAATTCTTATTTCCTACCTTTTGCAATATCCTTCATGCATTTTGTTTTATCAAACATACCCTTTGATAAAACAAAATGCATATAAAGGATATGAAAGCCTTTCTAACTTTTTGGATTCAAACATACCCACTCCCTTCCCTTAACAATGGGGAAATAAAACTCCTTTTCAGAGTTTTGACAAACATGTGAACATATAGCACAGTCCAATTGGTTTTTCTTTTTGGTAGATGTACTCAGTGTTGTTGTTGAGGGTGAGCCATGACTCAACTGTAAAGTCGTGCGTTAGTGACCGGTTGGTCATGGGAAACAACCTCTTTGCAAATGTAAGGGTAAGGTTGCATACAATGACCCTCCCCCATACTTTCGCATTGCGAGGAGCCTTTGGCATCAGGGTACATTAGTTTTTTTTATACTCTGTTGTCAAAATTGCGAGTAAGATCAAAGGATCGCCTTCTAATTCCCTTGCATGCTCTCACTCTATAAAGCCTAATCACATTCTCTAATCTATCTTTGGTCTCTCTGCTTTATGTGTTCTGCCTCCCATTAACAATAATCTGCATTCTACTTCCAGCACCAACATCTCTGTTTATGCCTTCAAAGATTTTGCCTTCAAGGGGTTCAAGCTTCTATTTTTCTGCCCATGCTTTATGTATAAGATTGCTATTGAGGATTACTTATCTTATGTGACTTTTTATGATTTGTACATAACCTTACGATTGTGAATTTTCAATTTTAGTTTATCTAAATATTGTGATTTAGGTGTTATTTTTGCTATCTATGTTATTTTTTGTTTACGCATTTCATGTTACAATCCTGGGTTATAATCTTCTACTCCCTTCCCGGTCTTAGCTAGGATCTTGATTTTGACAACATTGGATATGCTGATGGTTTGGAGAGCTGTTGAATTGATTTCCCCCCCTTCTTTTTCTGCTTTATTTAAGGATAATATGCACTCCCTCTTTGATTTTGATAAATTTATCCATGCCTAGAAAAATGTAGAGAGATATCTTTATTGGAATACAACACAAGATGTCTTCAATACTTAATCATGTGCCATTTGGACTTAGAGTTAGCATGCAAGCATATAACATTTCTTTAGTCGAACCAGCTTGTTTGATATCTGTGTGCTTTCAGTTTGCTTGATATATAAATGATACAGAAAGAAGGGATGGGTATACAAGGGGCCTATAGAATGTGTCTAACACCATTGAATACTTTGCCTTTGTCTTTCAGCTTACTATAGTGATATTTGTGTTGGAGCAATTGCATGCCGGCTGGAGAAGAAGGAAGGTGGGGGGCAAGTTCGGGTTTACATCATGACATTAGGTGTTTTAGCACCTTACCGTGGACTTGGTATTGGTAAGAAAGAAACTGAGTATCTTTCCCTGGTGATTGAAAGTTTAATTGATCATTTTTTTAATGACCTTGGTGTGGATACCTGTCTCAGTACCACAAATACATATAATGGTTTGTCATAAGGTGCAAGCTTCATATTGGGAACATGTTAATTTACATCTGGCAACAATCACTGTTTCAAAATTTATCACTTCCTTTTAAGCTTGTTATTTTATAAACTATGCCAGTGTTGTGATGTGAATCTTGTGGTTCATGCAGGAACAAAGCTATTGAATCATGTTCTTGATCTTTGCTCCAAGCAAAACATTTCTGAGGTTTACTTGCATGTGCAGACAAACAACGAAGATGCCATAAATTTCTATAAGAAATTTGGGTTTGAAATTACAGAAACAATCCAGAACTATTATACAAACATTACACCGCCAGACTGCTATGTTCTCACGAGGTATACGGCAAGCACAACGAAGAAATAACATTTCAGCCAGTTATTTTGAGGGGAAGTAATCAGAGATTCTTGCATTGTTTTATGGGTTTTGCCATGGATGTATTACACTAGAGTATTTTATGTTCGATGCTAGATTTTACCATAAAGTTAGCTAAAAAAAAAGCAGCACTTGGAGATCTCTTGCTAAGGTACTATTATGATATTTTACCCGCTTGCTCTCATCTTCCCCCAGTCTTATCATTTCCATCAAAATACTATTAAACTACGAATTCAATATAAGAATCTCTAGAAACGATTATCTAAAATGGAGGCTCACGAAGTAAATTTAAAAAATCACATCAATATATGGTAAACCCAATTTACTTTAAGCTGCATCCTGTATTTTAAAACTAAATCTAGCTTGTGCGTCCTGAATAAGATTTGCATGATTTGGGACCAGCAAATGGCTCGTTATCAAAATATTAATTATAATATAGGATATGAGAGGGTCCTTTCTAGACCTTGCAACTGCAATAACCATTGTATCGACTATTGAGGCATGTGCCCTCTTTGCTTCGATCTGGGTCTCATGGTCACGTGAGTCTTCAATCAGGTCCCATGGTCATCACTGGCCACTGCATGTCGACTGTTGTCTCTCTCCGCACGGTTATTGGGTTTTGTAATTATTTTATTTTTATCATTTGTTTTAAAATTATATTATTATGTATTTGTTGTTTTATTGTTTTGGACTGTGTTTTGTTGTTGTTGACATGTTTTTCTTCTTTTTCTAGATTTGTTTCTTCGTCCAAGAATCAATTAAGGAGAGAGAATTAAAAAATGATTTTTTTTAAACGTGCAGGTTTTCAGAATTCTTCTACAAGAATCAAATCTTCAGCTAGGCATGGGAATGGGGACGATTTTTGTTTATACTGCCCCTGCCCTTCAAAATCTCCCCCACCCCCGAAAATCGATTGGTTTTTCTCGCCCCGCCCCACCCCCAAACTGAATGAAAGGCGCGACGATGGAGATCTTGTTGGCACCCTAGCAATTTGCTTCCTTTTTTGTTTTTTTTTTTCTTGAATTCACGTGTAATAATATAACAAAAATGGGGGAATGTTGGTTGAAACATTACCAAGTTGAAGGTCTTGGAGGGTATGAGGGAGTTTGAGGAAACTGTAATCGGAAATGGGCATGGTGAGGTAGATGTTGAGAAGGCTCACTGTGAAAACCAGAGCCACCGTTGAAGCCACTATGGTTTCCCAAAGCTCAACGGAAACTTGGACGTGGATGCCACATGTTGTTGCTCCACCACCACCGTGTTTACACCCTCGTTTTCCATGTATTTGTCTCCTATTTTCTCCAGGAACAAGCCTCTTTCCTTCTTTTCTCTGCCTTACCTTCAAGAGAGAGAGAGAGAATAGTTTTTACAGAGACAAAGAATATTGGTGGTTGGAGGAGTATATGTATCAAAGGAACCAATCAAGTTGACCTAGCTGACGAGAACGGTCATGCTGAGATCCTTGAAGCTTTCGATGTGGCTGATTCCGCCGTGCATCACCCACAAATCGTTTATTCCCATGAACTGTTCCTTGAACCATTTCGCCCAGAAGAGGTTCGAGTTTCCTTCGAAGGCGGAAACAATGTCGTCCTTGTGCCGCCACGTGATCTACAACAGTGTGTGCAACCTCACTCTTCCCATGAAGGACCTCTAGCTCGTTGTCTACATACTCAACGTTGTCCTCGTCTTCTTTGTCATCCTCTTCACCATGTTTTTGTTTGTGACTTTGTGTGCAAGAGTGTGGGAAAGAGGATCAAGAGTGTTGTGTTGTGGAATGTGGATGGTCAGTTTTAATAGGGGCAAGGTGGGGGGCGGGGGCAGGGCGGATACCAACGTTACCAAAATCGCCCCTGCCCTCGAATTTAACAAGCGGGAAAAAATCGAAATCGAAATCGAATCCGATCAACTCGATTTTTCCCCATCAATATCAGGACAGGTGTGGATGGGGGTAGGCGGGTGCGGGTGAAGTTACCATGCCTATTTGCAACATGGAAATCTTGAGAATATTTCTAGTAATTGGATCTTATAAGAAAAGATCTTCAACTTAAAATCTCTCTTCAAGATCATCTATTAGAGATATAGTCTTTGAGGGTCCTTTCTAGGCTTTGGAATTGCAATAATCATTGTACCTTGTGCTGAGGCATGTGCTCTCTTTGCTCAGGATTATCACCTTTCATCGTGGGTTTTTGGTTGTGGGAAAATGTCTTTTTTTTATAAAGTGTATGGTTAAAAATTATAATGGATTTTTGGATAAAAGACGAAGCTACGCAAAATAAGCTAAACTTCTTACGCATAGTGGAAAAGGATTTCTTAGCCGTTAGATATAGTGGGATTAAAATTAATGGTTAAATTTTCTTCTTTCTTTTTTTGTTTGTCTTTCCTTCTTTACCCCCGATTCCATCCCTCTTTTTCTGCTATCGCTTTTCGCTGGTAACCAGAGGTTGTTCTCTACGCCACACCTCATGGCGTTGCCACTACGAGCAATAACGCACTTCACCCCCATGATCTCCTGCTTTCTTTCCCGTTCACTTTGAACATCAGTTATGCGAAGGATAAGATCTGATATGAAGAATCAGTACCAAGCATGTGAAGGACTTAGTGGTCGTCGCAACACTCTAATCGCGAAGGGAACCTTGCCATTGCCCTGTCGAGTTTACTCATTGATAGCAGAAGTCGAGAAGACGCCATTGACAACCTCGCCATTCATTCTCCGATGGGGCACCACCGCCTCTGTGGTCCTTGATGGTAGAAGAGCATAGGGAAGAAAAGACGAGGAAAGAGAAAAAAAAGAAAAGAATAAACTGGGAAACAACAAAGGGAAAATAAAAGAAAAATAAATCTTTGTTTAATCATCCATTAAAAATAAAAGAATCTAACGATCATAAATTATTTGCGAACGGTACATAAGGAGTTTAACTTACACACCGTAGTCTTCATCTAAATATGAAACTTTGTGAGCAACTTATCCCCGAAATTAGAAATATTAGCAAACCAATCATGACATGAGGTTTAACTTTCGACTTAACTGAACCTTTTGTCTTCTTTTTGTAGACCAAGCACACTTATCTATTTTTTTAGTATTTATTGGTTTTACTTCTTTTTGTTTCATGCCCCTCTATTTGACGTTAAAATAATAAAATTATTAAGAAGTTATATTTATCAGGGGTGTTTGCGATACAACTGTGTTTGATTTTTAAGTGACAAATTATCCAAACTAAACATAAAATTATTTGAATCAAATAAATTCAATATTTTTTATTTTTAAAATTTATTTTCACAAGATTTCCAAAATTGTTTTAATTTGATAATTAACATAATAAATTGTTCCAATGTAGAGTGTAATAATTGAGTCATGATCAACCCTTAAAAATGACATTTACATAATTATAGTAAATGAAGCAAAAAAAATCACAGGTTATTATAATTACATTACAAACCTATTCTTAAAAAAATGCATTATAAACCATTATAGTTAATTATTCATGGAGTGTCTCTTTTTTCTACCATTATTTTTAGTCACAAAAATACATAACTAAAAAAATACTCAACATATGAAATTACATATTTTATCATCAAAATTGAGCCATGACTTAGGTTACGATAATGAATTTTTATTTGGAGGTATAAAAAAATAATTAAAGTATAATGCGTGATTCACAATAGGAATAAAAAATCAAACCTAATTGCAAAAAAAATATGTGGTTTCTTTGTTTGTTTGATTGATTTTTTGTTTTTTAGATCGGTTTACCAGTTTAAAATTATTTGATTCAATTTTAAACATCTCTAACACAATTAACATAGACACCAATTCATAATTTCATATAAATAAGAGTGAAGAGAAGATAAATGTAAGATAAAATGAATGATGAGATGCAAAGAAAAAGAAAAAGAAAAAAGAATCGTATAACTTATTATATAATTTATTATATGAACACAATATCTCAAAATAATTTTCAATGGCAGAGAAGAAACATTAAGAATTATTTTGACATTTTAAGGTTACACACGGATCCTAGGTCTTTTATTTATTTTCTAAATTGTTGGCTATGGTCAAATTATTTATTTGACGGAAGAAAGATTTATGTTTAAAAAATTACACGTGGATATAGAGTTGAGAGTAAAGAAAAGTACAGAAGGGAAGATATTATCCACATGATGATCATGTGCAATGGCAGTGGGAAGGAAAGAATATCCCATCCCTTATCCGATTCATGATATTACGTGTATAAAGCTGGTTGGAGAACTAGATCATAATCTCATCCTCACTATTCAATATCCACCAGGAGTGCCTTATTAGTGGGAGCAATAGATGTCATTCATTCCTCGCTATTCGTTTATTACAACTTCACATTTGCTTGCTGCATCAGAGCCAGAGGCAACAACGGAGTTGTAAATTAAGAGCATGGCTGCACAAGCTCTTGTATCATCATCATCTCTTACCTTCTCAGCGGAGGCTGCAAGACAAAGTCTTGGACCAAGATCACTCCAATCTCCATTTTCCTTCTCCAGAAAAGCCTCCTTTCTTGTTAAGGCTGCTACTACTCCCCCTGTCAAGGTCTGTAATTCCTCTCTCACTCCATGTGTTTTTATGTTTTCATCTATCTACACTTGTACTTACTAAAATAACTCTCTTTCTTTTGGTGTTCAGCAAGGATCAGACAGACCTTTGTGGTTTGCATCAAAGCAAAGTCTTTCTTACTTGGATGGCAGGTAATTTCATCCTAGTTCATCAATAACTTAACATGACGATATCATCATGTCTGGATATATAAACTTCTCATAAGCACTTAAAGAATAATTAAGAAGGTAAAATGAAGTTTATTTCCTTAGTTAAAACATAATTAAGTTAATTTATAGTAGCTCTTTAGCTTAATTTCTCCAAAAAACTTATGAAAGAAACTTAATTCATTTTATTCCGTTCCTGGGATGCTTATTCGAATAACACTTGTGTATCTATGCAAATTAGAAGAGTAGTAAATAATTAATTACTATGTTGGTGCTGAAATTGACTTTATCTGGCATCATGTGCATTGCAGCCTTCCAGGTGACTATGGATTTGACCCTCTGGGACTTTCGGACCCTGAAGGAACAGGAGGGTTCATTGAGCCAAAATGGCTAGCATATGGTGAGATAATCAATGGTCGTTTTGCAATGTTGGGTGCAGTTGGTTCCATAGCACCTGAAATTCTAGGCAAGGCTGGTCTGATCCCTCAGGAGACAGCACTCCCATGGTTCAGAACCGGTGTGTTCCCACCTGCAGGAACCTACAACTACTGGGCAGACTCCTACACACTGTTCGTGTTTGAGATGGCACTGATGGGATTTGCAGAGCACAGAAGATTCCAAGACTGGGCCAAACCAGGCTCTATGGGCAAACAATACTTCCTAGGACTAGAGAAGGGTCTTGGAGGTTCTGGTGAACCAGCTTACCCAGGAGGACCTTTCTTCAACCCTCTTGGCTTTGGTAAGGATGAGAAGTCCTTGAAGGATTTGAAGCTCAAGGAAGTGAAGAATGGAAGGTTGGCTATGTTGGCAATCTTGGGTTACTTTGTTCAAGCTCTTGTCACAGGTGTTGGCCCATACCAAAACCTCCTAGATCATTTGGCTGACCCCGTGCACAACAACGTCTTGACCAGTCTCAAGTTCCACTAAATGTATTGTATCATATTCTTTACCCTCTTGGTTGTTGTTCGCTTCGCAGTTACCAAAACTCAACCACCTTTCTATATCCTCTCTTTGCTCTTTGGGGACTCTACCATCATGTGGACATTTTGTTCCTTGGTGTGCAGCTGTAAGAATTGACATGTAAAACAACTAGAAACATTCCACATCTTTGTTATCTTTTTGCTCGTTAGATTAACCGTACCCAAGCTTTTATTTATTTGAGCCTTCTGCATTCCAAATTGCACTAGTCTGAATAATGTTACAATTTTATAAACTGTATATGTTGCGAGAAATTTTAAAAAAATCATCTTTAAATAATTAATCTAGTTAAGATTGGCTCTTGCGAGAATGTAGTTAAACTGGAATGAATCCTATACACAAATGTGCAGTTTTTTAGGCAATAGCATAACTCCCAACATTTGTTTGACGGCAACCTGAACTTTAAACAGCAATCAAGTCACAAGGTTTTAATTTTGCTCCACAATTAGGCATTTGAAAATCGTTTTAATTCTTTACTATTTTGAGTCTGAATTAAATAAATTTATTTTAGTAGACACAACTCATTTACCACGAGGAAGGAAAGAAGGCTAAACGCTCTTGTAGTGGTTTTTATTTTTATTTTTTATTCCATGCATAAAATTTAAACATGTAACTTAATTTGTTTAATAGAAATTAAGTTTTCTTGTCACTCGAACCAAATCACGATATAAAAATGAATTATTTTCTTCTATAACTTCGAAAATATTCTTAATCTCATTTGATGTGTATTTTGCGTGGTCAGAATTTTTCGGGAGAGATTATATGCATAAAAAGACAAAAACTGCTTGAAGAACAAGGAC
This sequence comes from Glycine latifolia, assembly GCA_013407115.1. Taxonomy (NCBI): domain Eukaryota; kingdom Viridiplantae; phylum Streptophyta; class Magnoliopsida; order Fabales; family Fabaceae; genus Glycine; species Glycine latifolia. The sequence goes on from CM023954.1 coordinate 349,188, forward strand.
CAACCAATTGGTGTGATTTAAAAAAGAATTAAATGAAAGTTGATATTTGGTATAATTTTATTAAGGTTTAATGTAATTTTTTTTTACCATACCAATCAGTTAAAAACCATCTTAAGGGGGCATTTATTTTACGTTATGTTATTCTATTCTCAGGGATACCAATGTCTGTTAGAAGGTTATGAGAATTTATAACCATGTATATTGTATTCCCAGGGGAATGTTATATCTTCGTGTTTCGAGCAAATTCTATTTCCAAGAGGAGGGATGGGTATATGATATTCTCATGGGAATATAAGTTATTTTCTACAATAACTATCTATTCTCATTACATTCTAATATTCTTTTTTTACTTTTACTTTTTTACATTTTTAATTAATAAATTTTAAATTGTTCTACAATTACTAAATGCCAACCAAATATGTATATGGAAATAACATTCTTAGGCATAATATTCTCAGATATGTGATTCCCGGGAAAAAAAATTATGGTGGAATATGATTATGTGAGGTGCAGGAAGCAAAAGCCCAGATTTTCCTAAGAACATAAAAATGAAAAGCAGATCGAGCGATTCACTAGAGAGTCCAACAAATAACAAAAAACAGAGTATTGAGGCGAAGGTGGGCTTGAGTGGGCCATACCGTACAGCAAACAAGTATCATTTTCATTTTGGCGAACGAGTGCAATTTTTTTCCTCTTGCGTTGTTATTTTATTTCCTAACTATCTCCATCTGCATCTACATCTGCATCTGCATCTGCTACGTTGTGTTGAGCTTTGAGATCTGTCTCGCCAAAATTCATGGTTCCTTTCCTCTCTAACCAGTTCTCTTCCTTTTCCCTTTGCAATATGCTGCTCATGATGCCTGCTTTTGCTTCTTGTTGCTTCTTTTGCTCCTGCATCGATTAATTTTACATTCCCCGTGTTTTTGCTTCTCGTTTTGTTACCTGTTAGCTTTATCAATAGCCTTGTTTGCTGCTATACTTTACTCTTGTGATCTGATTCTCGGTTTTAAAGCGGACCTGCATTGCCTTTTTTCTTTTCTTTTTTTTTCTCTTCTGCTTCAAAACTATTGGATCTGATTTCAATATGTTGATATGATTATTATTATTTGTTATCTTGTGCTTGCATTTTGCTGTTTTTTTTTCTTTGAAAATCTCTGGCCTCTCATGTTGACTTGTTTATTCCATTGTAGATTTCGTGTTGAATGCATCGTCAGAGTTAGGTTAATTTTTTGACATTTGTTGTAACATGGAGGTGCCAACTAGGAGAAAACCAGTGATCTACTGGGTTTGCCTTTTCGTCATTGTCAATGCGTTTGTACAAATTAGCAATGCATTTTATCTTCCGGGAAGCTACATGCATACTTACTCAAATGGAGATCCGATATATGCCAAGGTTAATTCATTGACTTCTATTGAGACCGAGCTTCCCTACAGCTACTACAGTCTACCTTACTGCAAGCCCCTTGGTAAAGTAAAGAAAAGTGCTGAGAATCTTGGAGAGCTTCTCAGGGGAGATCAGATTGATAACTCTCCCTACCTTTTCCGCATGAATGTTAATCAGTCAATCTACCTCTGTACTACAACCGCCTTGAATGAGAATGAGGTAAAGCTACTGAAACAAAGAACTCGTGATCTGTATCAAGTAAATATGATCCTTGACAATTTGCCTGTTATGAGGTTTGCCAATCAAAATGGGATTAAGATCCAGTGGACGGGGTTCCCTGTTGGCTACACACCTCCTGATGGTAGTGCAGATTACATCATTAACCATCTCAAATTCACAGTCTTGGTTCATGAATATGAAGGAAATGGTGTTGAAATCCTTGGGACTGGGGAGGAAGGTATGGGTGTTATCTCTGAAGCTGACAAGAAGAAGGTATCTGGATATGAAATTGTTGGCTTTCAGGTTACCCCTTGCAGTGTTAAGCGCGATCCTGAAGTCATGACAAAACTCCACATGTATGACAATATCTCTTCGACAAACTGCCCATCTGAGCTAGACAAATACCAACCGATTAAAGAGCAAGAGAGGATATCATTTACATATGAGGTCGAGTTCGTGAAAAGTGATATAAGATGGCCATCGCGTTGGGATGCTTACTTAAAGATGGAGGGCTCCCGGGTGCATTGGTTCTCCATCCTAAATTCATTGATGGTGATCTTTTTCCTAGCCGGTATTGTCTTTGTCATTTTCTTGAGAACTGTGAGAAGGGACTTGACACGGTATGAGGAGTTGGACAAAGAGGCACAAGCGCAGATGAATGAGGAGCTTTCTGGATGGAAGCTTGTCGTGGGTGATGTATTTAGAGAGCCTGATGGTTCGAAGCTTCTCTGTGTGATGGTTGGGGATGGGGTTCAGATTCTTGGAATGGCTGCTGTGACTATTGTTTTTGCAGCCCTGGGTTTCATGTCACCAGCTTCCAGGGGTATGCTGCTTACTGGGATGATAATTTTATATCTTTTCCTGGGAATTGCTGCTGGATATGTCAGTGTACGTCTATGGAGGACCATTAAGGGAACCTCAGAAGGGTGGAGATCCATTTCCTGGTTATCTGCATGCTTTTTTCCTGGAATTGCTTTTATTATTCTAACAGGACTGAATTTTCTTCTCTGGGGCAGCAAAAGTACTGGTGCTATTCCCATTTCCCTGTATTTTGAGTTGCTCTTCCTCTGGTTCTGTATATCAGTTCCACTTACCCTCATTGGAGGATTTATGGGGACAAAAGCTCAGCAAATTGAATATCCTGTGCGAACTAACCAGATTCCAAGGGAGATTCCTGCACGTAAATATCCATCATGGCTTCTTATTCTTGGTGCAGGAACTCTTCCATTTGGAACCCTTTTCATTGAGCTTTTCTTTATCCTTTCCAGTATCTGGCTTGGGAGGTTCTACTATGTATTTGGTTTCCTGTTGGTTGTTCTTCTATTGCTGGTTATTGTTTGTGCTGAAGTGTCGGTGGTCCTCACGTATATGCATCTTTGTGTGGAAGATTGGCGGTGGTGGTGGAAATCATTCTTTGCTTCAGGCTCTGTTGCTCTTTATGTCTTCTTGTACTCCATTAACTACTTGGTGTTTGACCTGCAGAGTTTGAGTGGACCTGTCTCAGCTATACTTTATCTCGGCTATTCCCTGCTCATGGCGATTGCAATCATGTTGTCAACTGGAACCATTGGCTTTCTTATGTCATTTTACTTTGTGCACTACTTGTTCTCATCAGTAAAGATAGATTGAAGTTTGCTTTGCTATCTCTCACCAACTAAGCGAAAGGCATGCTGGAAGAGGAAATTTTCTTAAATAGTATAACTTTTGCTTAATTCTTTTTGTAGCTTGATTGCTTTGCAGCATGTTGAATGGGGAAATAGATGCCTTGCTCATTGCAGTAATTAGTTGCCACTCAATTTTATGTTGCTATGCGAACTACAGTTTGTTCCCCTCTCTATCTGTCTCTCCCGTAAGTTGTTTACTCATTCAACTAGTGTTTGGTATCATTCTGTTTCATGTGATTTAGTTTGTTCAATTTGTTTGAGGAAGTTGTAATTGCACAGACTGTCTCATTCCTTATTCAAATATCAAGAAAAATTAAATGGATACTTCTAGGTTTCTTCAAGGTATCCATCCACTGTGCTCTTGGGTGTTCGAATGTTTTGTGTTCAAGGATAGGAAAGTGACTTATTCGTTAACATAATTTTTCTTAGTTATCCACATACAGCTTGGTAATATATTATTATTATTGTTATTATTATTACTAGCAGAAATACAGGCGTTGCTATATTTATGTATCTCCATTACTATTATGTTATCGTATTTTTTTTATTTAAATTGATTTTGTCATAAAAAAAATTATGTACGTACCACATTGTTTAGAGGCTCTATGTTATGCACATGTTATGCACATATAAGAGGGAGAGGAGGGGATTTTGTCATACAATATAATAAAATATAAATTAGATTATTTATAGATAGGCAACTCTATCATGAGAAGGTGGAAATTTTTTTTAACTAGTCGAGAATGGTTTAGCTATATAAATCAATCAATCCCTTATTTCAACAGAATTAGGCAACATTTTTATTCCTTTTCATTTTCTCTCTTCAAAGTCATTGTTTCTTTATTCTTGTGACTTAAATTAAATAACGTCTTATTCCTTTCCATTTTCTCTCTTCTCTTCTCTTGTTAAAACCTTATCACTCAAATTGTTTTCTCTATCTTTCTAAATAGAAAAATAAACTCATAATGTAAATGAAAAAGAATAAAGAATTCTATAAAATATAAAATATGAAGATGTTGTTTACTCTTAATAACTAATCTCTTAATAACTAACCACTTTAGATTGAAAATAAAATTTTAAGTAATATTTGTAAATATTAATATAGAATGTGCTGATAGAGATGGGTGAGTGGCCTATTAAATTAAATATTGGTTTCACATTTAAAAATGATTGTTAAAATTAAATTTAATTAAAACAATTTTAATTTTTACATATGATTTTAACTAAAATTACTTCTTCTGAATTTAATATATTATTTTTACTAAAGGTCAACACTTGTGCTTTTAAAAACATATTATATTATTTAACAATTTAATAAGTTAAAATTATAATGTCTTTTACTAAAGAATTTAGTAAGTTATATTGATGTGAAATTATATAAATTTAAATTTATTGCTTTATGTAATCATTTGAAACACAAAATTAGATATCCTAAAAATTAACGTGTATACAATCTAAAAAGTAAAATAAAAATTTAGATAAAATACAAATAACTGATATGTATCAAAGAAGAAAAAAGATACAATTATTATTGTGAAAAGCTACTTGAATAATACACAATTAAGAATTGAAAGGAAAAGTAGAATGCATTATTTCTTCTCTCGATTGATTAACCTTAAAAAGGAGGAGAAAGAAAAGGTGAATTATCACACTTATCTGTCTGCACTTTTATTTTAGATTAAATTACACTCACATCCTAATATTTTGTTAAAGAAAATGATAAACTTTTAAATTTAATTTAAAAAATTGGAGTTGTATTAAAAAAGTCATTGTCATCATTTGAAAATTATTTTAAACATAAATCAATTGAGTCAATAAATTAATCAGTGAAGCCTCCTCCGAAATAGCATCCAAAATAAAACTAAAATGAGCATGGCAATAGAAAGTAAAAACATGAAAAAGCATAAAAAAGAAAAGACAAATGCAAATAAGCCAAAGTAAAAAAGCATACTCATTTATGCGAACATGACCTATTTTTAAAAGCACTGTTTATTTTAGTGAATAGAAGAGAAAAATGAAAGGTAATTCTGCCAGAAAAAGAGATGCAGAGGAGGAAAGGGATCATTGTAAATGGGAAAGAGATAATTGTGAATGGGAAAGAGTCAATTTGAAGTTATGTTATGCACGTTCATGAAGTAGAAATTATTTTTGAATAAATAAATCGGCGATAACTGCCGTGAGTGAGTGTCAATAGAAATGAGGAGAAAAAAAATTCTAAAACAAGTGGAGAAGAAAGGTAAGGAAAGTTTGAAGGGGAGATTTAAGGGAATGGGAAAATAGGATAAAATAATGCAGCGGGTGTGTGAACATAGTAGTTGAAGGGAGAATTAGCGTTTGTGGATGATTTGTGTAACGATAACAGTTGAGGGAGATAGTACGCAAGTATAGGAGAGTTTGCAGTTATATTTTGAAAAAATGTAAAATATCAAATTGTGTGGGAGAAGTTGCAGTAAGCCAGTAACCAACACCTTTTCTGTCAGACGCAACAATTATTTTTGAAGGGTAAATTTGGAAACGAAATGTGTACAAAAAGGGGTAAAAGGTCTTGGAGTGTTGTTATGAAGTACGCGAAAAATGTACTTAGGAATTAAAAATATGTATACCAAATGGAACAATTTTCAATATATATATATATATATATATATATATTATTATTTCATACTACTTCATGCTGAGAACATAGATATTTGTCGTGGATGTGGAAAAAATTAAATAAATGTACTGAAAACGACCTGCAAAAATAGACCAGTCTATTAGTCACTGGTTCATGGAATTGGATCCTGTGATGTTCATTTTCGTATTCTGGTAAAGCCAAAACAAGTTTAAGAGATCGTGTGCAAATAAGGTGAGTCTTGCTGTGATGTTTGTGTCTTTATCTTTTAAGTCTGAGAGAGATATGTGCATGTTTCTTTTCATGTCTGATTAATAATGGAGGTGGAAGCTACAAGTTGTGGCATCAAGATAAACACGCATGATGTCCCTACGATATGAAACCAAACACATGCTAAATTTGTTTTCAGTAGATAGTTAGTGTGGAGAGGACAATTGGTTCATTTGTCTGTCTATCTAACTCTCGATACTGTCAATCTCATCACGAAAAGAAGCTATCCTCTTCTGCTGCTGATACTAGTATCACCTTTGTTAGGAGTTGGGTCTGTTGGTTGGTTTTCATGTATCCAAAAAAAAGAAAAACGAAACAAAGCTTTGTTAGAAGGATTGCTTCTTCTGGCTACTATTCCCTTAGCCATGCTCTTCAGTTTATTGTTTATCCAATTTGGCAAGTTACAAGAGAAACTTTTGCGTGGATCTTGTCTGCACAAGCTATTTAGACCAAATTGATTGCTACTATATGCAAAATTATTTTATATTTGACACATTACAGAAATTTGTTTTTGACAAGATAAGGCATACACAATAAATTAACTCTAGTTTTTCTCAACTAGTTATTCAAATAAAATCATACACAATAAATCCACTCTAGTTTTTCTCAACTAGTTATTCAAATAAAATCCTAAAACAAACATCACGAGAAAAAAAAAAAAAAGTTGCCAGCAAGTTATTGTCTAACAGTAGAACATTACAACATTATATTGGGATGGGAACCCCGTTCCAATCTCCAAGACATTCCAGAATGGGATCAATAATCTTTGCTTGACACATGGCTGTATATACTTTTTCAAATTCCTCATCTGGTGAAAGAGTCTTTTCTCCGGTGAGCAACCCTATCTCTAACTCTTCCCTCACAAACTTGTACAGTGGATATGACCTACACTCCTTTATTCTGTTTGGAATTGCTGGATTGCCATTCTCATAAGCCACCCTTGCACTTTCAACTTCCTTTGGCAAGAGAGACTTCAATTCATCCTCAAAAGCTCCAATCTTCTCAAAAATCAACAAGCTCACATTCTTGTCATTAATGGCACTAATGTGTGCTTGCTCATAAAGTACTTGCTTTAGTTTTGGCATCAATGGGTACGTAACATTGGAGGGATCATCAATGTAGGAAAATACATATTCTCGATCGACCACTTTAAGCAAATCTTTCTCACAAAGTCGAAACGGGTTAATTTCTTCTCTGTCTTCTGTAACTAATGTTTTCTGTGCAACTCTGCTTACAGTATTCTTGACCGTGTTCTTGAAAATTTCCTCCAAATGCCTCAAGTCAATAGCTTGGCAGAGTGCAACCAGATAAGTGGAAGACATGAACTTTAATATCTCAACGGCTTCGACAGTTTTCAAAGCAGAAATTAAGCCCAAGGAGTTCACATCTTGGTTGTGCTGCTCAGCACTTTGCACATGGCTCGTTACTGGATTTGCTAGATATTGAAGCTCAGAACAATAAGCAGCCATGGCAACCTCAGATGCCTTGAAACCGTAATCGAGACTTGGGTTTCTACCAGCAGAAAGGCTTGATGGCAACCCATTGTTATACAAATCATTGACTAGCTCAGTAAATTGGGCGAAGATGAGTTTTCCGATTGAAGCAACGGCTAAACGTGTATTATCCATTGAAACTCCAATTGGGGTTCCTTGGAAATTACCACCATTCAGCGCCTTATTCCTTGTGACATCAATCAAGGGATTGTCATTTACTGAGTTTATTTCCCTTTCAATTGATTTGGTCGAATACCGGATGATTTCAATCTGTGGACCAAGCCACTGAGGAGAAGTTACAAGAGCATAGCGATCTTTTCTAGGCTTCTGCAACGGATCTGGTTGTTGCAGTGTAACATTTTTGACATAAGAGCTTCCATCTAGAATGTGTTCCATAATAGCTGCAGCTTCAATTTGGCCGGGATGGTACTTCAGCTTATGTATAAGATGATGTGTAAATTCTGGCTTCCCCTGCATGACTTCAGCAAAAACTGCTGACAGAACTTCCGACAATAAAGCTAATAGGTTTGCCTCAAAAAGCACGGTAGAAGCTACGCCAGACCCAACGGCCGTGCCATTTACGAGGGCAAGACCTTCCTTGGGCTTCAACTCAAAGAACCCAGAATGTAGACCTGCTAAATGGAAAGCTTCCTTAGCATTAAGGGACTCTCCAGAGGGTCCAACAGCTTTACTGTTTCGCCTACCAGTTAGCAATGCAACAATGTAGGACAGAGGAATTAGATCACCAGACGCAGTAACTGAACCACGTAAGGGCAAGATAGGGGTGACATTGTGGTTGAGTAGTTTGGTGATAGCTTCTAAGATTTCAAATCTAATTCCTGAGTAGCCTTGAAGAAGGGTATTAACCCTCACAAGCATTGCTGCTCTGGTTGCTGATTTAGGCAGTGAGTGAGATAACTCTGTTTGGTAGCCAAATATTGCGCAGTTTAAAAACCTTGGGAAGGAAAATTGGAAAATCCGTAAATACATAAACCGAAAGAAGAGTTTAATTGGAATGCAATGGTCTTTATACAGTCATCTAATATATAGGTTGTTGTCACATAAATAAAAGTAAGTTGACTTTTATAATTGCTACTTTAAAAGATATATTTGAAATGAATTTTGATTAGTATTGACAATGAAGTTGCATGATAATTCCTAGATATTGAGAATGAAGCAGAGAAGAAGCAGACCTAACCATTTCCTTCTGAAGAGCAAGGCCCTGTTCAGTTCTTCTGTGGGAGGCAGCACCAAAGCCGGTGGTAACACCATAAATGGGAGTGCCTTTGTTAATGTTTTGGATGATCCACTGGCAGCTGGCGTCAACGCCTGGCCTTGAAGACTCTGAGAGGGAAACCTTAGTCTGCAAGTAATGGTTGGGGTTGGCAACAGCAACAGAAGCCACCTGTGATATAGTTAGTGCTTCTCCCCCACCCAGACAGACAAGTGGGTTCCGGTACTCTGCCACCATGCGTTTCACTTCATCAAAGTGACTACACTTGAGTGAATCTGCTGCATGACTCCAGTTAAGGGGGTCATTTTCTGGAATAATGCTCGCCATACCACTAGGAGAGGAGAGATCAAACGTTGTAGAGTTTTCAGAGGCCTTGAAGCTTTTAAGTAGAGGTAGAGGGTTGCTGTGTACTCACATGTGTCGGGGTAGGTGATTAGGTGATTCTATCTACCATTGACCCATTCATTTTTGGCATCTTACAATTGTAGCTTCTCAAATACTGTCTAAATACAAACAACCAGATTAAATTATAAATTTGTTCACTATGTCTGATATTAATTTTAGTTTCAATCATAACTGGCAAATAAATTTACATTTTACTACTCTCTGCATAAATACATATTTCAAAAATTTTCATACACGGCATCTAATATATAAAAGGTTTTTTATTTTTATTTTTTTATTTTAGGAATGAAGTAGTAAATTTACCCGGTGCATGGGTTGCACTGGTATTTATGTATGTACCAAAATAGTTTGTTGGTTTGTAGATATAATGTTTTAATTACAATTTTATTTGATAAATTATTTAAATTGGTTGTCAATAAAATTTTATAAATATAAAAATATGTATTTAAACGTTTTAGCTAGAACTCATATTTTTGAATGATTTAAGACACATTATTTTTAAATCATTTAAAGATAAGAATAACTTCTTATATTTTATCAATATGATGTGTTGAATATAACCGTATAAATTAAGAGATATATAGAACGCAAGTTATCGTGTCGTAGTAGTATTGTAGTAATACTACTATTTTTATAATCTTTGACCGACTTAATTATTTGTATAACACGCATATTTTATTATTTTAATAAGCAAGACATAAACCTTTTCCCCCCCACGTGTTGTGATAAATTCCTGAAAGTGTACATTTTTTATTTGTGTGGCTAGAACAATGTATTATTGATAGAAAAGAAAAGAAAAGAAAAAGACATGGAATAGTACTAGTAATGACAGGTTTCATGTTCCCGTAAAAAAAAAAAAATATGATGTTTACTTTGTTATTACATTACACGCAGTTAACAATAATGAAAACTTAAAATTAGTAAACATAAATGTATTGAAATCCGTGAAAGGTAAGGAATTTAACATCCCAGATGTATATTGTATTATATTTGTGTGTGATATAAAAAGAGGAAGAAAGAATTATTTGTGACGCATGCAAGAAGGTTTGAAAAATCAAAACTAGCCGTTGGCAAGGGTACTTGATCATGTATTAGTTGTACACTGTGATTGAGTGCTTTAGGCTCCTCTCCTTTCTTTGCTTTTGCTTAATTCATTGATCTAAATTCTCCGTCCTCTCTCTGACTCTGGCGAATATGTTCACCGAAGGACTCGACGAGAGCGCAATCCAATGGATCAAGCAGGTCTCCTTTCTTCTTTCTTCTTTTTGTCTAATCTAATGCTAACTCTTTTGTTTCTTTTTCCATCTTTCTTTCTTTTGTTTGATTCTTTATTAGCGATTCCATTCCTTCACTGACCAATTTCTACATACAATACAATACAATACAATACAGGGATCAAAAGCACCACTTGATGTTGATGTGGAAGAGCCTCCTCTTCCTCAGCTACGCTCTCCTCTGGCCGAGAAAATCAGCTGCAGCAGCGATCGATTCCCACGATCTCCTCTCTTGAGCAGTGCCAACTCTCTTAATTCTCCCGTTCTCCCTCCCTTGAAGTTCCATTCGGCTTTATTACAACCGCTCAACCTCGCCTTTGCCGATCACGATGACAGTTACGAAAGCACGGAGGATGCCAATTTCTCCGATGACGAAGTCTCTGCTCCCAACAACCTTGATTTCTCGGACTCTCCAATACCACACTACTATGACGAGGAACAATTATTTGGATGCAAAGGCCGCAGAGGAATTCTCAAGACAGGTTTGGCCAATCAAAACCTAACCATTCAGGTTCCCAACACTGTCAGAAGGTTCACAGATGGAGAAATGGGTTTCAATATATGTCTTCAAAGGAACCTCACTCCAGCTGCCGCTGCCCCTATTCAGCTTCAAAAGCAAGTTCACCCTCGCAATGTGAATTGCCCTGATGATGACACCGTTGGATTGGGTACTCCAAGTGCCCCTCCCATCATTGATTCTGATTCTCCACTGGAGAGGGATTCAGAATGCTCCCTAAGGAACGAACCAACTTACCCTCCTGGATCTTGGCCTTCAAGAGAATCTCTGGATTATGATGGCACAAAAAGTGAGACTTCCATTGAACAAAAACCCAAGCCCAAGACTGTTGCTAAACCCACTGTCGCTGAGCTTGCTCAAAGGTGCTGTATTTGCTCTTTTTTAGTTTGTCTGTTTGCAATTCTCCTTCCAATTCCTAACCAGCTCTAGTGTCCTTCCTTTTAAAATTAAATTCAACTCTGCAGACTGGACAAGACTTTTACAGATGACAGAGAAAGACAGACCCCTCATTTACAATATTACAACACCAGGTGCTGTCTATCTTCAACTTTTACTTTCTATTTAACAATTATCAAATTAGCTGTCAACCTTAACGAAATATTTAGTTTAGTTTGAATCAACATTAATACATTGCTAATTATGGCAAAATTTAATTAATATAGTTATCTTGAAATTTACATTTATATGCTCACTTCCTTTTATGGCATGTTATGTTATTTCAGCAGTTGCAATAGTCAATACGCCTGGCAAACCCTTATCACTTATGATGCCTGCATACGTTTATGCCTACAAGCATGGGCAAAAGGCTGCACTGAGGCCCCAGAGTTTTTAAAAGATGAGTGCCTAGCTCTCCGAAGTGCTTTTGGGTGGGTTCCATTTTGTTTTACCAACACATTTCTTTTGGTTTCATTTATTGTTCTCCTCATTTCTCCTATTTCTCTTTTTCCATAGATTGCATGAGTTCTTGTTGCAACCTCGAGGTGTCAAGCCAACTGAAGGCAGAAATACCAGGGATTCGGAACAAAGAGTTCCCCTGAAGATTAAGAAGGTTGTAGGGAAAATAAGAGTGGAAGGTAATCTTACAATCTCAACAGATTTTTATCATTTAAATGTAATATGATTATAATTGTACATGGAAGTATGGAATGACATTTTCTTATGGACATATTTTAGAACTTCCTAATGTAACTATGTTCATAACGTTGGATCTCCTTCAAACAACTTCAGAGTTGTATAATCTGACATCCTATATGAAAATTGCAGTGAAGAAACTTCGCATTATACCAAGACAAAAACTTAAGATCACAAAGTCACAGCGAGGATCAATCTACATGCAAACTGGGGTGGAGTACGTCCGGCACGTTTCATCACTTGTGAAAAATGGCATAAATTCTATGAAGGCGACCTCCTTCTCATTGGCATCTGAAGGTTTCAGCAACTCTTTCATTTTATAGTTTAGAAATCTTTTTGATCTTGATAATGAGACTTGTATTAGACTGTAACAGTTACATATTATCAGGATTTAGGAGTCATACTTTATCCTCCACCTAATGAAATGGGCTATTTTAATATAGATTTTTTTCCTTTCATAAACACCAATCCTTTTAATGAATGAATTAAAGGTATCTGTTTTATTCTTGTAGAGCCACTACATTGTTCGATCCAACTTAAAAGTACGACGGAAGACAATGAATCAGAGCCATGTTCTGCAATTCTTTTGCGCCCTGGAAGTGGAGATTACCATGATTTGTAAGTTTCATTTTTTTTTACTTTTATGTTTTAATTGGGGAAAATGTTTCTAATTGACCTGCTGTTTGGCTCTTAGAAAATAGCGAAACATGATAGTCGGTGAAGGTTTTCCAAATGCATTTTAGCAGGATATTTATAGTAGTAGACAATTGATGAAAAACCAATCTTAACAGTTGATATCATACACTGCTTTATGATCTAAGTTTCTTCCAGTACACAGCCTAGTGCATAAGATGGCGATTTACATTGTACATTCTTTAAGACAACTACAATCACATGTGTTGTCTTGATTTCTTCAATTGTTGAAATATGCATAATAATCATAAAGATTCTGAAATCTCACCTACTTTCAGTTTCCCATTGAGCCAAGGGGACGCTTTAATTGTAGCAGTCCAAGATTCAAAAAGGGTAGTCCATGGTGAAGCCAGGATTCCAATTTCATCCCTCAGTGATAATCCTGTATGAGCTCTACCCTTTCATCGTCCACGGATATTATTCTCTCTCGTGCACCTTCCACATTCACATAATGAATTATCTTGAATCTGCAGAGTGACAGAATTCGGTGGTGGCCAGTATATCATGATGAACGTGAATGTGTTGGCAAGATCCAGCTCTCTATTGGAAGTACAATGACAAACGATGAGAACAATCACATAAAGGTTCTGTCTCTAGCAAAATTTAGTTCAATATATCTTGTTTTATCAAATAGAAATATTCAAGTTAGTTGATGTAAGATCATCTTCCAAGTTGACATCTCAGGATTAAGGCAAAGAAGTAACTGTTTAGGATACATCTTAGATGTAATATATCGAAAAATTGTTCTCAAGAACTAGATTCTTTCTGAGATTAACCATAGAGAGGATCATACTTATCACCTTGTTTAATCATTTGTTGGTATTAAAAAAGAAAACTATTTAATTTGATCGGTCAAAGGATCTTTTATTTATTTATTGAAAAGGCTCATCATGATTTAATATTGTTTTATCTTAGTTCAAACTTTTGGCCATTAAACACCAATATCATCATTTCTGGCTATGCTGTTCTGAGCATAGATTCAGGTTTTCATTTGCCCGCTTTGTACATTTCTGCAGAGTGCGGCTGTTGTGGAAACTCAAGCTTATGATTTATTATTGGAGGGTGCCATGCGTGCACAACATTTCCACTCCCGAAACTTGCGGTTAAATGGGCCTTGGAAATGGTTGTTAGATGCATTTGCGGACTACTATGGAGTTTCTAACTCATATGCCAAGCTGAGGTATTTGAATGTCATTTGGGTGCCCCCAAAAATATGGAAAAAAGAAACAGTTTTCTGATATTCTTTATGCTACATGGGTTTTCTTTTAATTTCTTCATTTTTATTCACTTACCTGTGGTGGTTTTCTTGTAGATATCTATTACATGTGATGAATGTGGCAACTCCAACCAAGGACTGCCTAGAGCTTGTGAGAGAGTTGCTAGAACCCCTCATAAAGGCCAGAAGTGAGAGGAGTCTAACCAGGCAGGAGGTAAGTCATATATTGCTCTCTTTCCCATTGCAGTAACTTACCATATCTTGTACTTTGGTTTGCTTAATCTTATGTTGTTTCAGCTTCTCATAATTTTAATATGCTATGTCAATGGCATTAGTTTAGAGTTCAGACCACCTTAATACTTGTCATACATATCTAGACTTGTCATACATATCTAGAGTAAAAGTTCTCCGAGTATGAGCAATTGCTTGTATTTCTGCTGTCTAAGTACCTTGAGAAATCTGTTATTTCTTCATATCTAATGCTGTCTCTGTCTAACCAAACTTTGTAATTCATGATTATGGAAATGGATGGTGGTGTAACAGTTTTCTCTGTTTGCTTGTTCTCACAGAGAAGTATACTTTCAGACTGTGAAACTCAAATTGAAAGTCTTCTAGCGACAGTTTTCGAGAATTACAAATCGCTAGATGAAAACTCGCCAACAGGTTTAACAGATCATTTTGGTCCAGCATTTGATGCTGCTGCACCAGCTTTGGATCCTGCTGTTCAAGTCTACACAAGTGTTCATGATATTCTATCTCTAGATGCTCAAACTATTCTAAGAAACTATCTTCAGGTAATTCCAAATTTGCACGGTTACTGATAACTAATGCTCTTGTTCAACATAGTTTCAACCATGGATGTTTGAAGTATATTTATGGCTGCATGTAAAGCTTGGTTTTCCTTTTTTGGAGTCTAAATAAATGATAAGGCTACTGTCAACAGACTGCAGCAAGAAAAAGGTGTAGAAAACATATGATGGAGACTGATGAATTTGTGTCAAGCACCTCTGAAGGTCACATAATGGATACTATTACCATCTCAACGGCATACCTGAAGATGAAGAATCTTTGTGTTTCAATAGGAAATGAAATTCAAGCAGACATAAAGATCCACAACCAGCATACGATCCATGGTCAGCATATATTTCCAAGGTAGTTGGCAATAACAGCTCTCTTTAGCAAGTTGACAATACAGTTAACAGTGCATACAATTTGCAATTCAATTCTCACATATAATGAGGGGATTATATTTATCTTTTTTACATCCCCTACATGGGATATGCAATTGGTCTTTATTAAATTTAAACATTCTGCAACTTTCAATTGGCATAACAGAATGTTATTTTCTCCTGTTTCAGTCAGATTTTCATTATCAACGTCTATACCCATACATCCAATGATAGCATTACTCAAATTCTCTTGTTATTTTTCTCTGTACATTTTAACTTTGGTTCATCATAGATTTTCTGAGTTCTATTTTCCAATTTTCAGTTCAATTGACCTGATAAACATCACAGCAGCAGTTTACAGCACAGAGCTGTGTAAGAGACTGAGAGCTTTCCTTTCTGCATTGCCACCATCAAGTCCACAGGCACATGTAAATGAGCTTCTAGTTGCAGCTGCAGATTTTGAACGGGATTTGGAATCATGTAATATAAGGTTTGTGAAAGAAACTTCTCCCATGCTAATGCAAAATGCAGTATAAAAAAGACATAAGTGCAGTATTAAAATATCATTTCTGACTCACAATACTCTTCATGTTCCAGTCTTGTGCAGGGAGGTGTAGACTCCAGAAATTTGTTCCACAATTATATCATGGTGTGGATACAGGATATGCAACTTAGTTTGCTTGATTTATGTAAAGCAGAAAAGGTAGTAGTTATTTTATTTAAGCTGCTTTATATACAACAAAGCACTTCAGTCTATAAATGACTTGACCTCCCCAATAATGACACAGGTGCCATGGGCTGGAGTAATCACAAACCACTCCACCTCCCCATTTGCTGAGGAAATGTATGAGAAAATCAAAGACAACCTTACCCAGTATGAAGTTGTAATCAACAGATGGCCTCAATACTCACTTTATTTGGAAAATGTAAGTTCTAAACTAGAGATATTTCTGTTAAACCATCAGCATTCAAGATATCTTTTTCTATAGTGTCTCTCTCCTCTCATATATATAAACAATTCTATCTCCAGTGTTAAAACATGTGGTAAATACCTTGACTTTGCATTTTTCTTACCCTTTTCTTTCTGTAAGGCTGTTGCAAACATTGAAAGGGCAATTGTGAAATCCCTCGAAAAACAATACAGTGATATATTAACTCCTTTGAAAGATAGCATACAAAAGAGATTTCACTTGCAAGTTCAAAAGATAGCAAGAAGACAATCAGCTACTGTTCGTCTGGTTCCTAATCAAGTAAGTTCTCTGTATGCTTTTTGCATTAGGTCCATATTCTAAAATCCAGCTTAATTTAAGTACTCAAAATTTTAAGCTCATTCAAACTTTTGTGGCATAATAGAAAACATGTAGGATTTTGGTTTCTTATAACATTTTGTTTTATCCACAGTTGGGAATATTCTTGAACACCCTCAAGAGGATTCTTGATGTCCTTCATTGTAGAGTGGAAGACATCCTCAATTCATGGGCATCCTGTCTACCTGTCATGGGAGATAAGAAGACACTGTTTGGGGAGCAAATGAATGGAATCACTGTTCTCTTGAGAACCAAATACAAAACTTATTTGCAAGCAATAATAGGGAATCTTGTCAACAATGTAAGATCATTCAAACTCCAGTTTTCTACGTTAGTTCTATGTTATCGTAAAATGGATAACAAATAGTGACCATAAAGTTTTTGTTTAGAAGCCTCAAATATTTATTTACATTTGATACAATTGAATTGTTCAGACAAAAGCTAATCGGAACACAAGGCTGAAAAAGATCCTTGAGGAAACAACAGAAACAGATGGAGAAGCAGAAGTGCGTGAAAGAATGCAGTTGCTGAATTCACAACTCACTGACTTCATCTCCAATCTGCATGAGGTCTTTACCAGCCAGATTTTTATAGCAATATGTCGTGGATTATGGGATAGGATGGGACAGGTAACCAACTATTCTAAAAACTCCTATATTATTGGCTCATATTTTTTTTTTCTCGGATCTCATTTATTTTCATTGATTTTGTGATAGATTATTTTGAAATTTCTCGAAGGGAGGAAAGAAAACAGGATATGGTACAACGGCTCTTCGTATGCTCTGGGGGTAAGTCAATATTATTAGATTATTTTCTGATGATGTTATGCTGATTGCAGTATTGCACCATTGACGTTGATTGTTTCACTTGCAGATATTGGATGATACCTTTGCTTCCCAAATGCAACGATTACGAGGAAATGCGTTGCAAGAGAAGGATATTGAGCCTCCTCGCTCAGTGATTGAAGCTCGATCTATTCTATGTAAAGACACGGCAAATGCAACCGATACATCTAATTACTTCTATATATAATTTAGCTTCATATATATATTGCCAAATTTCCTTGCTATTGTTGAAATGTCCATCCACTGTACATGATCGTCAAGTCAAATATAAACCTGGTAACGTTTTTCTTTTTTGGGGGGGAGGGGGATTCATTTTATTCTTTTTCATTTAAATGTAATAATGTACTCTTGTTCAGACTTCAGAGGTTAAATAAGTGATAGAGGGCTATTATTCTTCTTGTTTATTTCCTATCAATCTAAACACATGATGAGAGTGTTTGATCTGAAGAAAGAATCTAGAAGAAATTGGATAGACAAATAAGAAAATTTCTTATATTTTATATATTTTTTATTTGTCTTATCTGTTAATTTTATTTACATTTTTAATTAATTTTTTAAAATTAATTTTTCCTTTTATTAATTTGTTTTAGTTTTTTATTACTATGATTTTCTTTCTTTCATTTTTGTGTGTAGTTGAGGGGTTTAAAGCACTGGCAGATGTATAAATTTTATTGAGAGAGAGCGAATATAAAAAAAAATATATCATAAATAAAAGTATTTTGAAGACAATATAAATCTAATATACAAAAAATTAAAAAAAAATTATTACAGAAATTAAGATCACTTCACTTGACTCTTACTCTAGGTGTTTTCATATTGTTAAAATCATCTATAATTGAATTCGTGCTAAAACTCAACAATTTCTTTTTCAATATATATAATCAATTTTTTTTTTAAAAATAGAGGATTTTTTTTTTAATTTTCTAGGTCAACAAGGGGTTTGTCCTCGCTTCTACGTATCCCCAAGTGCAAGTGCAATGAGAAAATCAGACTTACGTAGTTATTTGGTAGAAAATAGCTTGTGTTGGGTCAATTTTATCTCTTTTTATTTTTCTTTATTTATTTTTGAAAGATTTGTTTTAATTGCGCAAAAAAAAGAGTCGTTAAAGCATTGAACCTTGAAACGACGTTTAATTTTAAGAAAAAACGGGGAGAATCGCTTAAGGTATTGGACCTTGAAGTGATCTCGAATAATGTATAATTTTCATTGGAAAAAAAAAAAGAAAAAAAGTGCATGAGCAAAAAAAGGTGTAAATAGTTGTTTTTTTATTTTTAACAAAAATAGACTAGGGCCAACATGGTAGAGGGTGCCTGTGTAAAAAAAAATGTGTAAATGGGAGTTTTTTTTTTTTTTTTATTTCTTTTGAGATTTAACAAAAAAGGGCTCCGTCCAACATGGTAGGGGGGGTACGTGTAAAAACAAGGAACGCAAATAACAGTTTATTTTATTTTAGAAAAGTAACAACCGATGAAAGGGAGAAGAAATAGAAAAAGAGAGAAAAAGAAAGGAATGATGAGATATCTTTCACTAGTTAAAGTACCAAATGACACAACTTTTTTGACTCCTTCTGTCTTCTTGGAATTTGTGTCTCATTTTTTTTTGTGTATTTCTATGTCCATATCTCTCCCTTTTATAATATTTTTTCCCTTTTTCTCTTTACTCTTTCCCTTATTATTATTATTTTCCCGTTTTATCATATTCATTTCCTTTTTTTTTCCATTATCTTTCTTTTTCTTTTTCTTTTTAATACATTTTCTTTCTTTTTTTTATATATATTTTTTCTCTTTTATGTTTTCTTTCCTTTTTATTATTTTAATATTTTTTTTTCCTTTTTTTAATTTTTTTCCCTCTTTAGGGGGGCAATGCCCACCCTAGCACCTCTTGTGTCCGCCTATGGTTTGAAGTTTGCATACCATGATTTTATAGGAAAGAAAACGAAGAAATGAGTATTGTGAAGAAGAAGGTGATATATATATATATATATATATATATATATATATATATATATATATAATTATTGATAATGTTAAACAATAGTTTTATTGAATTTTTGAAAGGCATTTAAGATGATTTTTCTTTTAAGAGGAGTTTATAAAATGAATTTATGTAAATAATAAAACATGAATGTTTTGTTAAAAAAATGAATTTTAATATTTTTAAGTTAACATGTTTTTATAATGAGTTCAACATAATGTTATCCTTAATTTTTTTTCCTTCTAAAAAAGTAAATAAAAAAATATTTTCGTTGTCCTAAAAATTTCTTATTTATCAAAAATGATAGCAGAAAAACAAACATCAGTATATATTTTTATAATTCTTTAATTTTGGATATAAATGTTTACAAATGATAACAAACTCAAAAGAATTGGAAACATGATTTGAATGATAATAAACGTATATTTATAATTTATTATCCATGGGATACAAAGTTACAAACTATGGGCTGGAACTGGATATAGAAAGAAGAGAAGCGAAAGGGCGCGAGGGGGAAATGGCGAAATGAAGGGAGGGAAAGAATTAGAAAATGGAAAATATTCAAAAGGGTGATTCCCTCGCTCCAGAAAATCAGAAATTTGGATATTCCACTTTCCCACTTTTCCCTATAAAACAAAAAAGCACCCAAAATTGTTGGCAGTGGAAAATGGCGCAGCTTCCATGCGACTCCGATGGCGTGTGCATGCGCTGCAAACACAAACCCACTCCCTCCGAAACCCTCTCCTGTCGAACGTGTGCCACTCCCTGGCACCTTTCGTGTCTCCCTTCGCCCCCTCTCTCCCTCTCTGATTCCCATTGGGACTGCCCCGACTGTTCTGAAACCTTCAATCATCACCCCGTCGCTCCCACCGGTCACCTTGTCTCCGCCATTCACGCCATTCAGGCCGACACCTCTCTCACTGACCAACAGAAAGCCAAAAAACGCCAAGAACTCCTCGCTGGCTCTGCCGACCCCTCAAAGGACAAAACCAAAACCAAAGACATTTTTGATGGAAGCTTGAATTGCTCCATATGCATGCAACTACCCGACAGACCCGTCACGGTTTGTTTCTTTTTTCTTCTCTGTCTATTAATTTTTGAGTAGTCAGTGCGTTAGTTTCCTCAATTTATCTTTCAGACGCCGTGTGGGCACAACTTTTGTTTGAGATGTTTCGAGAAGTGGATCGGTCAGGGAAAACGCACTTGCGCCAATTGCCGTGCTCAAATCCCGACCAAGATGGCGAGCCAGCCGAGAATCAACTCTCAGTTGGCCATGGCCATCCGATTGGCGAAGGCAGCCAAGTCGGGAGGTTCTTCGGGTCCACCCAAGGTGTATCATTTTGTACGTAATCAGGACCGCCCTGATACCGCATTCACCACAGAGCGAGCCAAGAAGACTGGAAAGGCAAACGCTTGCAGTGGTAAGATTTTTGTTACTGTTCCTCCTGACCATTTTGGGCCCATCCCTGCTGAAAACGACCCCACCAGGAACCGTGGTGTTCTGGTCGGGGACACGTGGGAGGACAGGATGGAGTGTCGGCAGTGGGGTGCTCATTTGCCTCATGTTGCCGGCATTGCTGGACAGAGTGGTTATGGTTCCCAGTCTGTTGCCCTTTCTGGTGGGTACGAGGATGACGAGGACCATGGTGAGTGGTTCCTTTACACTGGCAGTGGTGGCAGAGATCTAAGTGGCAACAAACGCACCAACAAGTTACAATCCTTTGACCAGAAGTTTGAAAACATGAACGAGGCCTTGAGAGTAAGCTGCAGGAAGGGTTATCCCGTTCGGGTTGTAAGGTCTCCTCATCTCTCTCAATCCTTATATTTTTCATTCGATTACCAACTAAATGCATTTGTCTGAGTCTCACAAATTTATTTTGTGCCGAAATAACTTTTGTTTTGTTCAGGTCGCACAAGGAAAAACGTTCTTCTTATGCACCGGAATCTGGAGTGCGTTATGATGGAGTTTATAGAATAGAGAAATGCTGGCGTAAAAATGGAATACAAGTAAGCTACTTCTAATGATAGGCATTGTGTTTATTGATTGAGGCCTGGAAATGTATTTTTGCTTGATAGTTTTCTGTAAGTTTTTTGATTCATGGAGAAGCTTTGTTCTGTGACAGGGTTGCAAGGTTTGCAGGTATTTGTTTGTGAGATGTGACAATGAGCCAGCACCGTGGACAAGGTTGGTTGGTTCTTCCTTTGCTGCTGTTTGTTTGTGTGCCTGTGTTATTGACTTTATTTTGTTGATGTGCAGTGATGAAATTGGAGATCGCCCCCGCTCACTGCCTAAAATTGATGAGTTGAAGGGTGCAGTTGATGTGACTGAAAGAAAGGGTGATCCATCATGGGATTATGATGTAAGTGTTGTCCTAGTACTTTTGCTGTTGATAGGTTGATTTGTGTCTGGTAGGATTAAATAGTGAGACAATTATAATTTTTGTACTAAAGAGTTTTGGAAATCGTTTTAGTGGTACATGTTGTTCTACTATTGATGTTCTATAATCTATACTTTGATGGGTCTCACTCAGTACTTTTGGTGAAATATAGGAGGAAAAGGGGTGCTGGTTGTGGAAGAAGCCTCCACCAGAAAGCAAGAAATCAGTGGACATTAAATCTGAAGATGGAACAACAATCAGAGTTAAACGAAAAGCAAAAAATGTGTCCGTGAAAGAAAGGCTTTTGAAAGGTATGCTGTGTATACATGTTCTCATAATTTGCCCTGTATGGACAACTTATAAATCTTGTTTGCCTTATTGTTTTTCAAAATCCCATTGTTGGTAATTGAACTTGTAAAATCTATTCAATTTTGCCACTGACTTCCTATTTGTTCAGAGTTTGGTTGCCAAATATGTCGCAAGGTTATGGCTTCCCCTCTTACTACACCTTGTGCTCACAACTTCTGCAAAGCCTGTTTGGAGGGTGCCTTTTCTGGCCAAAGTTTTGTCAGAAATAGGGCATGTGGAGGTGGACGCACTTTACGAGCACAGAAGAATGTTATGAAATGCCCATCTTGTTCAAATGACATTGCTGACTTTCTCCAGAATCCACAGGTACTACAGAATGCCATTATTAGGTTTTATATTTGCTCCAAGTATGCTTCCAATCCTTATTTGGATTTCTTTTAATTATATTCCTAGTTTACAATGAAATGCTTATGCCTATTTTTTGAAAATATGGAATTCAATGAGTAAAACGGTTCATCTTGTATAAAGTAGAATGGTAGAAATATATTATAATGCTTTGATGACTTCAGTTCTTATTTTGAGCTTGAGTGTCTATGCGTTTTATAAGGCTTGAATATTTGTTGCAAATATTACGGGTACTAATGAAATACATTCTGTGATTTTTCATTCATTGTATTCAAATTGGCATTTTATTTGTAGGTTTTGTTCTACAACTTTCTGGCCTTTTTTGTACAGGTTAATAGAGAAATGCTGGCCGTTATAGAATCATTACAATGCCAGGCTGAAGAAGAAAATTCTGAAGAGTCAAGTGATAAAAATGATGAAAATGTGCATGATCCAACTGAGGTTTCAAAACCTTGTGATTCTAGTGATAAGGTCTTAGAGGAAATTAAGGACAATGAGCTGAATCAGCCACACAAGCGAAGGAAAGAGTGAAGGATGACTGCAAGTTATTTTGGTCCTTTGGATTATGGATTTTCATTAAATAGCAAGGGACGTACTGCTGATGGAATTGTTTTTTAGTGCTAGCATAAATTGATGGATATTTACTTATATATGGATTTAAATATATTTTTTGTGCGTTATGATCGGAGTAGAGGTTCATGTGATAGAAAATTGGTATCTCCTTTATTTTGTGGGTTTCATGTCTCTAGGAGAGAATGAATGCATTTTACACTGTAATGCATATCTTAATGCATTATGTGTTTTTATTAAAGATGTTATGTTTACTACTACTATTAAACAAGTTTAAATTTAATGTTGACTTCTGGTGTAAAATTAAATGGAGTCAAGTGATAAAAATGATGAAAATTTGCATTGCCCAACAGAGGTTTAAAAAATTAAAAAACTTCATACTACTACGCATTGTAGGTACACAGAAGTATGCACGAGGTAAATTTTGAGTAGAAGTTTCCATCCTTTGTGGGACATCAACTTGTGAATGTAGCTTTTGATTCAACTTAAATTTGCTATAATTGGCTCACAAGTAAGTTTGTCTAAATATCTTGCATCAACTTGTGAATGTAGCTCGAGGAAATTTTGAAGATTTGAGCAAGGTGAGGTTTAAGGAATTAGGTAACAAAATCTGAAGGTAAGCTTTGTGTCCTCTAACTCACATTTTTATCCAATATCATAGGATTCTTTATTTTACAACATTTTATACATAATATTGTTAGAATACATAGCTTCTTTTTTTTTTTTTTTACCGATTTAGCATGTGTATTGTTATGATATAATTTAAATTATTGATAGATTGAAAGAGATAGGAAATTGCATTGTTAGGAATATTAAGGTGCATATATATATATGAATTTGATTTATGATATTCAATTATAAATTGTTAAATTTAAAAGCTTAAGAGCATATTATGATAAGAGAATATTTAAATGAAGTGAATGTGAGAGAATGAAAATCTAGAGTAGATAAACTTGTGCGTTTTGTAAACTAAAGGATCATTATCTTTCAACTTTAGAGAATCAAGAATCTGAACCACGTAGGTCAGTAAGTTACAAAGAGTCGAAAAGGTAAATCTAGAAGACTGAATGAAAATTCGAGGAAAGTAGACCTTTAAGTTCAATTATTATTACGTTACATAAGTAGTTACAAAGAATTTTCTCACCAATTTTATATGCTCATCAGCGCTGAAATTTCAACTTCCAAATTATATCTTAACCCACTATCGAACAAGTAAATTAAATAAATGAAATAGTTACGTAGATATGTTATGGGTTAGGATCATTTGTCAAATTTCCACAATGATATATGTAATTATTCGCTCGAATTAGTAGGAAATTGCAAGAGTTTGATTGCCGCCCTTCTCATGTGATCTGATACTCGGACGCGTTTTGTATTTTATTTTTTGTTACATATCATTAAAAGTATTAGTTGACTGACTTCGGGTCGTCTCTTAAAAGTCTTCGTTATTAATCATAATGCAAAAATGATTTTTTTAATAAATAAGAATTTAAGAATGAGATAATTTTGTTTTCTTTTCATTTTAGGATTTTTTTACGGCACCTGTCAGTAACCACAGACTAATTTCTCTGTTTGATAGGTAAAAATTATTTATTTAAAAATTTAACTCACTTGATAAAGTAATATGTATGACATTATGAGTATTATAAATCTTTTTATATTATCTTCAATTCTTACAAAAATTATTTTTCGTTGATAATGTTTAACATTTTTAATAAACATGATTTGAGAAAAATGATAACTTAGTATTTATTATTAATATATAAGATTGAACTCTCAATATCCTTTTTTGCTCTTAGTTAATACTGTTCCACTTCCTTCCATATATCATTTGAAAAAACAAAATAACACACTCTTGAGATGTCTATTGACGAAGACAAAGGAAAAAAAAGAAAGATGTTAATAGTAATTGAGTAATAAGATGTAAATTGTAAAGAAGATTCTGCCATAAGCTTTTTCTGTGTAACTTCTAACACACGCTGAGGAGGACATCTCCTATTTATATCTCATTTCACCATACTGTCCATACGTAAATAGACCCCCATTCCCCTGCTTACATAGAGAGCACTTGTCATCAAAGTTAAATTCCAAGAGAATGAAGATACTAGTATCAATCAAGTTTTTGCTTTGTTTATCTCTGCTCTGTGTTTTGTTCTCTTCATTTCCTTCACTCCTTCAATCCTTGAAGCCATCCCTCATGCAATTCTTCAGCTACATGGTTGAAAAAAGCTACATGTTCCTTCTCTGCAATGGCCTCCTTCTTGTTTTAATAGCCATCAACTCTGCTCCAATCAATGCCTCTTCATTACCAACCACTGAAAGTGCTGCTGTAGCTGTTCACATAGAAGAGAAAAGTAGCCAGTTAGAATCCAAGGAACCAGACATTGCAGTTGCAGCACCAATTGCTGGTGAGGAAACTGAATCCCCACATAAAGAAGAAAAGATTTTGGTGAGGGTAGAACAAGACAATGTGCTATTAGATATCCAAGAAGAAGAAGAAGAAGAAGAAGAGGGAAATGCCCTTGTGATCATTGATGAAGATGAGCATGACACTGAAGAGTTAAATAAGAAATGTGAAGATTTTATTAAAAGGATGAAAGCAACGTTCTCTTCCAATAACTTGGAGCTAAGAGCTGTCAACAGTTTTTATTTTGATAATCAGAAGTTGCTGGTGGCTGTTAATTAAGTAGTTGTGGATCTTAGAACATCGTGTATCTCCCTTTCTTTTGAATTGATATTAACTAACAGGGTGTCTTAGTTTCCGAGTTTTTTTGCCACCCGGATTTTTGCTTGTAGGAATTAAATCCTGTCCTAAATGGTTCTGTCAGACTATGTTCCATGTTCTGTTCTCTGTTCCAATGGAAACATCAAGCTCACTCAATTTTATTAAATGCACATCTTGTTTACTACAATAATTAACTTTAGCATCTCTTTCAATTATAAATATTTTAGGTTTATACATTCAACTTGTATCCAATATAATATGATTTTGTTAAATCTAATTTTCATTTAACCCAGAAATAAGCAACGTCTAACATAACGTCGTAAAGAAGGATGCTGCTAAAATGGCTATTTGAGTTTAAAAATATGATACTTCAATTTGACTTGTTTTGTTTAGCTTCTTGTGAGAGAATTCCGTCCATCTCGCACCCTTATAATAAAATTCAACCAATGTCACTATAGTAGATAAACTTTATTATATATCATCGTTACTGATTTGAGCATCAAGACTATTTTTTTTTTACAGGTATCCACCCTATCCATGATATCTCAATCGTATCACAGATTAAAGAGTGCTCTTTAGTGAGCGTTACCCCAGTCAAAATCATCAGCTCTATCTTGAATGCGCTTTTTATAAAAATAAAGTGTTTTGTGTTCGCTCTGTCAAACATTTTGTTTTTGGATTTGTGGATAAGTTCCCTTTCTAAAGGCGGGTCAGGAAAAAGAAAACACGGATAGTATATAAGCTGACTTAAATATATATTTTATTTTTAATAAATATTTAATTTTTATGTTTATTTTCTAATAAATTTTTATTTTACGTTTAATCGTAATAAATTAATAATTTTGTTTTTAGTTACTTATACTTATTTTTAGTCCATAATAAGTTAACGAATTTTATGTTTGTTTAATAAATTTTTTTCATTTATTATTAGTTGAGATTAAAATAAAATTTATTAATTTATTAAAAATAAATATAAAATTTGCTAAGAATGAAAACAAAATATCAAGGACCCAAAATAAAAATATTGTTCTGTTATGAATTCACACAAAACAAAATTTTATTAAAAAGCAAATAAAAAATCAAATATTTATTAAAGATAAAATTATATTTAAATTTAAAGAAAATTTGTCAAATATCTTTTAACCTTTCATTATCTCTTGCAATTCAAACACACAATCAAGCTAATCCTTATTGCTTTGTTTACCTTTTTTTATATTATATCCAGAAAGAAAAATAATAGAGTGCACAGCGTATTATTACTGACATGTTGTTTGGATTAGGATCAGCTACAGTTTTGTTAAGAAACCGTATGGGGATCTTATCCTTCATTTACCAAATTATCTTTAATATTTGAAAACCTCGTATACAGGAGACAAAATAGTGCATGAATGATGACATTAGTAACTGCATTGGGTGCAAATTTTCAAGCCGCAGAGATCTAATTCTCAGTCATGCTTATTTAAAGTGGCAGATTTTAATGTGAGATAGATAGAAAGAAGAATGCTTATAATATACTCATTTTAATATATTTTTTATGAGTTAAAATTGATTGCAACTTGGCTTGAAAATGTATTAGAGAGGATATTTACAGCATTTCTGTGCAAGGAAATAACGTATTTACAGGTTGTGAATGAAATAAAATAAAGGATGTTTGAAATTGACAGGGGGCCACGTAGCTTCCTTTGTTGAATTGAAACGTACGTCCTTCTCAAGTTGGCACACTAATTGACAACGGATCTCAAAGAAATCTATACCAATAAAGCAATTGTTTACTTGACCTGACTCAAGTCTTCATTTCTGAAAAAGCCAACCAAATCATCATAATTAACGCGGATACAGAAAGCTAATTTTCCACAAACTTTAAGAATGTGGGCCCACATAAACATTTGTCCTTCGTTGATAACAACATGCATCGGTATCGTTCTATCTAACTTAGCATAGCCATGAGTACACCATCACTCTCAACCTCAAGTTATTCTATTTTTAATCTATGCACCTTTCCAACTCACGGAGTAACATCCAACAACTACACTCACCACATCATTTTTCATATTAAATATAATTAAAAATAGATCTTATTAATAATTATGATGGTTCTTCATGAAAAAAATGGTCTTTCTCTCTCTAATATAACCATTAACTAATATTAATAAAATTCTCATTTACAAAAAAAGTGTAAAATAAATCAATTTTTTTTTATAAATGAAAACCAATTAATTTATGCATCTTAGTTTTTAAATAAGTTAGATGATAGAGTTTCTTTGTAACAAATGAAGTAAATAAGTTAATTTAAAATCTATTGTATTTATCTTTTTACCTTTTCTCTTATACATAAATATTGTTAAAGAATTATCTAAAACTCATATCATATTATTCAACTAATACGCCATTAGTTCTATATTATTCAAGATCTCATATTGAAATCTTGTAAATAAGAAGAGATTGAAAAAGAAAATCTTATTAACATGATTAATTAGATCTTCTTCTAATATTATTAACAAAATCAATTAATACTTCTTAGCGATAATTTGGTAACTCCAAATATGTCATATAATTAATTATTAATAAATAAGTGGATCTAAGTTCCTTTAGTTATATTTTAGAACTTTGTTTCCTAATTTGTCCAAGTTTTAGTATATAATTTGACAGCTTAAAATAATTTAAGATCTAGGATCAAAACACATTGCCACCTTATATATCCAAATCTTTGTCAGGTTTGGTCTATTTGTATAAATTTCTTTAAATATATATATAAGATAAAAAAAAATAAAAAAGAATAACATGAACTTTTTCTTAAATTTGAAAAAAAGAAAATTCAAAGATGTGTGACCTCATCTGGATTAACGGATCACCGATCACAAACCCAGTCAATTCACACTTTCTAGAACTAATTTTCAAAACATGGCTAAAAAACACCACTTAGACACGTATATGTACACACTTTTATATATACACATATATGACTTTTAGGACTTCGTTAAAGTTTTTTTTTTTTAACCTTTTAATGAGGACTTCGTTAAAATTACAGCAAGGAGACATGTATAAAAATGAACACGATTGAATTCAGGTAGGAAAAACTTGACAATGCGTTAAAGCAATGTACCTAACCAAACTTTTTTCCCACTAAGAAAAAAATAACGATAAAAAAGGATAGCTGGGACACTTGGGAGAGTGGCAACAATGTCCAATATGTTTTATAGTTTGGATAACTGACTAATTTCATAATTTAAGACATAGATTTCCCAAAAATGGCACCTAATCCTATATACATCTTAGTGGCGCTTCCGGACATATGGCTTCTCTTCTATCTCCATGTCCCATTTTTCCTCTCCATACTTATTCCTTCTTTTTTTTCACTATTTAATAATTAATATCTTACACTTGAAAATGTCACAACCAAATTTCCTCGTAGCCAAAGTAGAGAGGAATCATAGGCAATGCTTCCCTAATTTTTAGCATCAGTCACCAATAATCCTGACAAGAACATATGCCACCATCAAAATGGTGAAATCTATTTGAATCTCGTAAAATTATCCGTCGATTAACAATATTTGATATGTATTTGAAAGCAGTGTGACAGTCACCACAAACCCGAAGGTTCTTAATTATCCTAATAGGTAGCTCAGATTGGCGAGTGAGAACAAAAGCAATCGCTAGTTTCTCACTATGATAGCTGAGAAGCTCTTCTTTGTTTTCAAGCTCAAGATCATAGAGTGCATATTTGGTTTCAGGCACATATCCCAGGTCCCTCATTTTGTTCATTATCTCCTTGAGTTTGTCATAGATTTTTTCTTT
Organism: Glycine latifolia; assembly: GCA_013407115.1. Classification (NCBI taxonomy): domain Eukaryota; kingdom Viridiplantae; phylum Streptophyta; class Magnoliopsida; order Fabales; family Fabaceae; genus Glycine; species Glycine latifolia. The sequence goes on from CM023954.1 coordinate 378,777, forward strand.
TTCTGGGTGTGTTTGATCTCCAGCCACAAACACATGAACTCCATCCTTCATGGTGACCCAACTACACCCAGCTTCCTTCTTAACTGCTGCATTCCTCATTGCCAACCTCGCCTCTGCCACATCTTCCCACTTCCCACCAGCAGCATGCATGTTAGAAAGAAGCACATAGTTCACTGCGTTCAGCGGCTCTAACTCAATAAGCATCTTGGCAGCCCTACGCCCTAGCTCTGTATTTCGGCTATTAGCTCGACAACATGCTCCTAAAATTGTTCTCCAAATAAGGGCATTAGGATTCATTGGCATTGTTTTGATGAATTCCTCCAGCTTCTTAACATCACCTGCCCGCCCAAGGAGGTCTACCATACAAGAGAAGTGCTCTATTCGAGGAGCTAGTTCATATACTTCACCCATTGATTTGAAATGCTCAAATCCTTCATCAACTAACCCTACATGACTACAGGCTGATAGGACCCCGACAAAGGTTACATGATCTGGCAATTGGCCATGCTGTTTCATTTTTGTAAAAAGCTTTAGAGCTTTTCCTCCATGTCCATGGCGTGCATAACCAGAAATCATTGAATTCCAAGAATATATGTTCCTCACAGGCATCAATTCAAAGAATCTTGATGCATAATCTATCTTTCCACATTTTGCATACATGTCAATTAGTGCACTACCAACAACAACTTCAGATTCTAAGCAAGCTCTTGTGGCACATGCATGGACTTCCATACCACGCTCTAATGTTGCAACTGAAGCACAGACACTAAGAACAGTAGCAAGCGTGAAATCATCCAATCTTTGGCCCCTTTGCATCATAAGCCATACCAAATCCATGGCCTTATGCAGGATGCCATTGTGTATATATCCAGAAATCATGGCATTCCAACTGACTTCATCTCTTTGCTCAGACATTCTAGAAAAGATAATCTCACAGTCCTCCATCTGCTCACACTTTCCATAGAAAGCTAGAAGTGTATTCTGAATAGCATTGTCATCAGTGACAGAGTGCTTTAAGATTAAAGCATGAATTTGACGGCCCAGTTCAAGAAGAGAAAGAGAAGAAACTGCAGATAAAATATTTATAAATGTTATTCTGTTGGGTTTCCATCCAGCTTGCATCATCTCCAGGAAGTATTTTATAGCCTCTAAAACTGACGCCTCTGAAGTTGCTAGTGCACCAATAAAAGAATTCCAAGAAACTTGATCGTACTCTGGCATTAGAAAGAAAACTTTCTGACATTCTCCCATACAATCAGTTTCAGCATATAATGTTAGAAGTGCATTTGAAACTGAAACGTCCAAATCAAGCCCGCATTTGATCCCTTCACCGTGTATCTGTTGTCCTAACATGATCCAACCTAAACTCAGCACATGAACTCAAAGTACTAATAACTGAGAATTTTGATGGCACCATTCTATTTCTCCTCATTGTGTGGAAACATGCAACTGCTTCCTCAAATCGCTCATTGTGGTCAAGGCCAGAGATTATAGAGTTCCATGAAACATTATCTTTACTGGGTATAAGTTGAAAAATTGACCGAGCATTATCAATGGCATTGCATTTTGCATACATATTGACAAGAGCATTTCCAATCAAAATCCAGAGATCAACCAAGCCATTGCGAATCAGATGAGCATGAACCTCTTGACCCTTTCTCTTCCCTTCCTTTAAATTTGAAAATTCAGTAAAAGCACTTAAAAGAACTGCATAAGATGATGCATTTATTTCAACTAAATCTCTCATTTCCTTGAATATCTTAGCTGCTTCTTCACCCTGGTGCTGCCTTGCCAGTCCAACCATTAACCCATTCATAGTCACTGCATTACGATCACCCATCTGCTCAAAAATCATTTTAGCAGAATCTATTAAACCATACCTTGCAAACCCGCTGACCAATGCACTACCAACATACAAATCTTGTACAAAGCTAGATTTTTCAATCCTGGCCAGCATCTGCTCAAGCAAAGTCAGTTCACAGTCAACCAGAGAGCATGCAACAGTTACTAAGCTACAGAAGGTATATTCATTAGGCCTGCAGTTAAGTTCTGTAGCTTCCCTTTGCATGCTTGAAAATAGCTTAAAAGCAGAAATTGCATCTACCCTACGACAATAGACTGAAATGATAGAATTCCAGGATGCAGAAGTTTTAATTTTTATTTCATCAAAAACACGAAGGGCATCATCAATGGAAGCTGAGCAATGTGAATACATGGACATGAGCACATTAGACAACACCATGTCTGAAGCATACGGAGATTTGGAAATTAAGCCATGAATCTCCATCCCGAGTTTAAGCTTATTTGGACCAAGCTCCTGGCATGCTCGAAGAGCACTACCAATAGTATAGTGGTTTGGTAAGAGACCAGCTGAAATGACCCCTCTGAATAACATACATGCCTCATCAGGCATGCCATTTTGTGCATACCCAGAAACCAAACAAGACCAAGAAACGAGGTTCTTTTGGGGCATTTCATCAAACAGCTTCTGTGCGGAAACCAGATTGCCAACTCTGACAAATATGTTGATAAGAGTATTACACCAGAAAACATCACTGGTAAGCCCAGTTTTGTAGATCTGCAGATGAAGCTGATGGGCATCTTCCACGCTGCAAGAATCTTTGTATCGATTATAGTCCAAATTCAAAGGTGGAAATTGGAGGTGATGGTGGGAGTAATGTAGCAACTGCTCTGAGAAAGCTAACTGGGCAGAACGAGCATGACTTGCATTGTGTAACAATCGCCTGTAGCAGAGTATCATGCTTTTCGCAACTCTAACTAGGAATCATTTAACCGTTTAATCACAGGATGCTTGTTTACATGAAAGTGGAGAAAAAAAAATGCTGCCATTGCAAACTCAAAAAATTTGTAACTGGGAGGGGCACAAGGGTTATAGTGATAAAAGAAGTTATGGTTCGAATCTTCTGCCTAACTTAATATAATAATTGTTAAAATTTATCAATAAAAAAAATTGCAACTCCTCCAAATTAGTATAGGTATCCTTATGTTAAAGATAGAACTTAACATACTAATTGTTAAAATTTATCAATAAAAATAAAAAATTTATAACCCCTCGAATTAGTATACATATCCTTATATTCAATATATATAATTGTTATAATAAAATTAAGGTTGAATTGTTGTTTAAATAGTATTTAAGTTTGATTATTGATAAAATAATTTTTATTTATCTTTTAGTTGAACTCCACATTAATTAAAATTAATTTTTTTTATAAATCGAAAAAATTAAAACAAAAAAAATATATTATAAACAACAAAACTCACCTTTTGCTTATGTAAATAAATCTTACTTATTTAAAAAATTAAAAACCTATTTGATATTTATGAATGAAAAGATACTCATTTAATATTATAATTTGATATAAATCTAACTTCTTTTTATTTGAACTAAAATAAACTAATAGAATTAAAAAAATACTATATAAAATAAATTATAATCTATACAAAAAACAAATCACTATCTTTGATGATAAATAAATAAACTAAGTTTAAAAATATGATGAGTTTATTTTTAATGTTTAATCTAACTTTGATGACAACTTATTTAAAAATTCTATTTTGTAATAAAACTTCTAAACTTGTATAGTCGATATTTTTAATCACTTTTTTTGTTGTTGTTGGCATGATATTCTTAATACGTTTTTTCTTTTAAATTACCATATTCTATTTTTATCTTTGAATTGAATGACAATAATTTTTGTAAAAGAATTTGTTAACAATTAAAAAAACCTTGTTATTATTTAAATTATAATTTATATATCTAAAGTATTTATTTATTATAAATTTTAAATATAAAAAATAAAATTTTAAAATTGTGCAATTTACAATCTAAAATGCTAAATAGGAAGAAAAGGTAAATTACAATAAAGAAGTGGCTGCATGGACGCCAGGTCATTAGCTGGCTAGATAAGGGTAGGATGCACAACACAACACATTGCATTTGCAGCACACAAACATCATGGCTGCCAAGCTCACTCTATCTTCTTCCTTTTCCTTCAAAACTTCATTTCTGCCAAAATCACCATCATTTTCTCCAGGTTTATACTCCCCCAGAACTTATGTTACCGGTGTCAAAGTTCATGCTAAATTAGGTAACATACATGCAATCATTCACTTCCCTTTGCTTCAGTTCTATGTAACTATTATCCCATCCTTGTGAATTAAATGAGGTTGAGATGATAAACTTAGGAATGTGGATCTGATCCTATTAGGTGGTGGAGATGAACAAGCCAAGAAAGGAGAAAAGAAGAAATTCATAACCAGAGAGGAAGAACCACAACAGTAACAATTCATAAGTTTTATTTTTTCCATTTCCTTAATTTTCTGGTCACCACGTATGTTTCCCAAAGCCTTTCTATTGAATGTGCGCAGGTATTGGCAGACAGCAGGAGAAAGGGAAGGAGAGAATCCCATGAAGACCCCTCTTCCTTACATTATCATATTTGGTATGTCAACTCCTTTTGTAATCTTGGCAATTGCTTTTGCAAATGGTTGGATTAAGGTACCTGTTCGATGAGACAGCACTTCGTTGTCTACTCTACTCCTCGATCTTCACATGTTAATTCACGAATTTTAAGCTCTTTACTTCTCATTCTCAAACTTCAGTAGAGAACTTGTTTACTTTGTCACATATATGTATGGACATTATATTATGGCTCGTTGTAATGAACAAGAGTTCAGTCCTGCCGCTATGAAAGTCGGATGAAAAAGCTACTTCAGAGTAGCAGTAGCAGTTTGATAACCCCTGTACGTTTTTAGATTGAAAACAAAAGGAGAAGAATCAAGAACAAATAAGGTATTTTTTTTACCCTGTTGGATTCGCTGCTTCTTGTTTCAAGAATAGCACACGTTGTTGATCAATGCATAATAGTTATTTTAATGACCGAACACCAAAACTGCTAATATGAGAAGGTTGACGGTTACATGGAAAATTAACAAAGGAATTTAGTGGTTCGAGATTTTTATTTCTTTCTGCTCCTTGTTTATAAAACAGGAAAAAGAAAAGGCAAAGAGGTTTAGATCGTTGGTATACTATAGAACTGCAGTTTTTTCATATTTGGGAGAAAATATGGTTGACATCTTTACCATATTAGGTTATTTGCAATATTCAGATGTAATGATGTATAGTGCAACAGTCGTACTTAAAAATTAAATATGACCTTCGACACTGAGCAATCTGTAACTTTTATAGAGAGAAATTATTGCGAGTAAAAGTAAAGAAATGTAATGGTCTGTGGAATTTTAACCAATATGAAAAAAAGGTTAGCCTCATTTATCAGAAGTAGAAAGTGGTGGAAACAAGTGTACTCACTCAGATAGCAGTAGTGCTATGCATAGTATGAACATTTAGGTGTCGAAATTAGCTATCGCCCGGGGAGGAATTGCGATTTAACTTTTATATATCTGTCCCTTATTTTAAAGCATTTAAATGGCTCTTAATGTATGTTAAAGTTCAATCATCAAAATTACCCATGATAGAACCTGGGCATTTGCCATTTGGCAATGGGTCGGTTTCAGAAGCTGATGACATCGTCTGAGAGCACAACAGAGAAGAGGGGAAGAAAGTCATAGTTCATTAGTGTTAGCCATTATATGCCAGAGTAACCATTGGATCTTCATCACAGCATGTGCAATAAGCTAGCATATCCAATTTCAAATTGTGAGACCTTGAAATCAACTTGTCAACTACTACGAGTATGTTGCTTATAGAAAAACACTTCTATGAAATGTATTGTATATATTGACTGCGGACTGCCAGAATAAAATAATATTCCCTTAAGTTTTTTACATGGAAAGCAATTTTTCATTTACATATTCCAATCAATTTTCTACACATTAGATTAATGACCTTAACAAAGGTTCTCATAAAGGCAGCTTAGACGAGGCAAGTTCAATAGCAGACAAAAATCTTAATACTTCATCATCTTTCCCTGCGTAAGGACTTGTACAGTTCCGTAGTAATATATTTGTGTTGAAACTTATACGTTGATCGTAGTGCCACAAATTGATCCCTATCAGTTTTGTGGATGTATAGATGATTCAGTTCCAAATGCGTGGGTCTAGGGACAAGACGACTACCACTTGCGGATGAAGAAGCCTCATGTCTTATTGCCACTGGTAGTTGTGGTGGTAATTCTGGCGGGGGGCTTGCTGAACTCCTCTTCATTTAAGTATGTGTTATCATAACTTGATGGTGGTGATGGAGGATCTTCAAAATCGGAGAAGTTTGCAACTATTTCTGGGACATAATCCTGTAAAAATAGTTTAATCAAGAAGCTAGGTGAGGCTTTCTTTGTATATATAGATGAATTGCACGAGTTGAAGGGATTGTAAGTTATGACCATATTTTTGGGATGTTAATTCATTCAATACACTTATATGTAAACTAAGAAAAGTTACAATCCAACACTATGAACTTGCAAACTTATTATAGTTCATACTGCTCATATGATCTCAGAACGTCCACCGCTGCCGTAGTTACACTTCAGAAGGGGATCATTTATGAGGAAATTAAGGACAAGGTATATTATCATCATCAAATAAACATAACCATCTTGCGACTTTAAGTTAATTTGTTTCAACTTTCAAGATTAAAACACTTTCTGGTTTCTTATATGCAACGAAACATCTATATTATGTGAGACTAACTCTTTCTACTAGATCCAACTTCAACTCGTGAGTCGTTATATATTGTTTATTTGAAAAATATACTCAGCTAATCAACAGGACAGGTTTCGTTTCAATAATTGAATATTTATATTCTGAAACTCACAAGTACAACTTGCATCACACATTAAGTGAGGTCAGAGTCAGAATTCAGAACTACCATTAGTTTTTTTATTTTTTTGTTCAGCCAGAACTACCATTAGGTAAATTAGAAAAGACACATATATTCCTCAATCTTCCCGTAAGCACCGAGCAATTAGCAAACAAGGTTGGGACAGTAACGTAGAAATTTTCTATCTACCTTGCCATATGAAATTCTACTTCTGTGCCAAGCATGCAGCTCTCTAGTCTATTCTAGTTTAGTATGAGACCATCCACTCAGGTATGATGAGTTTCCTCATCAGACAACAAATTTTGACAAAAAATGATTCAACGTGTGACTAAATGGATTAAGTACTGCTGAATAAAAATTGTCAAAATAAAGCCAAACTGTCAACTGAATTGATGATCGTGTTAAAGGTTATAGTAAAAGAAAACACTGGTGAAGATGTACTCAACATGATGATAAGCATTTCCTGAAAAATAAACTAATAAAGTAAACCATGAAAGTACCTGCAAATCCAATATATTGTAGCCATAACCGGAATCATCAGAAGCCGATGGGAACTCTGGAGCATGTGTCAAGTAGCCATCTACAATGAAACGGTAATGATAGATACCTATCGGGAGTGTTTTAACAATGACAAAATTTTGATCTACTCTCATCAGGGGCTCCCTGACAGGACAAGGTAAAAGTTCATCATATCATAAGATGAAGTAAAAGCAAGAACTATAGTTGGAATTTAAAAGTGTGTAAATTGTTACGTGGTCTCCCAGTTATCCCATGATCCTGCAATAGCAACATTCGTGGCTGCATGGTTCCATGTGATCCTCACACTTTTCAGCCTTTCATGGATCACAGATTCTACATATCCATTTTGTGGCAGGGGTTGCGCTACCGCTGCTGGTCTTTGCATTTGCATGGCAGCCACAGGGACCTTGAAAACAGGCATATTAAATTTGATGTTTCAACGTAAACGTTCATTGTGTTGTGCCGCTCAAGATATTTATTGTCAAACTAGCTTCATTCAATGACACTAACTCTTAACTTGTAAATTCTTCATCAGATTAAAAGCATTAAATCCTTATTGTAATTGCTTAAAATTTTTATATGTATTATCTGGAAGTGAACTAATGTTGCAATAGCATGCATGTATTAAGTCTCGTTATAAATTTCTTCGGCCAATACATCTCATAACAATTCCCTATAAGACCAGCAGTGTTTCCCATATGAATGATAAACAAAATTAGTATTCAAAATATTAAATCCACCTTAAAATTCTAAAACTTGAAAGATTACTCTGATCTATGCCCTATAACCTAAAATCTGACTTTATTTGTACCATTCCAATTCCACAAATCACTATTAAACCGTAAAAGCAGTCTAGAGAAGGCTGAGAAGCATCCCAATTTGATAGGATGCTTATTTCTTACTGCTTTGATCAAATTTCTCTTTCCCCTCATGGATACACTGTCTAAAACTATAACATTAAACACGGCCTATCCTATTTATTATTTTCAATAAAAGAAATTAACAAAGGATCATCTAACTCTGACCTGGGGTTGTATGAGCAGGGGAGCTGGTGGCTCATATGGTTCAGGGCCATGTGGATGTGGAGGTAACTGAACCAATGGATCTGTGAATCCATTAGTATTGCCATAAAGCACTTCAGGTGGCAGAAATTTGATGTCTTGTTCGTACTCATCCTTTTTAACTCCAGAAGTGCCTTCACCATCCTTTCCTCTGCTGTTACTACCCATCACTGAAAGTGGAAGAAACCCAGATTTTGATCGCAATCACTACTATCCTCAGAACAAAATACCATACAAAAACTTCAGCAGTCAGCACAGAAAGAGAGTAGAGTGGATATCCATGCTCAGTTGCGAGATAGCACGAATCCATTAGATAGAGAAGAAAGAATCAGAAAGCAATCTGGGATACCCATTTCAGTGCATAAATAGAAGAAACCCTTGAAAGCAAACCAGGAATTGACTCTAGGTAGCAGAGTGGCATTGTTGTTATAGAAAAAAAAATTATTTTTTTCGCTTTATTTTAATATTTGAAGAGCCTCTCACTCTCTTTCTCTCTCTCTGAGGATGCCACTTTTCCCTGCCTTAAAGAAACTGAACAAGCAAGTATACAGGGTTTTATTCTCCAATGAATTTGGAAGATTCCGCTGTGGACTAATTATTATGAGTCTGGTTTAAAGGAGAATGTTCCCCTCCTATCAGGAACAACCAAACACTGTCTAATGAAACAGTGCATACTTTTTGCACAGTTTATTGTCCTTGTGCTGGTCCATTAAATTAAATTAATTAAATTTCTGTTTGTAAAGCAAAGCAATCAAACACTACAGAATATTGGTTCGGTACCATAATGGATTACACCAGCTAAACGAACTTGTTTTCAGCGTAATGGTATTGAAGTCAAAAGCTCGTAGAAAAGTGAAAGGAAAAAGTTCTAACTTGCTACTTGTTACTATTATATTCAACAACTAAACTCATAAAATGGCATCTTCTAAAAAAAATAAAGAAAAAAGAAAATCATAAAATAGCATCCATTGTGTTGTGCTTCCGGTCTATACAGGAAAGCATGTTAGCTTTGTCTTTTTTCTATTTTGTTTGCAACTTCTTGTCTTGCATAATAAAGGTTAATCATTTCAATACTAGTGCACTTCTTTTGCCAATGACAAGAGTACTGCACATCGACAACCCATCACATGAAAAGAAAAATAAAAGCCTGCTCCGTCCTCTTGGTTGAAGTTTGATGGTTCAATTCAACGAGATATACTAGAAAACAATATGACACTAAATCAATAATTTATGAAAATATAATATTAAATCAATAATTTCTATTTCAACCCTATTGTAAATTTAGTGTAATATACATATTCCTTGTGAGGAATAAATTATTTTTTGTTGCAAATGATATAGAGAAAGGGATCGGTACCTGTGAGCCAACCACTGTATTTCATATTCATGTTTGTATGTTGTGATTATTTTAATTTGCTGTTAGTTACAAGTAATGAGTAATCAGCTGTTTTATATCATATAGTACATCGTATCGGATAAACAATGCATAAAGAGGGCTTTCTTGTATTACAATTCACTAGGACTAGGCTCTTGTTATCGAATCCAACGACGGTTTGATCTTTTTCTAATGCGTCTGCTCCCTTGAAACGAACAAGAAATTGCGCCATCGTGGTTTTGTGTTAGAGCACTCTTTTTGCAGGGATGTTACAATACACTTAATTGGAAATTGGCCCCTTGAATCCTCAAATAGATGTACCAAATAATTATATTATAGTCGCTTGAATCCTCAAATAGATGTAGACCTATTCGCTATAACCTATAAGGGAAAAATCATGTACGTAAAGTGAATAAGTAAAATTAATTATATTTAATACGTACGTCAAAATCATGATGGGTTATTAAATTAAGGATTATTTCAGTCTTATTCGTTTTAAGCAAAAACTCACTTTCAAGGGGCATTTTCTAATGTATAATAATAATGAAAATTAACCAAGGGCTTTCATTTTCTACCCTTCTCCTATTCTCCTATAGGGTCATTAACATTGATGCATCCTATAAAGTATATATGCTTAGTGAAAGGGTGCCAAACCCAAATAAATTCTCCCGGGACAAAAAGTAGATATACTATACTTACGGATCTTTTCCATTATATAGCTGCTTTTGCGAATTTAAGATGCAACAAGAGCATCCCAAGTTTCCAAAGTTCAAACAACCATGTGAAAAGCTAAGTAAAAGCATCAATAGATTCTTGTTTAGGCCTTTTGAAGTTATACAAGTAGCTCCTGCGTGCCCTTCATCAATTCCACCCAACTTTACCAAGGCCTCTATGTCCAAGTCCCCGAAGTATCTACCTTTCCCATGTGGTTTGTTTTATATTTCCAAAAGGAGTCAGCATAATAGGTACTAGTTGAGCATGTCTTAATCCACTAAAGCTCGTGAGAGCAAATTATGGAGGAAGTGGGCATCTCCTTTTAAGCATCCAATCAATGATAACAAGCTCAAAGTAAAACAGATGGTAGCATGTTTTAAAAGTTTCACAGTTACTTACTAGGTGTCAACTAACCATTACATAATAATCTAACAAGGATTATTATCTTCAAATGTAAAGATTATTTTTAAACAGGTGGAAAGGTTTGTAAAATTTGTTACTTCATAGTTATTACTATATGCTATCATAGATTTGGTAGTTGTTTGATGCATGATGGACAATCATATGTTCTGTGGTTTTATTCAGACCCCATTTCCTTCATAAAACTATAAAAATCAACTAGATATTCCTCCATTCCCACATGTACGTCACCAACCACTGAATAATTAATCGTGCAACAAATCTATGAGTGAATTAATATTTGAACATTCATTTTAATAAAATTGGGAGCTTCGTCAAACTTGTGCAGTAGAAGTTATAAAAATCCTTTCTCAATCTTCGTTATTTTCATGAAATTTCTCACCTATAAAAAATTTAATATAAACAAGGTGTTTATGTTTGATTGAGTAAATTTAGGATAGAAAAAAAATGGAAAAATAAGCCAATTTTCTATGACAAGAAAAAATAGAAGGAAAATAAACAAGTCTCAAACTGAAAAAACACTCAATCAATCATGTTGGTGCTATGTTGTTGAGTGTAATATTGCTTGTAATAAAATATGAATGATATGAGGAGATCATTATCGATAAGTCATAAATCAATCACATAAATAAATTAGAAATTATATCTAACTCAAAGTCTTAAGACATTAAATATATGAATTTTTATCATTTGTATGTTGTTCAATGTACTAATAAACGTTAACATTACTTGTATTAAGGAATGAATATATTTGTTGCTCTTAGATGTTGCATCAAACCAATTGTCAAAGGAATTAATGAAGAATTATACTTATGTTCATGTTAAAGAACACACTCATTGAGAAGTTATAAAGTCAGATAAGAACTCAAGAAATCCAATAAGGTCTACTATGCATGACTTGTAATGATCAAGGAAAATCACACCTATTTATAGAATATTTCTTCTAATCGTCTTGTAATGGTTCTTGCCTTTTTTAGGAATGACATGTATTGTGTCTTTTTTCATATGTGAAAGGAGGAGGTGCTTATTGTGCCTTAATCATGTAAAGGTGTAAACTAATCGTCATAATTGGCTTATAAGGTTGAGTTAAGGATAAATACAAATTAGTCTGAGTATTATATTGATTAAGGCTTACTTGATTATGTATTAGAATTAGGTCCACCAAATGATCTATTTGTGATTATCACTAAACCTTTATCTTTATCATTATAATATATAGTTTACAGTCTCTCAAACAGCGAGCTTGGAAGGTGTAGACATTTGTTATTAGATCAAATGATCCTTTTAATAATTTCATCTAAAAATCCATTATTTTTTTATCAAGTGTCAAACTTAAAAGGTATAGATGCTTGTTAGTCTTAATCCATGATACTATTTATTTCTCTCAATAAAATAGAAGAATCATATTTTGTTATGAAGGTTATTAATTGGGCTTGTGACGCATATTCAGTAAGGGGGGAAAACGCCAAAACATCATTATCTTGCCTTATGGAATAAGCAACTTAAATAGTTGTCTGCTTACCTTGGCAAAGTTGTGAAAATTTATTTTATTTTATATTCTCTCTTTTTAGGTTAATTTATTGTTCAAGTCTTCTACGGGCTTTCAAATAAAATATGATTTTGTAATTTACACAATAAGATGGGTCAAATAAAAGAAGCATGATGGCCAAAAGGTCAAAATAACCATGCAATTTGAACTAACCATATGATAAACAAGCAAGTTGCTGCCTGAATAGTTGTTTATATATATATCTGTGTGTGTTTTGGGGGGGGGGGGTGGGGGGCTAATTATTAGTCCTTGAATTTGAGATATGTATTTTTTTAATTTTTAAATTTAAAAATGTTTTTTTAATTCCTAAATTTTGAAAATTACATGTTTTAGTCCCTTATATAATAAATTGATACTTTGTGATGATTTTTAGTTGTTTTAATTTATTTTTATTTTTGATTAACTTGAATTTACATTTAAAAACTATCATAAAGGTTTAAAATAATCCACCACTATAAAGTGCTTTAAAACTATCCCAAAATATCAATTTATTATCTCAAAGACTAAAAAATTAATTTTTCAAAATTCAGGGATTAAAAAAAATTAAATTTCAAGAACTAAAAAATCACAGAAACTTAGAGATTAAAAGAGTAATTAAATATATATCTAACTATAAATATAGTATGAACCATATGAGAATATTCTCTTATATAATCATAAAAGAAATTTTTATAAACATCTGAACAACTAAATTAAGATTAAAAACAATAGTTAGTTACGATTAAAATATTTATAAAGTCAAATTAAAATTTAATATAATAATAAAATCTTTAAAAGATTTTTAAAAAAATCAAATCTATAAGCTTGTTATAAAATTCTTCAAATAATGGGTCTTTAGTTGAATGCTAACACAGTGATTGAACATTTGGCATTTTACATTGTATTTAGGGATTCACATCTCAACTACAATACAAATTAAACAAGATCGTATATAGGTTATAATATATATATTTTTAAAGCCAACAATTTTTATTTTATTATAATCATGTCTCAGTTTTAGCACAAGAAGTGCCATAAACCAAGCCAAAAATCTGCTCACAACATAATACCTCACCTCTTTCGAAAAGGCAGTACATAGAGACATCCTCCCGAAAATGAAATCTGCTCACAACAGCACAAACATCTATGTTTCCTCCATTTACAAAAAAAAAAAAAAAATCTAAACGAGACTATGCTCCCCCCAACACAACAAAAGATATCCATCGTATTTTTACATCTAACTTTTCTTTCATCGTATTTCTATTCCATTTTTATATTTCTTTATTATTTTGAATCATATTATTTATCACGTCAATCATTTGTCTCTCTCTCTCTCACTTATACATTCCAAAAATGGAATATACATTAAACTTTTACACACACAAATATATCAAACAAGACTCTTCTTACTATGCAAAATAATAACTATAAATATAGATTATCAAATCATATTTCAATTTTAAATATTAAAAGAAATATCTATACGACTTTTTAAAATGATTATGTGTGATCACTAACTAATTTTTTTAATAATTAATAACTAATTGTATCATATTTAATTTGCTTTTCATATAAATGTATTTTTTATTTATTCTTAGATTATTTCAAAATGGACATAATTATGAATATTTTGAATGAAACTTGATGTTTCTATATTTATTGGATGAACTTTAATTTTTATGATTATCTTTCTTATCATCTACTTCATGACATATCACACATAAATAAAGTTGATTTTTTTGTTTTAGTTTTAATGTTACTCACAGATTTGAACTCATAATTTTTTTACTCTTTTCCCTTCAATCTTAAAATAATTTTTTTCAACATCAAATCAACGTTATAACTCTTTTTAAAGTTGATCTTTTTCCCTAACTTTGATAATACCATAGGCATAAAACATTATTATGTAATTAATTTTAGAAGTAGGGTCACGAATTATCATCTTCTTAGCAAGGAATGTTAAGGTTTGAATTTTGATCCATTTTGTAGAAACATGCACCATTCGTTTATCACCATACGTCACTTAATTGGTAACTTTGAATTTTGTCAATCCTTCGAATTGGCAGCTTTCATACTACAAATAAAAAAGATATTGACGCATAAGATTTGGATTCAAAGCAAGGATGTTCTATAGGCTCCGTGATTAGAATAAAACAGGTCAACATTATAATATGGTCTGTTAAACATTTTTCAAATGAAATTCATGATTAGTGGCAAAGCATTCCCTATTTCCATCCCTCTTAATGACAATAGAGTAGTCAAATTTTCTTTCTTGTGTTTCTTTTTCAAAGAATAAAGTTATATTCTAAAATCCCAAAAATAAAGTATTTATAAAAATGTGTCAAATGTGGTCTTAGTTCTATAAATAAAGGTCGATGGTACTTGAATTTTTTTATAAAGGACAATGACTACATCAAACATATTTGTATAAATGAGAGATTAACAAGAAAATTTGTTTTTAAGGGATCGAAAGTAAATTTAATTTATTTTACTTGCAAATATTAAAAACATATTTTAATTTTTTTACATTAAAATATTTAACTTTAATTAATTAATTAGAGAGTTTAAGCGTGAGAATTTTGATAAGTGTTATAAAACATTCACTTGTTGCTTCCCTTGGTGAAAAGGTATGGATTTTCATTATCTTCAGTTATAGCCCAAATAGCTTGAACTTGAGTAGCCAGTCCATTGAGGCCTGGAGCCGGTTTATGATATCCTTCTTTAATATTAACTGGGCCTAATAAATCATCGATCTAGGGTAGCAAAATAGCACCTTTTAAACATGTGCTTGTTTGGACCAAAAACATAAAAAACCGTACCTTGCCCTGTGATAAATATTCATTTGTCCTCATCTCGAATTCTCACACAGAACTTCGAACCTTGCCCTAAATAGAAATGTACTTGAATTCCACATTATATTTTCTGTTATCAGCTTACTAACTAAAGGGGAAAGGAGGTACTTCTAGTTGTCATCTTATAAACATAACTGATTCAATTTTTTTCCCCCCTTTGGGTCCATAATTACCTGATTTTTTTTCTAATAGTTTGGAAACCATCTGTGAATAAATCTTTTTAAGTAGGAGTACCTTAGACAACTTATTGCATCAATTCATGCTAGTGGGATACCTATTATATATCAAACCAACTTTGCTTTAACTTGCTTCATTGTAGAAGCTAGATCTAGCATACAAGTTTCTTATGTATTTTGTAGCTGGCTTGTTCCGTTCAAACTTTCTTAAATCTTGAGCATCACCTTATCTCTTTTGGCTGACATTGTTGCAGTTAATTTTAACTTTGTTTACTTATCCTAAAACCAAAAACAAAGAAACGAATCAAATGTCCTTGGGTAGCTTTTATAACTTTCTTTTGAGTAAGACACTGTTTACTCCATTCTTAATTGAGCAACAACCTTACTGTTAAATATTGAAACAGTACAACTATTGGTTGCCCCACAATGATGCTATTTGATGCTTTTTATTCCAAATTTGGTGGCTCGGCCTTTAATTATTGCAAGGATGAGGGTGACAACTATGTATCAACCAATGTAAAACATAAATTTATTTGTCACGAACAATTATGGAGCCCTTTTCACAAGGAAAAATAAAATGCTTGAACTGGTTTATTGGAATATTGAGCCAAACTTGTCCCAACTGGCAAAAGATTTTGGTCTTTATAAATGATTTTGCCACCAATAATAATTTCAACGTGTTCTCCAGAGGACCGCCGTCATAAATATTACGCAAAACATAGATATACATTAGATAGGGGCTCTTGCACACTTGCACATATACATTTTTGCCAATTATCTGGCTCGCATTACAGTACCCTATCTAACGATGATGATTAAATTTAATAGACATCTATAAAAATTGTCTATAATGGATAATATGTTTACCTATTAAAGTAGGTTTTAATCAAGATATGATAATTTTTTTTGGTGGTTTTTCTTTTTGCTGACTTAATTCATAGAATTTTTGTAGATAAGTAAGTGTATGAGTACAATAATACTTTAATAACTGAATCACTTCATGTATCTACTAATTTTTTTTAATCATATAATTAGGTCGAAGTATGCAAGTATATATACATATATATTATAATTAGGATTTAAAATATTTTATATATTTTTATTAAGTTAGATGTTATACTATTTATTATTTTTTTGTTTTATTAATTTCATATAGTTTTCTAAAAAATCATATAATCTTTTAATATTTATTTTATTTATTTGTCAAAAAATAAATATTTTTTTTATTGAGAATGAACACCGACACTAAAATTAGTACCTTTACAAATATAAACTAAAATACGGATCTTTATTTATAAAAATACAAGTGTAAATCACTCGTTTTAAATCCTTCCCGGTCATTGTCCAAAATGTATCGTATTACGAGATATTTTAAAATGAAATGACCTTTTGAGAGAATTTCAGTCCAATTCTTACTAAAAAATACATTTCACTCAGCAGCTAGTCGCAAATCAAATGTTATATTCAATTAAAATTTATGATCATACTATATTATAAAATAACCACGTTGAAGGATCAAAAGAAATCTATTTTTTTTTTACTAAAAAAAGTTGTTTTTGCTGCTTATCTTTGTACAACTTTATTAAAGTCCCACGTCATGAAGCATAAATTAATGCTAAATTAACATTAATTTATTCGTTAAACTAAAACTACAAATAATCTCTTAATTAAAAAAATAACAAAAAATTTATTCTATTATGAACAATTAAAACACTATTTCATGAAATATATTTTCTTTTATTTGATATTTTTTAGTTTTCAAATCTGAAAGTATGTAATAAATGTTTAATTTTTCATAAAAAATAATTAAGTAATGACATTATAATTTTATTTCATTTCACTTTATGCTATATTTCATTCTATTTCTTTCCACATTTTATTCAAAACATATGCAAACATAATTGTAGATTTGCTAGTGCGATGATAAAATTTGATTTTTCCCATTTTGGATTTACATAAATTAATAGTATTTGGTGTTCTTTTTATTGAGAAAAATTTCAACGTCAAGAATGCTTTCAGAAAATTAAATCTCAAAGGTACAGGACAGTGTGATATTTGTCCTCATCGTTAACAAGCGTTTTGTAACATTTTTTATAATACGCTTCTCTATCATCAAATAAAAATTATAAAATTTTATAGATTTCCCTTCTTATTCAATATTTTATATTTATTAAATACTCCTCAATATGTATATGTTAACCTTGAACACTAATACTTTTAGATCGAAAATAGTACCAGAGAGTGAGTGTATCCATCCAAAGTCCTCTTACGAATAATTTTAAGTTTAAATATTTTTTTTCTTGCAATTTAGTTTTTTAGTTTTTTTTTTCCTTATAAATTTTTTATTTTATTTTTAGTTCTTATAATTTTTTTGTCTCTTATAAAATATTTTAAATAACACTTTGAATAATAATAAAAATACTATCTAACGAATTTTAAGAATGAAAAATTAAATAAATAAAACTTGTAAGCACTAAAAATTAAAAAATAATTTTATAAAAATAAAAACTCTAAATTATCGAGATTAAAAATATATTTAAATTATAATTTTATTTAACACAAACAAATATTGGCAACCGTACTTAAAAGAAAAGGAAAAAAATATCGTGAAACTGACATGTACATTAGTGGGGAGTGGGGCCTAAGAGCGTCGGTGGGATGCAGATGCCCAATTGCTGAATTAGTCCAAGAAGTGAAGATGGTGCCACTTTGCCCTTTAATACTATCTCATACAGTACTTTATACAATACTTTTTACTAATTTATTATATCTCATACTCCTCTTTCTTAATTGTATAATTTACATTTCATATTTCTCTCTTAATTGTATAATTTATCACAAGAGTAATATTTTTCTTCAAAAAAATTACTATTTTTATACCACTATTCAAAAAGTTATTAAATACTAATAATTCAAAACTTTCTGTATCCATGATTCTTTCTAATCTTCATATTTCATTTAGTCGGAAGTATTAGTTGATTTGGTTGATGATTAGCTTTTATCTAAGAAATTTGAATAACTAATTTTAATAAAATGTTTTCTCTCAATTACATTTAAAAATATATTTAAATATTGTTTATTAACAAAAAATTCTCATATTTAAAGTACCTTAATTTAAACTCCCATTTAAATGAAATATGGATATGATTCTTACGGATTGAACTAACATTTGTTGGTTCTAATTATTAATTTTGTTCTAAATTATAATATAAATATGAATGAAGATTATAAAAGTGTCGGGCCAATTAAATTTGTTCTCTTAATAGAATTGTCCAAATAATCGAGGATGGGGTCCATCTCCTAGCTGGCATTAATAGTATCTCTTCTCCTCATAAACGGACATGCGGCTTTAGTTATAAACCCACACACTCCTCTATTCTCCATTCTCCATTCTCCACTCTTTCTCTCTTTCTTTCCCTAATCCTCCAAACAAAATGAAGAACCTCTTCTCTCTCTTCCTCTTCCTCTTCTTAGCCTCCTCCGCCGTCGCCAGCGTCCCCGCCCACAACATCACGCGCATGCTGGCCAAACACCCCGGCTTCTCCACCTTCAACCACTACCTTTCCCTCACCCACCTGGCCGAAG
The DNA here is from genome assembly GCA_013407115.1 of Glycine latifolia. NCBI lineage: Eukaryota > Viridiplantae > Streptophyta > Magnoliopsida > Fabales > Fabaceae > Glycine > Glycine latifolia. The sequence continues at coordinate 397,806 of CM023954.1, forward strand.
AGATCAACCGCCGCCAGACCATCACCGTCCTGGCCCTCGACAATGCCGCCATGTCCTCCATCCTCGACAAGCACCTCTCCCTCCCCACCATCAAAAACGTTCTCTCCCTCCACATCCTCGTCGACTACTTCGGCGCCAAAAAGCTCCACCAGATCAATAACAGCACCACCCTCGTCTCCTCCATGTTCCAGGCCACCGGCTCCGCCTCCGGCACCGCTGGCTACGTCAACATCACCAACCTCAAGGCCGGCAAGGTCGGCTTCGCCGCCGAAGACAACGACGGCTCCCTCCACTCCTTCTACGTCAAATCCGTCCAGGAAATGCCCTACTACATCTCCGTCCTCCAAATCAGCGCCCCCATTAGCTCCGCCGACGCCGAGGCACCCACCGCCGCCCCCTCCGACATCGACCTGATCTCCATTATGTCCAAACAAGGCTGCAAGGCCTTCGCGGACCTTCTAAGAGGCTCCAAAGCCCTTCCATCTTTCAAGGAAAACGTTGATGGCGGCTTAACGGTTTTCTGCCCCACCGACAGCGCCGTCAGCGGTTTCGCGCCAAAGTACAAGAACCTCACCGAAGCTCAGAAGGTTTCACTTCTGTTATACCACGCGACTCCCGTTTACGAGTCCCTGCAGATGCTCAAGTCCAGCAACGGAATCATGAACACTCTGGCCACCGAGGGAGCGAACAAGTACGACTTCACCGTGAAGAGTGAAGGAGAAGACGTGAGTCTGAAGACTAAAGTCAACACCGCCAGCATAGTAGGGACATTGATAGATCAAGATCCCTTCGTGGCTTATAAGATAAACAGGGTCTTGATGCCCAGAGAGCTCTTCAAGGCCAGCGACGCCCAAGACCAAGACCAAGCACCTGCCGAGTCGCCTAAGCCAGCCAAGAAAAAGAAGAACAGTAAGAAGGGAGCTGCCGATTCCGGTGCGGCGGATGCACCGGCGGACGGACCATCAGGCGACGATGATTCGGAAGATCAGAAGGCTGCCGATGAAAACAGCAATGGAGTAAGCGGATTGCACGTGAGATTCCTCATGGTCTTCTTCAGTTTAATTATGGGATTTTTGGCTCTATGAAATCATAATAATCAAGAAACACCCATACATATGGATTATGGAGTGTCGGTACTATACACTTGTGGTCAACGATCATTTCAATTAAGATTCTTTCCTTTTTTTTTTTCTTTCTTTCTTTAATATATGTGAAGGAAATAAAACGCTGCCACCGACTTTTAGGAGGCCTTTTGTACTTTTTTTTTTTTTTTTGAATCTGTTAGTATTATAGGTTTTGTATTTATTGTTTGTTTGTTTTCCGAATTATTTAATTGGCCTTTTTTTTTCGAGTGCGGGTAGATCCGGTTTGTGCTACCTGCCACCTATGGGATGTGTGCATATAAACAGTTTTCAATTCATTAGATTTTGATATCAATATTCGCCTCTCATGTTTTCTTTATTATTGTTATCATGCTACTTGTCTTAATTTCCGCGGTCACCCAATTAGTAGTTCATAATAATCAATGTTTTTCAGACACCATTAATATATTTTAATTTTGTAAGACATTAAGCGCGGATTTTGTACTGTAGTACGACATTGGCTTAAGGTTTGAACTTGCAACTGCTTATGAGTTACTTCGATCATCTTCAATCGGATTTTTTAAGTTAATAAGATATGTATCTTAAAAATAATATATTTTCTCTATTCTAATAAATCTATGTCACAATATTTTTTTAACAAAATCTTATGTAAGAAATTATTTCTTAATGATAAAAAAATAATATTTACATGACACATAACAATATTATACTTAAACCATAGAGTTTCTTATTATTGAAGCAAAATTATATATAATTTTTTTACAATACACTTTAAAATTACAAAAAATAACTCAAAAAACTCACTTAAAATTTTTTCATTAAATATCCTCTTATCATCTTATCACTATTTTAGTTCTAGTAGCAACTTCAATTAAGAGAAGCTTATATAGCGAGGTAACCTTTATTTTGCTATAATTAAATTAAATTTCCTATAGTTTCCTTTTATTTAAATGTTTAACAGCATTTTCCTCTAACTGAATGATAGAATTAAAAAAATATGGCCCCCATCGATCAAACTTATACCTTATACTGATTATGCAGTGGCAGAGCATTTTAATCCCAAGGATATATTGTTTACCAAAAGTGATAAAAGAAATTAAAAAATTAAGGTTTAAAAATTGTAGTCGCAATATCATAATTTTGGAGGCTTTCTAAACAGCAATTATTGGGGTAGCTGCTCAAGTTGTCCTCAATTTTTTATTTTTTAGTTTTGATAATCATAACGTAATTGCAAATGCGATACCGATAACATCCACAATTTAAAACTGAAATGAAAATAAAAAATCAGAAATTATCAGAGAGTCCTGAACCAAACCAGTACATGATGTATGGTCCTGATCAAATCTCTATACGAGACTAATCAGTATTATTAATCAAGCTAAATATAAGAAACTTAGGCCAAGCCCATTACAAATTTATATCAAATTGGTTTTGATCCACTATTGTTAAAATTTAAAGCTTCTTCTACAGAGAATATGACAAAATAGAACGAGTTTCGAAAAGTTGACAAAAAAATATTTATGCGTGTTAGGGAGGTGAGAAGGAGGAAGGATCTCCCGTTAACTTTGAAGCTGAGTGTCATATTTCTTGGCATTAAATGAGTCATTAAAGTAATTGCATAGACAAAGATTATACAAATCTGCAAAGAACAGAACATAATCAGCAGTGACAACTGAAGATTGGAAGAAACTTTGTACTAGTGTGTATTTGAGAAGTTTATAAAAATAAATTGAATTGAAAACTCTTCGAAACTCGGTTAGTGCTAGTGCGACGTCTTCCTTCCCAGTATCCATGTATGAATTGAATGTAACCTTTGGCTCGAGTCCTAATCGGTTCTGTATAGGAGATCAGTAGCTGCTTTATTAGCTACTTTTTGTTCAACAGTATCAAGTAGCACAGACGGATTTTCTAAGTGCGCAGCATGTAACAGTTAGGCACTACCCATGCCCGTTGCCATTCCTGGTATCTAGTGATCAATTCACAACAACCAAAGAATTTGACTTGTTCATTACATAATTTTTGCGATGAACAAAGGGAGCAAAGTTCAATGTGCTGCAGAGGGTGAGTACATCCTCGTTGCCAAGAATTCTTTTCACCCTTAAAATTACAATTTTCTATAAGCAAAACCAGGATTGAGCTGTATAGCCGGAAATATTGCAGATATGAGAAAGAAAACATTGCCAAGAATTGCGAATGGGAACTTTGAACTATAGTTTCACTTATATAGTATTTATAAAAGAGACCAACACTGCAATGTGCCTACCTTTTACTAGTCTCGGAACCGAACCATTTTAAAGTAACTCAGTCTGGTGTCTGCAGCTGCCAAATCAGTGCTATAAACACGGGATCAAGATCCCCTGCAGTTTTTTCTTTTCCAACTGCATGAATCTCAATTCTCAATCATTAATATATATTTCTACTTAAATAAAATTTTGATAGAAAAACATAATTAAAAAATAATGGATTGTGAATGATTGAACTGCACCACTGCACGGATGTTACTGCATGACCTACAGTTACATTTTAAATGCTGAGAATCCTAGTCCATCTCTTCTGAACCTGAGACTTTCGGATGAAACCGTACAAAACACCAGAAAAACATCCTCGTACTAACAAAAGTGCCTGTTCTTTTTAGCATCTTATTCTACTAGCCTACACTTATTTTCCACCTCAAAAATTCTGATCCAAGATTAGGGGTCCCAGATTTCAAAACAACTTTCTTAGTGTTCGTATGACATCATCCCCATTAAAAAAAAATGCCGTATATGTTCAACTTAATATTTTTGGCTTTAGCTCTCCGCTCTCAGAAGTGAATTAGAAAATCGGCAGTCCTCTACACAATAATAGATGGCATTACAAAATTAACAAACAGTAGAATGGCACCATATTTTATCCTTATTGAAGACATAAAATTCAGGTTCCGGATGCACCTGGAAAAAGTACTAACAAATAAAGTTACGTATACACCTTGAAGTAAGTACTATTAACAAATAAAGTTTGAGTAATGATATATCATCACAAATTATTACATATACTTATCTGTCTTTTCTCTCTTTATCTATCTAGGATCTAGGTGTCTACTAGAGTTTGCTGTCCACAAATGTTGTTCCACAAAGTTTACAAGTATATGTAACAGCATATACATGTCAATCTTGCTCCTGTTTGGAAGCTAACAAAAGGCTGGCATCCCGGTTGTTAAAATACAGATGGGTTTTTTTGCCAGTAGATGTCAAAGTACGCACGTTAGAAAAACCGGTGTAGTTGCCATCCAGCTTTGAAAAGCATATTTTTCTAATAAAGTCAAAGAGCTGATTTTCTTGCACAAAAGGCTGGGCAGCATAATCTTCAACTGGCATCCACTGAATGAAAAAAACGAGACACCAGTTAAAAAACTACTGAAATTACAAAGTTTCCTGGTACCAATGTCAGGATAGATTATCAGCATGTAGCCTTCATTGACTTGGAGAGATTTAAAATGAAGGATGAACTTGAGCAACATTTTAGGGTCCGTTTGGTTTGTTATTTATTTTCATTTTAGGACTAATTAATAATTAACAGAGTGAAAGGTGAAAATAATATGGTATTTCTTTAGTTATAATTAAAGACATGTCAACTGAAAATGAAAACACACATGCATCCTTAGAATGACACTATCTGAAAATTAGTGAGATTCTAGATTGACATTAGAATATATACCTTCGCTGCCTCAATTTCTGAAGCCTGATTCTGAATGTCAAACGATTGAGGTTGCAACATGCAAACAAAGAACAAATCTGATTTCTCGAAGAACGACTTATGGCTTTGCCTAATACAAAAGAAATAAAGGTCGGTGAACGTGAAGGCCACATTCAATATTAATTCAGATTTCAGAGAGAAAAATAGTGTAAATTATATGCATAGCAGTATGTTGGTTATTTGTGAGAGAAAAAAACGCATTTACACCACATATTACCTGAATGCTAAAACTTCAACAAACTTTGTCTCTATCTGAAAAAAGAACAAAAGTAATAGCATTAGACTTTGAAACAATCCAAAAAAACATGTAATATATAAGCTATAGAAGAAATTACAACCAAGTTTGTCAAAACAGCAAACCCAAAACTTGGTCGATATTAGTTGAATAATTTGAATTAAAATTTACTAAGTAATATTATTTAATTTTAAATATTTATATTGTCACATGCATAAAACTATAGTGTAATTATGAAATTTCAAGATTTCAGACAAGGTTAAGGTTTGTAATGAATAAATTCTGAGAAAAATTAAGAAAACCCAAAAAATAAATTTGACAAAACAGAGAAGCATAGGCCTTTATTTTTGGGGTGAAATTGGAATCACTGTCTTTGATTATAAGCAAAAGAGCAAGGGGACATGATAAAAAAAGAAGAAGGATCTTAATGGTATATCAGATATTTACTAAAGCATGATAATTGATAAAATATTAAATACACATGAATGCCAGTTTTTATGATATTCATTAAATTATTTTATTTTTACATTTAAAAATTAAGTTTTGTAAGAAAACAATAAATTTTTAAAAAATGTTGTATATAAATCTTACTGATATTTTTTTTTGTCTTAAAAAAAATACATAACAGTGTTAACTAAATAATTAGTGACAGACAAAAGTATAAAATGGATTGTAAATTAAAGTTGAGTTCGGGGTTTGGAATTATTTTGACAAATTTCAAGTGGAATGTAATTTACTCTAAACTATAAATTATGTGTTTGCTTGCTGACCCCTGTCTCTTCTTTGACTTCTCTAATTGCAGCTTCACAGAGATCCTCACCCTGCAAATGGATTTGAAACATATCAAAGGATAATTTTAGAAGTTTAATAATTTGGTCAATAATAATTTTGAGATACTTTCTGTCAAAAAAAAAAAAAGTAATAATTTTGACATACTTCATTAACAGCTCCTGTTGGCATCTTCCATACACCTGTGCCTCCGAATTTGCCACCTGTTTCCTGAACCACAAGCACCTGTCAAATGAAACAAGATCATTCAAAGGTTTCCTCCTTGTATTTTGCAGGCTGCAAAGCTTGGACTTCAAATTGAAAAAGAAATAAAGAAAATATTACCTCTTTGTTGTTGTTGATGACAAAAGCACCAACACCGACTTGATGTGAAGCATTTGCAGGAAGGGTATCAGGAGTATCTGGAATCCAACGTACAAGCATCAAGTAATCTGGCTCAGCATGGTGGTACCTAAATCCAGACTGAAAAAGGAGCACAAAATTTGTAACAAAATGGCTTCTTAATTAAGAGTTAGGCTTAGGCACATAAATAGTAATAAAATGTATGTTTACCTTGACTGCAGGATCAACAAGATTTGAATGTTGTATGGGCAACTTGATCCAGACCCCCTTCTTGCCCTGTTGGCTCCACTTGTTGATTGAAGCTTGCAATATAAAAGTGAAGAGCGTAGAATCCATAGGGTCTTGGACGTCTACAACGACTCCTCCATAACGATCCTCAACTCCACTGAGCAATTCAATCCTTTCACCTTCCATTTGGTTGTGTAGCTCTTCTCTTGTAATATACTAATTATTAACGCAGACAATGAGGGGATGAGATGAGATGATAGGAACAAACAACGTATATATATATAATTAATTTTGGAGAATGGAAGGAAGGAAGGAAGGTATGTAAACTGAAAATCAAAGGTAGTGATGAGGAAATTTCATTTCATCGGCGTTGTTGCGTGAGAGCATGGAATGTTGGTGGTTTTCTTTTCTTGAGCCTTTACTTTCCCATTCAACATTTCTAATACGAGACAGAGGAATCGCCGTCGCATTTTCCCATGCGCTCCAAAGTCCAGCCACGCCGTCGAGGAAGTGATCAATTATTCAATTACTTCCATAATTGTGACTGTAAATTAAATCATAATAAAGATTTAAGAATGACCTTTTCTTCTACAACTAGTATTAATTAAATGAAATATAATCACAATGTTTTTCTCCTTTAATTCTTCTTAATTTCTCTGTTCTCGTGTGCTTGTTTTTCTAAAAGTTAAATTACTTTCTAAGTTCCTAAATTATTTAGCAATTTAAAATTAAGTTCTTGACTTATTTTTTTAATTAGGAGATGAAAAATTAATAATATGAACTCAATTAAAAAAAGTCAAGTATCTAATTAAGTTGATTAAAAAAATACATGAATTATTATAAACTTTTTAATACTATATTCAATTCTCACATGAAAACCCAAAGATGTTTTTTTTATATAAACCTTCGAAGATACTTAACTGATAACATTTGGAAGCATAATTTAGTCAATTCTAAAAATATTTTAAGAGAAAGTATACAAACATATAATATTAAATGAATTATATATTTAAATTTGAGGGGTTTTACAATAAAGGATTTTCCTATATTTAACCATTAAATTAAAAAGAAGTAAATCACATTAATTATTTTTGAGATTTTATGAAATTAAACAATTTTTTTAACATTTATAATAATCTCAATTTTCTTATGTATAGGAACAAGATGTAATTTTTTTTAAAAAGAATTAAAAGAATCTAAGTAACGTACAAAGAGACGTCAACGTAAACTTTTTAAAATAATTAAGGGGTTAGTATAAGGATTAAAAAAATAAGAGGATTTTGTAACTTTACAAAATCTTAAGGGTGTTGCGTGTAATGTAATTTATTCATTGAAGAATCAAAGGTTAAACTTGTGATATTATAAACAAGTGTATTTGTGAAGTTATGAAAATACTAACAGTTCATTTTAATATAATTAGTAGATGCTATAGATAATTATGAAAATCCCTTATATAATAGAAAGAGAAAAAAAATATTGACAAGTATTTCAATAGTAATTAAAAGTTAAATAGTATTTAAGGAGTTAAAGTTAGTAAAATTTACAAAAAGATACATTATTTAATGTTAGCAGCAATTTATTTTCATAATAATTTTCAAAACAATGTCTTTCTGTTTATTACTTTCAATTGAATACTTGGTAGTAAGACTTAAAAAAAAGTTAAAAGCGATTAGACAAAAAATTCAATTAAAAATAAATAAAATCCAATTGACAAAAAAAATTAGAACCTAATTAAAAATTGTTAAATAGTTAAAGAGCCTATAGAATAATTGAACGTAATTAAAATTCATACAGCCTATTAAACAAAGTGACTTATTCCCTATTTAATTTAATGAATCTTAAACCTCAATTTAATTAAAAATTACTTAACTTTGAACTAATAATAAAGTTAAAAGTAATATATAAAAATGTGATGCTGGGATTCCTCTTGATAAAACTTAGTTTTTGTATCCGATAGAATAATATTTTGCTATTAAACAAAAATTGTAAACTGCAAACTTACGTTTTTTTTGTGTTGCTCGTGCTACTTTGCAGTAGTTTGCATCTAATACTTATAGAATGATAGTAATATTTTTACTATTAAAGCTCAGAAGACAACAATTTCCGACACACACTTTAGTTCATTTACCATAGTTTAGCCGAGTTACAAAATAATTGAAGAATGGTGCTTGGATCCAGCCCTACACCTCCTCGTTTGGTTATACCACAGATGTGCCCTTGCCTATTAACAGAGATAGAAACAGCAGAGCTCATATGTGATTCCTCCTCTGATGTTGCATCCACAATATAGTGCCTCCCAACCTAGAAAGCATAAATGGTATGACAATGACATTATCACAAATATGGTCTATCTAAGAAGATAGCACATGCATGTTACCTTAGTGAAACTATGACAGGGACTCCAGATGTGTCAAACTGCAGAAACTAACTTCTGGTTGCTCATCATTTGATGTTCCAGCTGCAACTTGGACTCTTGGAATACCCCTATTGCTCAAAGCAGCCTAAAAGAACATAGTTATTAAGCTGCATTGGGGTTTTCCAGTTAATTCTGGAAATAGGTTTCTCGGTTTCTCAACATCAGGGTATTAAGGAAATCCATGTGGAAAACCTCCATGAAAGTTTGGGAGGATAATCTTATTATAAAGATTAAAGAAAACAGCTAGTAAAAGGATATTTTTAATTTTAGCTTAATGAAAGTATGAATAACTTCTAACCATTTCCTTGAAGTCATAGATTACATATTTCAAACAGCCCAAATGGAATGTTTGTAACATCAATAGCTAAACTAAGGTTACATGAACAAGAAAACTTGAAAAGTAAACAACATTGAAAATTGACATCAATATAAAAGCATAATCTCTGAAACGCTAATTATTTTAGCCAGGAATCCATCATTATCATCTTTTCCAGCTTTTTATAGTATATTAGTCTATTTTCGTTTTAAGTTGTACCTTGATGGCAGCGCCTGGAGCATCCAACAAATTTCCATCTGAACTAACAACAAGCCCATCAATGTAAAGATCCCAACAAATTTTTCCTTCAACAACAATAAGCTAGGAGAGGTCAATTCCAGCACCTGGAGGGAAAAAAACAAGAGCTATATTAAAAAGAGGCAACAACATGGAAGGGAAAACATATGGTAGTAAGCATAATCTTCACTCTAGGGGAAAATAGACCTGCTCCACTTTTACCACCCAAGAGACAACGTTGAAGAGCATTTGACAGTTCTTCAGCCAACTCATCACCCCCTCAACCCTATATACAAGCCAGAGAAATAGAGCACCAAATAAAATAGTAATTTTGAAACATTAGAAGGTATTTACAGAACAAAAATGATAAATAATATAACAATAATAGAAAACACTATTACTGATGAAAATGTAAAGCTTAATAATCCAATGCTCCTTTTAACTTCAATTAAAGCTTTTAAGGATTAACTTATTTTTTTGTTATCAATGTTGATGGTATGTAAAGTTGAAAAACATGTAGGAAGAAAAGCAATAGAATATGCGACCTCAAAAGTTGGCTCTGCAGTTGAACTGCGATCAATATATATAGAGACTTTTCCTTTGTCAGGTTGCAACAAGCTTGGCTTTCCAAGTTCAGCCTGCACTTGTGCAATCAATATATCATGTTTAGTTAACTTATTAGATTTAAAGGAATTGTTTATAGTAATAAATAAAATGATATTACAAGTCAAGAAATAAGAGATCAATCCAATTTAACCAACCTTAACACTGGCAATTACATCTGTAGCACCCATTCTGACTCTTGCCGAACCATTTGTCTGCCAAGCAGTTAGTTTGTATAATGCACAAATTAAAACTATTTAAAGCAAAAAATAAAAAAATAATGTCTGCCAGGGTTTAATAATCAGAATACCCTGCCAAATGTCAACTGATTAAAGCATCACCTGGGGAATAACTTCAGTTTCAATAGAGATTGGTTGATATGTCAATCTCTTTCTACCATCACAGCGAAGATCTTGCCACCTTGAATGAAATGTTTTTCTCCAAGAGATAACCCACCATTCCTGCAAAAGTAAGATGTTTTTCTTTTTGAGAAATTTCATAACTAAAAAGTACAAAGCGGAAACAGTTAAGTGTTGTTAAACCAGGATAGCAGTGTACCACCCTGTTACAGTCTAAGTAGTAAGTATATACTTTCTGATTATCCATGTTATACTTGCAGGAGGGTCTTAAGAATAAAGTTAAATCCTTTCTCAATTGAAAATTCTTAGTACTTATGTACACCTTAGTAGCATGCTTCCCTCCATTTGGAACCATATACTCTAATAAAGTGATTTTCCCAACCTGCGTATGAGTTACCACACAACAGAAAGTCATTAACTTTAAAATAAGGAAACCAATCCTAACTCAGGTATCTCAAATGCTTGTCATCATTATCTATTTCTTCCACTGATTTCTCGAACACAATCACTTTCTATATACATGAGATTAAAAAAAAATAAACTTACAGTCAAGTGTTCTAGCAGCTACTTTTTACACAAAGAATTAGGATTATTAGACAAAACACAAATAATTGGTCTCAGACCTTAAATTAAAAAAAGCAGGTCCCATATCTGGAATTACCAAATAGATCCAACAGCAAGGGACCTGAGTTTCAAGGAGCACTAGCATGCCATATCACAAGCACATATAATAGAGAAGAGAGAATTAAAAATTACAGGACCTGATTTTTCTTCTAAACTTCAATTTGAAATCAATATGCCTGAAACCAATCATGATAATATTTACAAAGCATTTGAAGACCGAAATGGCATTCCTAAGTCTAAACACAATAAGGAGTTGGCGAAACTACATCAGATAAAAAAGGAACAAGAGAAAACTCCTTGAAAAGAATAATGAGTAATAACAGCAAGCATTCACAATCAGGGGTATAAAGAAAGGCATAAAAATAAAAGAACCATTTAGCTAGCAATGGCATAGATAGAAGATGGAAATCTGAAATTGTTATGAACCGGAATTGGTGAAATTAGAAAGTGAATGATAGATGATCACTAATTTCATGAAATTGGATTTTGAATTTGATTACAGAATGAATTTATTCTTTACTTTAAGTTGTTAGGAATAGAGTATAATATTTTGATTGCAAATAATATGAGATTATGATTGTAATGGTGAAATATTTATGTCGTATGCAAGAAATCTATTCAAAGTGAATTAGTATATGGATAATTAATATTAAAAAATATTCATATCTATTAATATTATTTGAATACTTTACTAAAATGTTAAATCGTGATTGCTTCAGTGCCAGTGACTTTGAATTTTGAAGCAGACAATGCATGAGAGGACCACAAACCTAAAGACATAGCAGCGTGTTTCAGGTTTCGGAGTCTGAGAGGGAAATCCAAAAATAAAATAAAAACACTCGTTCTGTCAAAATAGGCGTTAAAATTTCCAATTTATCTATTTCTTTTTTTGTCTATGTAAAATTTAGGACTACATCATTTTAAATTGTTAAGATAGACCCATGTCAATTATTTAATTTTAGAGTAGACCATTTTTAAAAAATTGTAAAAGTGATCCAAATGACTCAATCAGGTCCTTCATTTGATAAAGGTTAAAATTAAATGGAAAATGACATTCAGTACGAAATATAAATTACAAAGATTTAACTGCATTTTAATAATCAATTTTACAATACACCCAATTTTTAAAAAAAAAAGTTTGTAAAAACGATCCAAATGACTCAAAATTTCACGAGACTTGTACACTGTTTCGCATGTGGCTAACGTGAGTCCTTAAATGATTAAACACCACACCTAAAAAAATCCACGGCTAAGAATTCATTGAGGTTGGCAACCGTTGATCAAAGTGGCACCTAGCCTTGTTCATCTTGCGTAACTTTAAAATTTACCAACTGTTATGTGATGGAATTCGGTGATTTTCAATTTGAGAAATGATAGTGTTACTCTTTTTTTTTTATTTTCTTTTCAACATTCTGATGAATGAAATTTATTAAAAATTATCCATTTTAATTTTAGTGGGTTACACTTAAATGAATTATTTCTCTTGATTTAGATATGAAATCTATCAAAATTAATAGTTTTAAAAAAATTTAGTCAATCACAAAAGAATATATCATAGAGAATGTTTTTAACTTTCTTTTAATTTTGTTGTGGTAATTTTGTTGTGGCGTTGTTCGAAATTGAATGAATGGAAATTGTTTGTAATTATTAAAAAGGGGTGCAATTAGCAAATTAATATCCAATTACCATTTTGTCATTTCTTTTTGTCAAGTGTCAACAATGATGTCCAATTTTGTAATTTCATAGGCTTAAACAATTATTAGATAGAAAGATTTCCGCAGTTGAGCTTGAGCCTTGGGTGATGTTAGTTAAAGTTAGCTTTAAATGATTATATGAATATGAATGATTAGAAATTGAGTGAGGGATATGGTGAGTGTAATCTGCAAAGGAAATTTTTCTTTTTTTCCCCCAGTAGCTGAAAGTAAGGACCGAGGTAGTAGGAGATATTTGCTTCGTAATGTTCTGTTGGAATGCATCAATACGTGAGTGACTACATTGCTTGGTAATTGAGAAATCGTGATGCTGATGGTGCATTGATTTGGAGGGGAAGCTTTGAATAAGGAATGCGTTCGTGGGGCCATGTCTTGGAAAATAAATTGCTGATAATATAGATTTCTTACTTACAAGATATAATTCTAAATGGAAAAAAAAAATCAAAGTAAACATATTTTTATCATACACGTTTTAAGTATTGATTTTTAGACTTTTATAAATGTTTTTATTTATTTAAGTGATATGGAAAACTTTAAAAAAAAATGTATCTATCATTGTTGAAAATGAGTTTTTTTTTATTATAAAAAAAGTAATGCTTGCGTTTTATAATATATAAATATATTTATATTTACATGAAGTAAAGCATTTTTACAAAAATACTTTTACATTTATGGTAATAATTTAACAAAACATACCATACTTTCATGTTGTTGATATAAAAAAGAAGAAAGTGGAAAGAAAAAGATTTCACAAAAATGAAGTTTTGTACCGTGGGAAAATAATAAATAATTATTCTAGGAGTGAGACACATAAAAGATTCATATGATAACATTTTAATATTTAAAAGACTAATTTGATAGTATTTTTGAATTTGAAAAGAATAATAGCGTGGCATAGTTAGGTTAACAGTTAGAAGAATAAATTGAAGGTTTATCATTTATGACATTTGTGGCTTAGACAAGAAGGAGGCAATTAATGATTAATGGCAAACGGTGAAAGACTATAAGAGATTGTAGAGCCTTACACGCACCGTGTTGTGGCCTCTTTCCGTTTTTTGTCGTTAACACCGAAACTGAAGCAAAAGTCTGTTACTTGCACTGTTTCATTTAAAACTTACAAGCAACAACATCCTTGTACCTCTTTCATTCTTATTTTGCCTTTGGCCGCGTATGTATAATATACCAACATTTTTTCCTTCTGGCTGTTGGTACTAGGCAAATGATAAAAAAACCTCAGTGTAAGTATGCTAGTAACTGCCAAGGTTTGCTGAATCTGTATTCGCTGAAGTAAAGAGGCAACAGGTACAATAATTTTGATTTCATGCTAAATCTGCTCAACTAATTTGTTCAAGACCAAATGAATATTTGTTGCTATAAATTACTATATTGAGTTTATATAATATTGTTGTTGTCTCTCGTGTTTAATACCACTACTAATTGCTTCTGGTCATTCCATATTCATTTAATGAAATAGCTGATATCAAACACTTAAGTTTGGTTGGCAGTATCTTCTGTTTGATTTTGCTTTTTTATGTCTGATATAATATGTGACAAGTTCTCTGTAATAGAATCCATCAACTTTTTGCTTGATTGGTTAATTTGTCATGATGCATATTTGATATTCCCCATTAGCAACATTTTTCTTTCTTCGAAACCATCAAAATCATGCTTCACCAAGTTCAACTGTAGTATATGACGAGGCTACCATCTTGCTGCTGGTTCCATGTTAGGTGTCAGAGTTTTGGATGACCCGCTTTCTTTTTCTTCTCCCTCTGTTTTCTTTTTAAACACTTTAATCTAATTGGTTTCACCTTAACATAATGTGCTGAGTCTGCATGTGGGCTAATTCCAAACATCTCGTACTACAAGTTCTATTCCTTCTGCGCAAAAACAAAATTGGTGGGGGGAATTGTATTTTTTTAATTAAAACTAACTTTGTCGACGACTAGTCACGAGGTAAAATCAAGTCAAAATAAAAATATACACGTTTTAGATGAGCACTATAATTCAAGCTTCTGAAATTTCTAACAGTGGCACAAGTACTTTAGGAGATATAAGGTTAATCTAGTGGTTGGGGAAGGATGAAGGGAGAAGAGAGGGAGCAGAGATTGTGGGTTCAAATATCTCAATTCACATTTCTAACAAAACTAACAAATTAACATTTGCTGATAAATAAAAAAAAATCAAGTACACAAATATCTGAGCTTGTTGGTGTTCGGCATGTGCTCTCTCTTTTTCTTACCGTTTAACCTTGTGTTTCTTTTTAAGGTGACTTCATCTCAGCTTAGACGACAGAAACAATGGCAATGCAGGGTTGTTATTGTCACTATACGAAATTAGCAACTCAGAGAAGAACACTGGACAATCTCAGTTTTTCAGGCTCAATTTCGGTTAACAAATTGTCAAAGAATGAAAGGACCAGAACATGTGATCCATTATCAGCAGGGAACAATCAATTTTATAGGTTACTGGTGAAAATGCGACAGACAGAAATGCCAGCCTCAAAGTATGGAACAAATGGTAAAGCTGTTAGAATGGTAGGGACAAATGAGTTAGTGAAAAGAGAGAGAATGTTAGAGAATAAAGTGGTGAATGGTTCAGCAACTTCAAAGGTAGTAAGAAAAAATGGTATCCCAGGCTTGACCAAGACAGTGAAATCTAGAAGGTCATTGGAAGAGCTAAAGGTATTAGCCACAGATGAAGGTTTCAGTTGGGCCAATGAAAATTACAGTTCCTGGCAGAGGTCTATTGATGTTTGGTCTTTTGTGGCTTCTTTACGTATTCGGATTCTGTTGGACAACGCAAAATGGACATATATCGGAGGTTTCACGGAGGCAAAGCAGGTAGGTTCTCAAGGTTCGGTTCTTTTCTTGCTAAATTTAAAATACTAGTATTTTCCACGGTGACTTGCATTTATCTATTCTTAGCTGGTGGAAATAAATTACAAGTGTTTTTATTTAAATTGGTCATGTTTCTTTTTGCTGACCTGAAATTTTTTAATATTTTTATTTAGAAAAGCAGAAGGCGGAAAACTGCCTCGTGGTTAAGGAAGTGTGTATTGCAGCTTGGTCCAACTTTCATTAAACTTGGTCAGTTATCATCAACAAGGTCAGATCTATTTCCACGTGAATTTGTGGATGAGCTCGCAAAATTGCAGGTATCTCTGTAGATTTTGTTTTTCTCATTTTCAGACTCATCATTGTAGATTTGTAGAGATTCGTCCTTTTTTTGTTTAAAAAATAAAAGAAGACGAAGAAAGGTGTTTAATGTTGACATCTATTCTACTAATCTCATTCAAAAAAAATTCTCTTAGACTATCCTTTATTAAAATTCGATATAAAAATTATTGAAAATAAAATCTTAACTAAAAAAAACTTATTCTGAAAATAACTTCGTTAAATAAAATGAATTAAGATTTGCTCGTATTTTTAATCAATATACATGAGGATTTTTTCCCCCTATATTCAAGACCAGAAAGTAATTCTTATTTCTTAATATAACATTATACAGGACATGGTTCCTGCCTTCTCTCCTAAGAAAGCAAGAAAATTCATCGAGAGTGAATTGGGAGCTCCCATTAGCATATTATTTGAGGAGTTTGAAGATCGGCCAATTGCTGCTGCTAGTCTCGGTCAGGTGTTTGAATCTAACCCTGCTCATTGCATTATATTTATTATTTTGGTTAAATTAAAAAAGATAAAGTATGTTTGTGTTTTTTTAAAAATTTGAAAAATATTAATTTTATTTTCATAAAATTATTTATATTAATTTGATTCTTATAAAAATAAAAACATATTTTATTAGTTCTCAACGGTAACTCCATTATCTAATGTAGCTAACAAACTTACATATATAATTTGATTATAAATGAACTAAATTTTTTACCGTAGTTAAATCCCAAAAAAATAAATTAAGATTTGCTTGTATTTTCTATGTGCCTAATAAACTTAATTATTTTCTCTCTTTATCTTTTCAAACACACTCCAAAGACATCAAAATTTAGTGTTATTTCATTTTTCCTCCTAATCTCTGAGGATAAATAAATATATGTTTTGTTTTTTCACGGACCAAATTAATTAAAAAAATTTATGATAATAAAATTAATACTTTTCAAATTTTACATTACCCAAATATATTTTGTCCAATTAAAAATCTGGTCTTATACTTGGATACTTTTCATTTTGATCCTTACCTTAAAAAAACTCACATTTTAACCCCTGCGTGTAAGCGTTTACCAATTACTTCACAGACATTATTATGCATGGATCAAAATCTAAACTGACTTTATGTAGGGAGAAAAAAGGATCAATCTAATTTGACCTTATATTTTCATACACTAAATCTTTTCCTATTGTTAAATACTTGTAGCTTTATTCGAATTGGTCAAATTTGATAAATGTAACATGAAGTGAGATGCAGCATGTGGCTTAGTCCATTATTAGAACAAACTAGAACGTTTCTCCCATCTTGTAGACCATGATAATAGCTTATTAGTGTTGTTCTTAGTATAGTAACATCAATTTTGGAGGAGTCTGTCTGTAGGTTCATCGTGCTATTCTGCATAATGGGGAAAAAGTAGTCATCAAAGTTCAAAGGCCTGGTCTGAAGAAGCTTTTCGACATTGATTTGAGTAAGTTGTGGTTACTTTGTTTGTTCCATTGACAAAACCTAGGGATTTTGATTAAGAGGATGTTGTCAACAAGCAATTATCAATGAATCCAAAAGCCTAGACTGTTAGGTGCAAAATTGCCCTTTGGTACCAAGAGTTATTTATGCATAACAGCATAGAGTTTTAGGATTACTATTTAGTGAATTCTTTTGTTTAGGGTTTAAGGATTACTATTTTATTGTTTGTTTTGTAACTATTACAAGTTTGCTTGTTTATGATGTCCAGAAAACTTAAAGTTGATTGCAGAGTATTTTCAGAGAAATGAAACTTTTGGTGGTCCACTTAGAGATTGGATTGGAATATATGAAGAATGTAAAACGTAAGTAATAAGCATTGAAGTGCATTGTTATCGATATTTCATGAAGCAAAGCATATGTTAAATTATGCTCATTGCTTTTCACCTTCTCTTCATTACTTTATTTTCCAATGCCTTAATTTTTATTGTGTTGCTCATGCTATTTTGCAGTATTTTGTATCAAGAAATTGATTATATAAATGAAGGAAAGAATGCTGACAGGTTCCGCCGAGATTTTAGAAACATAAAGTGGGTTCGCATACCTGTATGTTTCCTAAGGCAACACAGACATCCGATTATAAATTGTATAAATTTTTAATGTCTAGTAAAAATATTGAATTTTGATCACATCATTTCTTTCGTTGTAGCTGGTATATTGGGATTATACTGCTTTAAAGGTGTTGACCATGGAGTATGTCCCAGGTTTTCATCTTAACTAATGCATGTGCCTTGTTTCTCCTTTTAATTGTCTGTGACATTATGGTATTATGAGAGATAATATATTGTATTATGGGAGCTAATAATTCTTTCTTTAAAGTGATATATTGTATATGACATTATGCTAGAGAACGTATTTTTTTAACTGCTCCTATCTCTGATTTTATTCCTTGGACAGGCATCAAAATAGACCAGGTGGATACATTAACTTCGCGTGGTTATGATCAATTGCGTATCTCATCACGTGCTACGGAAGCGTACCTGATTCAGGTGCACCACCTTGGTTCTCTGCTAATCACGATCTAATAGTAATATCTGATGTTGAATATGGTTTTCATTTTGGTTACTCAGAATAAGTAAAAAAAGAAGAGGAATGAATTGTCGCTTGAAGATAGGTATTGGTATCACTCTTGTAGCTAAAAAGCTTGAGTTAATAAATTATCATTATTTTTTTGTCATACAGATATTGAAAACGGGTTTCTTTCATGCCGATCCTCATCCTGGAAATCTTGCTATTGATGTGGACGAAGCAATTATTTATTATGACTTTGGCATGATGGGAGAGATCAAATCTTTTACCCGGGAGAGACTGCTTGAACTTTTCTATGCTATGTATGAAAAGGATGCCAAAAAGGTCTGGATTTGTACTACTCTTCGATTATTTAAATTCATAACATTGTCTTTTACTAATAAGAAATCAATATCTGATATCATGATACGCTATTTTGTTAAGTGTTTAATCAACATCCATTTTTTAATCTCATGGTAACTTTGTTAGTTTGCCACAATTAACTCAAACAAGCACAATGACATAAAATGATTTTTGCTTCAAGTACAATTACTATTGTAAATTTCAATCCAGCTAACCAGTTATTATCGTCAGCAAAAAAGAATTTGACGTTGCTCATAACTTGAATTGATCAACTTCAGTGTCCCTCTTTCACACTATTTTAAACATACAACCATACAATAAACAACGGTGCAGGTTATGCAACGCCTTATAGAGCTCGGAGCCCTCCAACCTACTGGGGACTTGTCATCAGTAAGAATGTCAACTACCTGCTTTTCAAATATTCTGATTTGTGTCTTGACACTTGATTGACCTCATAAATGATAAATTTATTTTCCAGGTGAGGAGATCTGTGCAGTTTTTCCTGGACCATTTGCTAAGCCAGGCACCAGATCAGGAGCAGACCCTTTCTGCAATTGGGGAGGTTTGTTAACATTGCTATATTGGATCAATGAATTCATAGCTGCTTTTCAATTTTTTCATAATATTTTGGCTGTTTGTTTCAATTGAACTAAAGGATAAGCTGAAGGTGGAGAATTATTGTTTTCTCTTGGTTATTCCAAACTATCTGGAGACTCTAGTCCATACTTTATTATTGACTATTGAGGGCTTTCTGTGGCAGGATTTATTTGCAATAGCACAAGACCAACCATTCCGTTTTCCATCCACCTTTGCCTTTGTTCTCAGGGCGTTTTCAACACTTGAAGGTTTGCATCTTCTCAATTCTCTTACTGTCCCTCTCTATCTTTCTCTCTTTAGTGGTCATTCTTACAAACAAAAAAAAAATTAAACATGCCCTCATGTTTACTATTAATTTCACATTAGTATATGCATTATAAGATGGTAACCACCCCGTCCTTTCTTGGGAAAAATTTAACTGATTTAAGACACAGTTAGGTAAACAACCAAATTAAATACTTATCCGATAAATATTTATGAACTTATTTATAAGCTTAAATGTGAAGTTGATCAAAATATGTATCTCTTTGAAATTTATTGAAATAAGTTAAAAAGAGCAAAAGGATATATATGTTAGTTCTTTGTATGTCTTCATCATCTATTTGTATTTCTTTTCTTCTGACAGGCATAGGTTACACACTCAATCCAAATTTCTCCTTTGCTAAGATTGCTGCACCCTACGCACAGGTTCAAAGTTCAGATTGTCCATGAACAAATATTGTTCCCATACTGCATTAAAATGCATGCTCATACACATACACTTTACCACGTTACAGGAGCTTTTAGAGATAAAGCAAAAGCAGCGCACTGCACCACAGCTTGTAGAGGAGATCAGAAAGCAAGCAGATGATGTACCACACCTTTTACCTTTGTTCTGGATAATGTTTCCTTATAATAGAAAAATCTCATTTGATGTGAAGCATTTATCTATAGCATTGTGCAACTAATGTGCATCCACTTGAATTGATATTTGATAACGCTCGCTCGTGTAATACTTTTAGGCTACAACCTATACCATGTCAATGCCATACAGAGTTCAAAGAATAGAAGAGTTTACAAAGCAACTTGAGGCAGGGGATCTAAAACTTCGGGTCCGAGTGCTTGAGGTCAGTTTTTTTTTTTTTTCTTTTTTCTTTATTCTAATGGTTGACCCCGTTTTTTTATTTAATTCTTAACAAAAAAATTGTAAAACTTTAGTCTCTCTACAATTTTTTGTAGTAGTTTATTATAGCCAAAAAGTTTCTATAATAGTTGTATATCGTCCCAAAAACTTCTCTAGACTCTAGTGTTTGCAACGAAATGTAACTTTTTATGATTAAAACTTACAATTTGTTTCATACAAGGACTATAACTCAAAATGAAGTTCATTATAAAGACCAAGTGAATAGCTGAATCTTTATTTTTCTTCACATGGTGTATGCTATGCCTATGTGTGACAAAGTATTTCTAAGCATTTTCCTAATGGGAACAACTTTCTAATTAGGAGGTCGTTATTCTGGAACTTTTGTTTTGTAAATTTGAAATTATTTAACTTGATTTGCTAGTCTGAAAGAGCTTCTCGGAAAGCAACGGCTTTACAAATGGCAACTATGTATACCGTATTAGGAGGAACTCTGCTAAATCTTGGTATCACTATGAGCAGCCAAGGCAACATAACTATTGCGAATGGATCTTTCATTGGTGCAGGTGACTATATATTATAAAGCTTTTTCTCAAGTTATTGTCCAATCATGTTCAAATTTATTCTTAAGGCTGATAGATGTAGCATTTCAATGTGCAGGTATTTTTATGACACTATTTGTCAGATCCATGCAAAGGGTAAAAATGCTTGATAAGTTTGAGAAAATGATATAAATGGTTACCAACAAATTCGATTCTTTCAAACTTATGTAAAGTTATCCTCATCTTCATTTTCTTACTTGTAATTTGTAAATGTTCAATTTTTTAAATTACACAAGCATAGCAAATTTCACGAATTTTACAGAAACATGATTGGATGAAGACACTACAAGGCACTTTATGACTTCCAAGACAGAAAAAAATCATAGCTTTCTAAGTGAGAAAGCAAACTGTTGGCCCGTGAGCCTTTCCTTATTCAATGGCTAGTTTTAGACAGAGAACACGCCGTGATAAAGATCATAAAGTGGTAAAGCTTGTCTTGGACCGTAATATATCTACGATTAAACGAACTCTATCTCTCGTATCGTAGCCTGCAATTAAATGGGTTAACCCTCAGAGCAAGAATAAAAAATTAAGTATAAAAAAAAAACCAAAATAACCAAAACGTGCATCCACCCAAAAAAAACTAAACATGTTAAATATATCATTTTTATTTTCATTAACTAATCATGAATTAATGGGTTTAGTTGATTATTAATGACTGATGTATGATGTATTAATTACTTATTGACCTGATCAACTCTTCTTCCTATTTGCTTCTTGATTTCTCATTAAGACAGTGACATGTGGTTGCAAGATAATATTAAATGTTTGATGAATCAATTATTCATTGACTTAAGCAACTCCTATTCATGTTTGCTTCATTATTTCTCATTAAGAAACTGATATGTGGTTGCAAAAATAACATTAAATGACTGATGTATCAATCATTTATTGACTTAAGCAACTTCTATTACTGTTTGCTTCTTTATTTCTCATTATGAAAGTTACACGTAGTCGCAAAATAACATTCTTTTTTCCATTTGTTAAAATTTATCATTGAACTTTTGTTATTTTCGATTAAAATATTATTTTTATATAAAAGACCACAAATATTATTTACGAAAGACAATTTTAAATTTACTTTAAAATATATTTAAATTTTATGTAAGTAAACGAGCTATCTTGAGTATAAACAATTGGTTTCATAATTGTTTTCAGAATTGCAAGTAGGCATGGCAGTGGGACCCGAATTCATGGGTATCCGCTCGAATTTGTCTCGATTTTAACGAGAAAAAATCGAGTTTTTCAGGTTTGGATTCGGGTTCGGATTTTCCCCGATAGCCAAAAGTAAGAGCGGGGACGGGTATGGGATTACTGTTACCCGCCCCCGCCCCGTAATAAATAATATTAAAAAAATATATTATTTTCTATTTTTTTTAAATTGAATTGATTGATTTTGTTTTGTAATTTTTAAATTATGATCCCATATTTTAAATGTGGTTTTGTTATTATTATTTTTTTGTTACGTAATTAGTTTTTTCGTCCGATTTTTCAATAAAAAAAGTTATATTATTTTTTTAATTTTAATCAAATAACGGGGGCGAGAAAAACCCGATCCCCAGCGGGGGCAGGGATGAGGATGAATTTTAAAACTCGACAGGGATCAGGGGCGAGGAGCGGGTTTGAGGGCAAGGACGGGAAATGCAATACCCGCCCCCGCCCCCGATGTCATGCCTAACTGCAAGTGGATTTTGAGTATTAATTCATACTCTAAGTTAAAAAAAGGCTAAATTAAAAGTAATTAAAATCTAGTATTTCAGATTTTATATTTTGCTGAATGATCTTTATATTATCAATAGATATTTTTGAAGAATAAAACATATCCCATCTTAAAGTCTGATTCGTGTAATAATTTAAGAATAAATAATATATATAAACCGTTATGTATGATGAATTTATTTTTTTATATTATTATTTCATTATAAACTATTATGTATGATGAATTTATTATTTTTTATAATAATTATCTAAATAATTATATAAAAAATATTTTTACTAGTTGAGAATATAAAAACTTTACGCCCATTAACAATAATTAAAACTTATAATTTAATTTTGGTTAGGAAGGTGAGGGAAGTAACGTGCAATGGCTGTGGGTCCTGAGCCGTTGGTTCGTAGGCTCGAGGATTCAATACGGTACACTTTTGATGGTAGTTAATTTTTTGTTTTTTCTTTAGTTATTAAATGCAGTGGTACTATTTAAATCATGTTGTATATGAAGTAACTAATGTTGAAATAAAATATTTAATTTATGTGTATTCACAATTTTTAAGAATATTTGTCTCTTATTTTTAGGGTGAATATTTTGTATCAATGTATCATGTTCAGAAAAAAATCCTTAAATAATTTTCAAGTTTTCATGACTTAGATATTTTCAATAAAAAAATAAGGTTTTCGTGATATAAAGTATATTCAACATGATTATTAAAAACTAATTCCTTGAGAAAAGTATTTAATTTTGATAAGATAATAATTAAATTATTTTATAGAAATTAAATTTAAGAATAATTATTTTTTGTATTTTTTTAATTCTTATGTAAATTATTTGAATTTTAGTATTAATAGTTCTATCTAAATAATTTATATGGATAATATGTAAATAATTCTGTAAAAAATATATATTTCTCTTTCCTATACCTTTTTTTAACCCAAAATTGAAAAAGACTATACCTTTATCCCTTAATAATTTAATTCTAGTATTGGCTCATTTGTAAAGGTGGGTGTGGCCGTGTGAGTCAGTGAAGCAACGTGCATTGGCTGTGGGTCCCGAGACGTTGGTTCCTAGGCTTGTAGATCCAATACGGTACCGTTTAATAATTTAGGAAAATATATATTTTTAGTAGTCATATTTTCAATCAAAGGTATTAAAGGTTCATATATTTTATATAGATTAATTTAATTCTCAGTTTTAAAAATATATAAATTTATTTTCCACTATCTTAAAAATCACCATATTTTTTAAAAATTAAAAGACTAAACTTATATTTTTGTTAAAATTTAAAGATCAAATTTATCAATATAGACCTTGACCACATTTAACAAAAAGTATAGAAGTTAAAAATAATTTTTTTTCTAATAATAATTTCAGTACACTTTCTATTTTTTATTAAATTTAATAATAAAAATATAAATTTTTGTGAGTTTCACTATTTATTTATCGAGTTTATTTTTAATTTGCAGTTTAAAATAAAGTTTAATCAATATGCCATTTGTTTCCTTTTAATTACTAATTTTTTAGAAATTTTTTTTTACTATCTGGTATTTATTTTTCACTTTTAAATTTCAAGATAACATTGATTATTAGTTTGTCAATTATTCCTTCACTTCCTACCTAATTTGTACATTTACATCTAATATGTATTTATTGTGACGCATACCTAAAAAATGGTATAACAGGAAAATTCAAAAATATAAAAGTAAAGACAATCTTAAAAAGTTTACAAACTAAAAAATTAATAAAACTAAGGGAGAATAAAAATTAAGATATTAACATCAGTTCAACACTTTTTGTATAAAACCAAAGATATGATCCACAATAAAAATGAAATTGAGAAAATATCAATTTTTAATAATATTGTTTTTTATTTTTTTTCTCTTGTATATTTAAAGGGTCATAAAGGAGGTGGGTCAGTGGCAATGTTGATCCCTCTTAGGTTCATTCCTAACTTGGAACAATAGTGTCATTTCTTATAACGTATTTGGTTGGAAGGAAATAAATAGATGAGAGATAAAAAGGATGAAATTAGAAAGAAAAAAAAAGGAAATAGAGTGAATTGAAATATATAAGAAATAAAATGAAATGTGAGTGTCTTATTTAAGAGAAATAAAAAAAAATATGAAAAATAAAAAACAAAAAAATACAAAAAATTGATTTTAGTATTTTCAATCCATTATTTCATGACAATTGATTGTCATACATTTTAGGTAGTTTACTGCTGGTTTCGTATTAATTTTACACTTTTTTAATTTTCTCTCTAATTTCCATCCTATTAAACAACTCACATTTCTCATTTATTATTTATCATCCTTCCCTTTTTCCTATTTTCCCTCTATTTCATAGCTACCATTCTACCAAACAAATTGGTAAGCCAAGACTTTGTTCTTGCTAGAACATCAACTAATTATTTAAAAATAAGCTATAAGCTAAGAGTTTATAAATTAATTGATTTATTTGGTCAAAGTAACTTGTATAAACTAATAAAAAAAGCCTATAATTTTTCCCAAAACCTTATCAAACACACTAAAAAGAACAATGCGTGTAGGTAAATTGCTTTACATCATGTATTTCAAGTCTCTTTTATAGCTATACTTGATAAGCAATTGATTGGGTAATGGTTATTTGTTACCTGACGGATCATTTTGAATTACGTCGTTAGTACTGTCTATAAACAAATTATACAGGGTTATGATTATAGATGTCAAATAAGTCATCTACCTCTTATGCTCGATCAAGCTAACACTATCCACCGATACAAATCAAACACCGAAATTTATTACTGTTAGAGTTTTCAGCGCACAATCACTAAACCAAAATTAACGCGGAAGCAGAAATTAAAGAGAAAGATAATACACACAGATTTTACTTGGTTCAGTAACTAGGATAAATCCTTGTTACCTACATCCAAGGGCAAAGAACCTGT
Organism: Glycine latifolia; assembly: GCA_013407115.1. Lineage (NCBI taxonomy): Eukaryota > Viridiplantae > Streptophyta > Magnoliopsida > Fabales > Fabaceae > Glycine > Glycine latifolia. Next base: position 423,518 of record CM023954.1, read on the forward strand.
AGACTCTTTTATTAACACTAATAGCAAGAACAATTACAACAGCATCCCTCAGTAATTACAAGGCTAAACTTTCAACATGAACAAAGCCTAAAATTACACCGGTAAGCAAGAAAACAAGATTTACAGGGTACTAAAGAGAACTACTCTTTACCAATATCAAGAACAGATATTACCCAATCTACTACGTTCTTCTCCTATGGTTCCTTTCAGAGAAAACATCTCAAGAACACAAAACCAGACCACAGCTGAGAGAAAGAACCATTACCTGCAACACCAAACAGCAATAACGGAGAACACAAGGAACACATGCTATTCCATCATCACTCTAACTCAAACAGCACACTAAGCTCAAGGTTTATGCAGAAAAAAGCAAACCCTAGCAGAGCTAGGTTAAAGAGAAAAAACAAGAGAGATGAAAAGAACCCAAAAGAAGCTGCTGGAATCTGTTTTCAAAAGGAAGCGTAAAACCAAAAGAAAAAACACAATACTGCACTTTGTGAATAAAGGCAATATATACCAGCAACTAATAAAAAAGCTGTACGCACCGTTTCACTAAAGCAAGCGGAAAAGGTTTATTTGGGCTTCACAAGGCCCAACAATTACAATTTCAAAACTTCCAATGAATCTTATGTGACTTAATTTTTTATTCATTCCAATTACAAATTTGTTATGTTAGGTATTGTATTCCTTCGATTCTCTCCGTCAAATTCTATTAGATGACCTTGTTAGTCTTAATCTTTTTATATTTACGTCGTTGAAATTGCAAGACGGTTTATACTTATGACTCTTTTGATATATATTTAGCATCTTCATGTCATAATATTTTATGTTGAATAACTATGTATCATTTGATTCTTATTGAGTTGACATGTCCAAGATTTATTAATTTGAATGTCGAACAATTGATACGACATAACATATAACTCATTAGATTTAGAAGACAAACATATTACATTTAACATTTAATACTCTTAGATTAAGTCTCCTTTCTTCCATATACAATCTTTTAATAATAATATGTAATTTTAACTTGACATTGGTAAGCCAAATGACACTTCAATCCGGCATACAATAACTCATTTTAGGCCTACAATTTATATATATATATATATATATATATATATATATAATATATGGGGATTAAATTATATCACTGTAATTTTGATAATTATTACACAATTTTATAACTTTTAACTAAATAATACTATTTTAAAACTCATTTACGTTGAAAACTTCTTTTACATATATCATATATGCAAAATTTCATATTAATCTAAAAAATTTATTACCTCATTCATATAGACTAGAGTTGACATAATATAAACATTTCAAAATACACTAAAATATGGATAATTTGATTATTTTCTTATTATTTATCAATTTCAACAAAACTTACCATAAATAATTTTAATAATATGTAAATATAATTCAATAATTAAATTAATAAAAATTATATTATATATCAAATTGTAAAAATAATTATCAGTTTAATTTCATATCTACTTTCCTTATATATATATATATTAAAAGCGGCGTACAGTTTAGATGTATGCACTTTGTTTAGTTGATTGGTAGGTGGCTCAAGGACTGCATGTGTGGCTTTATATGAAAAATAAAAAACAATTAGTGTGCATCGCATGCACCCCATTCCAAATTTAATTATCATCTCTGTTCAACTACCCCACACCAAACCAGTTTGCAGTTGCTCCCCACAGTGCTCTGTACCAAAAACGTGACCAATTCATTAATCACTGTTGTATGTAAAATTACCTTAAACTAATTATCAATTTATTTTTAAGAAGATACTATTGTAATCGACTTTTTTCATGTGCATGAAGATATTTTTTAACCGGAAATTAAAAAATATTTATTTTATAAAAAAATCAAAATGAATAATATCTATCTTAGCAAAGCTTTTCTACACACCCTAATCGGCATGCTATCTAACAATTTGTTGGTTTTTTGGGTAACATCATAACGTAATCGATCCACGTTAAATTTACACAGTCGCCTAAGCCAAAAAAAAATGTATAAAAAAAGAAGAAAGGAAAAGAATCAAATTGAAGTAAATAACTATCAAAAATTAGTGAAAAGGGTTTTTATATTGTTTATCTAAATTATTATATATAATAAATTAATTAACTTTTATGATAATTACTTTAAAAGTGGTTATTTTTTTTACTGATGATAGTAATGTAATTTTTTACATTAGTAATAAATGCATGTATAAAAATTATGATTTAATTTATATATATTTAGAGTTTAAAATTTTCTACAGCATCAATAAATAAAAAATCATGATATTATGGTAAATAAAATAATTATAGAAAGCAATAAATTTATTATACATATTGATTTATTATTAGATAATAACATTATAAAAATTAGGGGTATTCGCATCCAATCTAATAAAAAAAGCTTGAAAATTGATCGAAAAAGAAGAAAAAATTTAATTAAAAAATATATTTTAGACCTATGATTTGGTTCAGTTTAAATTAGTATCTTAAAAAGATTAAATCAAATCCAATAAAATTTCATAAAATATGATTTGAATGAGATTGAATTATTCAAATTTTACTACTACATATTGAACATTATTATTTTTAAAACAAACATAAAATGTATGTCAATCAATTGATTAATCATCTTACAACATAATTTTTTCTTTCCCTAAGGAAACAAAAACATATATATATATATATATATATATGTAAAATAAAAGTCAAGGAGAATGAAATAATATATAATTTTGCTAAGTTAGTTTAATACATGAAAAATGTGTAATAAACATAACGGTGAAACACTAAAAAAATCATATTAAAATGTATAAAAATCATATGTGGAACACATAATAAGATATGTATATTAAAGAGTATCATTTTTGTTTTGATCGATTTAATTTTACTAACACCAATTGTAATTCAATCTGACTCATCCATTAAGAAAAAACATGATCCAACTCAATTTGCATAAAATGACTTTTATCTCAAAAGTCAATCTAAATCGATTTCACAAACACCTTCATAAAAACTCCTTAACCAATACATCAACTATTTACTCTAGAAATCAAAAGTTTAATTTTGAACTAATTAAAAATTCCTCTTATTATAACTTTTTAAGATAGAAACAATAAAAGTAAATTTTTTTGCATTGATACGAATTAATCTTCATATAAAGTCATGATTATTTTTTGTTGAGAATCACAAATGCACATAAAATAAATATTTTTCTTTTAATATAATTTATTTTATATTTAATAACTAATCAGAAATCAACAGCAAATTACTTGATTAAGATATACAAATTCCTGTTACTTGTACCAATCATGATAAAAATTAATAAATTTATGAGAAGTAATTGAAATTTTTGTTTACATCACCCTTATAACATATTTCAAAAATAAAACCCATAAATTTGTATAACTTTTTTTAAAAAAGAATTGTGTAACTTGAGCAAATGACACTTACCCCTACACGTGTTTAGCACTTATTATACTTAGTACTTTTTCTTGCTTTTCACCCTAGGACCCCTTACTTTTTTCGGCGGTTGTGGACGGGGTGCGGAGCGGAGGAGGGCAATGGTTGTTGTGGAGGATGCGGCGGTGACTGACAGTAGAGGATGAAGAAGAGGTTGGTGAAGATGGAGAAGAGGCAAACCGTTAGAATTAAATACAAGGGTTTTTTTGGATATTTTTTCCAAAAGTTAACACGGTCAGTAACAATATACATATTAGCGGATAAGATGTAATGTAAGTGTAATAAATCTTAAATATAAAATGAGTATAGTGTAATTTAATCATTCAGCATCGAGCAGGAAAAAAAAAAGTTGGGAAAATAAGAGTAATTGCAAATGGTTTTGGCTTGCTCGGCAACATGTAGGATGCATTAAAAGGTGCAACTCGTGGCTGGTCCCACCTGACCCGACCCATATATAAGCACTCAGATCAGTCGGACATTTCTTCACTTCTACTTCGGTTTCGACGATCCCCTTCTCCTTCTCTCTCTCTCTCTCTTTTTTACCTCGTAAGCTTCTTTGCTCAACACTTATTCAGATCCGCGTTTCGCTTACCACCACATCAATATCATATTTTCTTATCTGTTCCTCACTTTTCTTTTCAGCGCTCCTTGCGTCTTATTTGCTTCTTTATGGAAAAATTAAGACCCCATGCCAAATTATATGATTTTCTTAATTATAATAAGGAGGAACAGTCTTACAATCTCGCGCTGCTTCTTTTCTTTTTAAAATTTCTGAATGATTTAATATTAAGATGTCTATTTCTAATATTTCACATAATCCATCGTACATGGAATTAGTTCTCAAAGATTTTTGCATGTTAGCTCGATAATTTTACCTAAATGTGTCCGTATTTAATGTTTTGGATTACAGATTCCATTTTCATCTATCAATGGCTCCAGTAGCAGCAGCATCTTCAGATTCAATCAAGCCTAGAGGTCTTTCATCAAACATTTTGGCTTCTAGATATAGAGTGTTTATACACCCTTTCTTTGATTCATTTAACACCTTCTATAGTTTTATTCTGTATAACCCTTTATTTGGTTAGTTGACTTCATATGTTTTGATTTCTATAGATGTTTGCATCGTTGGTGTTGCACGTACACCAATGGGTGGATTTCTTGGTACTCTGTCATCTCTATCTGCCACCAAGCTAGGCTCTATAGCTATTGAAGGTAACTATGGAAGCCTATGTCGGTGCTTATTACGTTCCATTTGAAACTTATTTGTGTTTACATATTTTTCGTTCATCTGCAGCTGCTCTTAAAAGGGCCAATGTTGATCCATCCCTTGTGGAAGAAGTATTTTTTGGGAATGTTCTTAGTGCTAATTTGGGGCAAGCTCCTGCAAGACAAGCTGCTCTTGGAGCAGGAATATCCAATTCAGTTATCTGCACTACCGTTAACAAAGTTTGTGCATCAGGAATGAAAGGTGTGTTTATAATAAAAACAATTATATTTGTTTCTTTGTATTTTTGTTTAAAAATATAGAAAAAGGATATTAACTTTGTTCTGGTTATTGCAGCTGCAATGCTTGCTGCACAGAGTATTCAATTAGGCACAAATGATGTTGTTGTGGCTGGTGGTATGGAAAGCATGTCTAATGTACCCAAGTACCTGGCTGAAGCAAGGTCAATATTGCCTTTAATTCGACACTTTCCTTAAGAATAGCTCTTGTGTTGAAATAAACTGATTCAATACTAAAAGTTCAGGAAAGGATCACGCCTTGGACATGATTCACTTGTTGATGGGATGTTGAAAGATGGTTTGTGGGATGTCTATAAGGATGTTGGCATGGGAGTGTGTGCTGAGCTTTGTGCAGATAACCATGCATTGACAAGAGATGACCAGGTATTTTAGGATTAATTTCTGTTCAGAAAGGTTTCGGCAGGACCATTGTAATCAATTTTTTGTTGATGTCTCTGTTTTACCCTCAGGATAACTATGCAATTCAGAGTTTTGAACGTGGAATTGCTGCCCAAGAAAGTGGTGCCTTTTCATGGGAAATTGCTCCAGTTGAAGTCTCTGGCGGAAGGGGAAGACCATCAACAGTGGTTGATAAGGATGAAGGCCTAGGAAAGGTAACCATATAAATAACTTGAACCATGGTAATACTTGTTCTTGTATAAATATAGTGAGCCTACGAAAACACATGCTTACCCAATAATTCTTGAGTCTTTAAATTTGTTAGAAGACTATAAGGTGATAATTAATCAAGAGTTGGGATTGGAATTTATGATTATTTTCTCTTCACATTAACAACATTTATATGTATGTTACTTCTAGCTGCAATTATTGCTACTATACTCATTAATTTTGTCTATACTTTCAGTTGAATACAAATAAATATGTTGTTATATTTTTCCTTTTCCTATGCCAGTTTGATGCTGCCAAGTTACGCAAACTTCGGCCAAGTTTCAAGGACACTGGAGGTTCTGTTACGGCTGGCAATGCTTCCAGCATAAGGTTAATATATTATCGAAATTTGTTAAACTTTTTCCTACATAACGATTTGTATTTCGATGCCCTTATCATAAAATATATATATATATAGGGAGTCAAACGACTTTTTTAATTGGTCATGTGACCTTAAAAAACATTTAAGATTGACCATTCATGTATGGTTGTATGGTCCAAATTTGTTCATCTTATTCTTATATAAAATGGAATTTTCAATATATACATCTCCAATATGTGTGTCTTAAACGCTCAAATGCTATTAACTGACATATATCTACTTTCTTTTTTTGTAATTTTAAGTTTGACATTAGTGATTAGCCCTGGTTTTTAATAAAATGAAAATGCTCTTGCTAACAGTGATGGTGCTGCTGCACTAGTTTTGGTGAGTGGAGAGAAGGCACTGAAGCTTGGGCTTCAAGTTATTGCAAAAATCACTGGATATGCTGATGCTGCTCAGGTACATAAAATATATTTTAAATATGAACTACATCTTCGACTATAAAAAATAAGAAATAGAAAAACCATTTTGGCATTCACATTATTTCTAGTGTTTGATGTGTTATTAGTATAATTTCATACTCATATGAGGTTGAGCTGTGCAGGAACCAGAGTTATTTACAACGGCTCCATCCCTTGCCATTCCCAAAGCTATTGCCAAGGCGGGGTTGGAGACTTCACAAATTGATTTTTATGAAATTAATGAAGCCTTTGCGGTAGGATTTCATGTCAAAGTTACAATGGTAGTCATTTTTCAACTCATGATGCAGTGAATTTTAATTTTTCATATTGCTGTCTGTAGGTTGTGGCTCTTGCAAATCAGAAACTTCTTGGACTTAACTCGGTTAGTTTTTCCCCTTGTCACTGTGCAAAAATTGTAATTCTTTAGTGTGCATGTATAATAAACTATTTCCAATTGACTGTCTTGAAGAGTGCATGCTGTTTTAAGTCCAGAACCCGTCTTTGCACAGTGCAGAACATGTTAAAATTTGTCTATAATCCATAATTTAACTTCATTGTGACCATTAATGGATGTACCCCTCCGTTTATTTCTTTTACTCAAGTAACTATTATTTTGCAGGAAAATGTAAACGTACATGGTGGAGCTGTTGCACTGGGTCATCCTCTTGGTTGCAGTGGTGCTCGCATTCTGGTGACACTTTTGGGGGTATGTGCTCAGTTCATAACTTTGATTTTCTATAATATATAGTGGCATGCATGTTGACAGATTGCCTTGTGTTTGTATAAAAAATTCTATCATAGTGCTCATCTCTTATATTCTTTTTTTAATTATTTAAATTCGTTATGTTCAATTATTCAAAAAGATAATGTAATAATTTTGTTATTTTGCCACTTTTTTTAAATAAATTACATTGAGAGTAGTTTATTGTGAGAGTGAAATGAACAAATCTTGATCATTTGATCTTATATAATTGGTATTACAACACAAAATAATAAGATTTTTAAGGTGATCATCTGATATTTTAAGTAACTTATAATTCTGACTATGAGCTGTTGTCGGGATAAGGCTTTGTTGTTATTGTTGTTTATGATTTTGACTATGTATGGATCTTTCCCCAGTATTGAATGTGTTCTTTTTCGATTCAGTTAATCTAAAAATCATCACCTGCAGGTACTGAAGCAGAAAAATGGGAAGTACGGAGTTGGTGGCATTTGCAATGGAGGAGGTGGTGCATCTGCCCTTGTTGTTGAGCTTCTGTAAGACCTATTTCATGTTCCGTAGATGTCCTTTTAAGAGCCAGCGTTTGGTGCAAAGCTCAAAAGATCTTGCCTCCATCTTTAGCAAGCGAACATGCAAGTTTCAAATTTATTACAAGGACAAGACCGAACGAGAGAGAAATTTAGCTACATAGTTGTTAGGTTTAAGTCGCATCTTGTGAAAGTGAAATTTTCTTAGCATCAAAGCAGAACATGAAACAATATCATCCAAATTTTAGTTTTCACCGAAATTTTATTCGCGTACTTTGGTTTGGAATGAATCATTATAAAACCTGTTTTCCAAGCACAAGATTACAGATTCCCGTGGTTAGCAAAATGTGTTCCAGAACTGAAATTGCCAAAAAGAGTGGAAATAATGAAGTTATAGTTGGTCTTGCGTCTGCTAATTTAGATCTAACATTTTATTCTGAATATTCTAGCAAGCCAAGCAAGTCAAAGTATTTTCTCTTTCTTGGGGGTTGGTCAAAAAGATTCACAACACACAATAGGATTGACTAAGCATTCCAAGATATTACTTTGTTCCTAAGATTACTATGAGAAGTTAACATTGTACCGTCTACATTAAGTTTTTAGGTTATCATTTGAAGTAAACAGTTTTATCAATGATAAATATTCATTAAAAAATTTGACTATTTATTTTTATTAAATTTTTTCTTTTTAATTATATTTTTTATATATAAAATTTAAATTTAAAATCTTACTTAAATAATTTAAGTCTAATTATATTCGAATTAATAAGATCTTGATAATTAATGCTAAGTTTGGATAGAATCTATTCTACTTATTCTTATTGCCTTTATTTTTCTTCCAGTTACTTATATTATATAAAAGAGAAATGTTAGCGCATACTTTCTACTCCATTTGGTAAAAGATTTTTTGTTTGGAAGATTAGTGATCAAGTGAACGACGAATTTGTCTTGAACTTTTGATAACTAACATGAAGGAGGAATAAAAGATGTTTATCCAACCAAATACGTAAATATATAAAATTAAAACTATAATAATATAAAAGAATCATAAATGGTAAACTTAATACCTGCTTAATTTCTGTACTTTTATTACACTAGTTCTTGTGTAAAGAATGAATATGTAGGTGAGAGATTTTAAATAGAAAATTTAAATTGTAAGAGAATTTAAAATTTTAAATGTTAGGCCGATTGTTATAGTTTCTTTTATGAAATATTTTTTTTCCGTTTTGGCAAGATTTTGTGTCAAAATTTCAAAATAATTGGAAACTAAAAAAATATGACTAAAATCAGAAGTTAGTTTGACCAGTTTTTCATAAAATCAGTTATTTTTAAAAAAAATATTTTTTAGAATGGTAAACAAATGCAAATTAACTTATACTGTTTTTTTAAACTATTTTACATGAGAATAAGTTTTATTTAAAAGTTGTATTTGTTTTATGGTATCGAAAAAGCTTCTCGAGAAAGTGACTGAGAACATTGTATTTTCATGTTTGATATAAGTTTTATATAAAAAAATTATTGATTTATGCAATATGAATGATTTATGGTTCTCATCTTATTTTCATGGTGAAAGGTAGAATTTTTGGAAATTGAAAGGTCCATCTTACATTCCCATAAACAATGGAGCTATTTTTTACAATGTCCTCACTTCATTCTTCCACACTTCTTACACTTTTATAGTTTTTAATTTTTTGTTGAATAAATTTTTATGGAAATTATATTTGTATGCATAATACTAGCTGGCTTATTTATGAAATTTCTTTTATGAGCCCTAGCCTAGCTTGTCTCAGCTTCTTAAGTTTTCGCGCTCCCTCTCTCTCTCTCTGTTGTGAATCGAGATTCATCACTTCAACTCCGCCCATTGTACGTTTCTCTTTTTCATGTTCGTTTGCTTTCGATTTTATTTTGCTTCCTAACCTCATTCTTTTCCTTCTTTCCTCAGCTCCGCTTTCTTCAAATTGTAAAATTTTTTGGGATTGAAAACCGAATCGTTAGTGAGTTTTAGTTTTAATGTTTGTCTGTTTCAACAAAATCTTTGTTCTGTTCTATAGTTTTCAATCATCGTGCTGCTGATTTTGTGATGTTCACCCTTTCTAAGCTTTCTCTTGCAGTGTTACTACCTCTGCATGTACTTAAAAACTTGTTAGGATTTCAAGCATTTAAGGTTGAAAAGATTGTGTCGATGAGAACGGAGTTGAATGCTTTCCCCAAGTCAATTTCAAGTCAGTTGGGGATTTTAGCCTCTATTTTAGGTTGTAGGATATATTGGTATACTGACCTGAACTTTAGTAAATGGCCTTTTTTGAAAACCTTTTCAGTTCACATCGTTTCTATTGGCCTAAATTTCACATAATGGGAAAATTGGGGACTTCATTTGTGGAATCCCGTGTTCAAGTGAGAAGCATGGGAGATGCAAAGAAAAAGTGTTGGTTGAAAAGGTGAATGGCACAGGCAATAAATTACTGCTATGACTCATTTGCTTCTCAATCATTTTGTTCCAAGTGATATTTTTGGAGATTATTAAGAAATTCTACATGTTTAGTTGTTCGTGTTCTCTTATTTGGTTTTAATCTATTAGAAAATAATGAAAATCTACATGGTGATACCCTTCATCTTAACCAAATTATCTCAACCCTTCAGCACTAATCCAATTCTAATAGCCTATCATCTTACTGACGTTGTCTTATTGTCCAATTGTGTCATGGTACAACATCAATATCCTCAACACATCCCATCTCCCTAAGCAACAATTATTTTTGTACAAAATAATCAAGAACCTAAGATAATGAAAGAAGACTATGATATATAGAAATATCGAATAGTATAAAAATTCGTTTAAAGAATTTGATATTATACACATACATTATTGTTTACTAACCTAATTCCTATTAAGTTACACAAAAATCTCTCAACAACCTTCAATCGTATATTTTAGTTCTGAATATTCATAAAATTTCCGTGATATGAATTCATCATTTTATTTTTTTAGGGGATTTTCAGGGTACAATGGCTTCCAACATCTCGCCCACTGCCTTTGATAAAGAACAGGTAGGCATTCTTTTATCTTCCTCCAACTTTGGTAAAACTGATCTGGTGGTTGATGTGGTTAATTTAATACCCCAATGTGGTTTCAAGTTTAAATTTGCTTTTTTGGGTGTTATTTGATTATTTAGTTTTTGGGTGTGTTTCAATAATTCATGTGATCATGGAGCAGATATTTGGAATGGCTGAAAAGGAGATGGAATATAGGGTCGAATTATTCAACAAGTAGGTTTCCCTGCTCTTGCTTGCCTTGATATTGTTTGCTGTTGTAAACAAGTATAATGTACAATCTGACTGCATTTTTTTATGAGATTTATTGGTGCCATAATAATTCATTTTGCTAACCTTTTGTTGTTTCTATCATTCAGGATGACCCAGACCTGTTTCAAGAAGTGTGTTGACAATAGGTATGAAAACTCTTCTGATTGCATAATCTGCCTGAGAAAGTGTCATGTTTGATGCCCTTCAAATGTCATCCAGTCCAGTCAATTTGGAAATTAGTTGCTTATTTCTCAGAGTTATCTGCTGTTGCATTATTTTGATGATGGCTCAATGTGAATGTTATGATAATATCTGTTTATCACTTTTTCTTCTCAGGTACAAGGAGTCTGAGCTAAATATGGGTGAAAATAGTTGCATTGACCGCTGTGTTTCAAAATACTGGCATGTAAGATGTTGCTTAAGTTTACTTTTGGATCTATCACTGGCACTTATTCGAGTTGTCTATTAGTTATCCTTATTTTTCTCTCAGCAAACTCAATATTATGCTTTAAGATAGTTTCTCACAGAGATGTTTTAGGATGAAATCTTAGTTGGGTTTTAGTACTTGGTTAAATGTGTGCTCCCTTCGAAAGTTCCTGTTTAGACTCTAAGTGGTGTCTTGATAATTTCATGAAAGCCAAGGCAAATTAAGTATTTGTGGATTACAGAAGTCCTGACTTCAATATGGTTTTTGCTTATGAAATAATGGGAAACTGAAAATAGTGATTGTCTTATTGTCTAAGCAGATTCTTTTTTTTTTTTTTGCTAGGTGACTAATCTAGTTGGTCAGCTGCTTGGGTCTGGGAGGCCTCCAATGTAATCCAAGTGTATTGTATTTTCTTTTGCGGTTAGCAACCTGTGAGCTATGTCTACGATATTATTAGTTGTTGCTTCCTTGGCTTCCTTCCTTCCCAAGGAAGCGTAAATTTTAATACTTTGGAGAGTCTTTATTTTTGTGATCAATCTGCTTTATTTAGAAAGGGATTGATGAGCTTTGTTTAGGTCTTAACCCCTCGGTTTATCAGGGGAAAAAGATTCTAACTAATTCGAAATTTGGCTGAAAGTTAAGTAAAATCTAGCAAAAAAAATTGTTTCTTAATTGATGAACTTTTGAGGTAACCAATGGTGAACAATAAAATTAATTTTAGATAAATAAGGTCATTCTTTGTTTTTAATTTATGACTTTTTAGTTCTACCGTACTTTACCATAGTGCTTTTCTATCAAATTTATTTGAACTTTATCCTCTTGCAACCGCATTGTTCTTTTCCCCGTTCGACGTTTTGCAGTTAGAAACTTAGAATGATTCCTTCCTTTCCGTTTTCAAACAGTATACTACTATACTTGCTTACAATTATTCCTCCCCCACTTTCTTGATTATCACCAAATATATACCACAAATTCAAATCAATATATTAATACCTCATTTTTTTTTTATAAAAAAAATGTTGCTATGGTTCTGCTCTGACATCAAGTGTCTTAAGACACATGTTGAAGAGTATTATATTAAAATGTGATAGAAATTATTTTTCTTAGTGAAAAAACCAAAGCACGCCTGAGTATTTGGTTGTATTTTTACTTTAGTGACGAGAATAGAGAGGGTATTACAACATAACTTTCATAAAATAAATCATCGCTCAATCTTGAAAATTAAAACACAAGTTCATTAATATCGTGTTCAACCATACAATCATTCTCTCTTTCAAATGGGATCAAACTTCGATAAATTATGACATTCATAAAAGTATGTATTGGGATTAATACTTTTAGAGAAAACTCAGTTTGATTTTTAGAAGTTACATATGTCATCATTGCATTTGAATCTAAATGCATTATTTTCATAGTTATAAAAGATTAATAAAAACAAATGAATAAGAATCTAATTTACTTAGATTTAATTCCTTCTCAAAAAAATAGTTACAGATTTTATCACTGTTACATGGAGACGTTCCAGAACCTTTTGCTACGTCCGGTTTATGAACTTCTACATTTCTCAGAGATAGATCTAATAAATGGGGGTTGACTAAGGTCACATAAGTTAGGGGACGAAAGTGATAATTCTTAAACTTAGAAAATTAAAATGAGATGCCAAAGTTCTATTTTAGTCTTTATAAAATATGTTAAACAATAGCATTACAAATACATGGGTTTTGCCCTTCTCTCAGAAAGTGTTAAAAAGAATTTTGAATATATATATAAATGAAAATGAAAAACTAGTATTTTCTATGAAAAATTATTGTAGTAAATTAATTAATAATAGTAAAAACTTTGATGAGGGTGGCAGTGGCAGCTAAGTCGATACCGTGCACATGCAATATGAATGAGAAAATGGAAAAGGAAATTGTAAAAAAACAAGAAATTAAATACTAGAATAAAAGGAATAATTCCAAGCTAGCCAGAGGCAAAAGTGAAGTGAGGGAATAAAGACAGCTAATGTGGGTGGGGACAGAAAAGTGGCCGTTAGAAACTTGAACGTTAAGCCCATTACAGAGAATCCAATACTTATATAAATACTCTCACTCTATCCCAAGGCTACCAAACCATTTCTGAGTCTCTTTCATTCAATCAAAGACTAGAAGCACGTACATAAAGAAGATGGGAATGGTTGTGGTGATTTCTCTTCCTTTCATAATCTTCTGCTTACTTCTTGGTTTTGGATGTTACTTCTTTGGAAGAGCCAGAGGAAGGAGAGAGGTTCAAACCAACCCACAAGTTTATGGGATGCCAACTCCACCCCCAGCTGCTTCAAATACCTTCTTCCCTTCACCACCCGACTCCAAGCCAGACAACACTCATAACGTTTGATTTCAAATTATCTACTCTCGCTCAGCTCAGCTTCGCTCTTGTCTTGCACAAATACATATACGTCATATATATTGGGTTTCTTTTGTTGTAATTAATTCACTCCAATAAGATTAAGACCCCTCCCCCCATTTTATTCATTTCTATAACCTCTATTTATTTTTTTGTGTGTTATGTACTACCCTTTACGATGTTGGGAATTTTAAAACCAGTCAAATTCTCGGTAAAGTTTTTTTTTTTTTACAGGAAAAAATTTAGATGTTTTATTTACGTATTTTTTATATTACTTTTGAATAAAAATAAAGTTTTCTTCGATTTATATTGATTATTAAGTTAAAATTTTATTTTGGATTGAAAAATACCAAAAAAAAACTCAAGACAATTTTTTGTTATTTTGGATACTAATGAATAAACGCTACTCAGCTTCTCCATGATGGGCAAACTTACGAGCGTTCATTATTATGATACTATATTGCCTCGAAGTACTTTTTCACGCTAACAACCGAACGTCCTTGAATAGGTTTTTTGTATAAACAATCATCAAGTGGTCACATTCTAGGGATTTTAAATGAAGAGAAATTTTAAAGTGTTAAACAGAGAAGGATAAATTCTCTATCTGTACCAAAAAAGAGAGAGGGATAAATTCTTAACCGATTTACACGTTAAGGTTAGTAGTCAATTTTCAGTGTTTTAATACTTATTTAATTAACTAACACTCAAAGAATTTGACATGTCTAAAATCTGTTAAAACTAATGTACGTTCATGTTATAATCGACTTTAACTGTTGAAATTAATTTTCCTAAAAGTTAAAATATGAAAATGAGAAAGAATATATAAGTAATAGGTATAAATATGATAGGTGATAGGATATGTAAGATTGATTCAGTGATTAATAAAAGATGGAAGGAAAAGGAAATTAGAAAATATCGTAAATTCGACCTGTTCCAATTTATATTTCTAACAAAATTAACATATTAAAATTTGTGGATAAAAGAAATATATGATAGGTGATATATGATATGGTAGGAAGAGGAGAAAAAATGTTAATTAACTTAATGTTTAGAGAAGAAAAGTGCGTATCGTATTGTTACTCTTAAAATATGTACACTCAAAATGTGATATAGAGATGTCAACTCCAAAAACTGTGTTTATTAAGACTATTTATAACATCGTATTTATGTGAGTTGGTTAAAAATAAGACCTTTTTAATTATTGTTAAAGCATTTGACGAGGCTTTTTTGTAAATGCATTATTGTAAGCTAAGTTCCTTAAACTCAATTTTATCAATAAAAAGGCACTGTAAAAAAAAAATCAGCCCAAAAAAATAAGAGAAATAAAATTAAGCACATACTTCAGCTACCAACCGAAGATTGTGCTAAAAAAAAAACAATTGAGGATTGTGTAGAGTTCTTAAATTTATATGACATCATAAATTTAAGCTAAGTAACAATGCATTGTTGTAAGATAAAATCTAAATCCACAATGTTAATCGACAAATTCATTTGCAGTTTGGAATAACCAAAAAAATATTTGAAAAGAATATTGTTAATAAGTGTTATAAAGATATTGATAAAAAAGCATTAAATATACTCTAAAGTGTTTGTTTCTATATTTGAGTTATATAAGATATTTATAAAGGGGTAACCACTAGTGTGAGAATTCCACACTAAGGACTTTTCAATTGGAATAGGATTATATCAATGTTCAACTTTAAGTCATCACTTATTTAACCTAGTCTTGGATGTTCTTATCAAGGACATGCATAAGATTATTCCTAATTGCATGTCTTTTGTGGATGATATAGTATTGATTGAGGAATCAAGAAAAACAATTAATAATAAGCTTGAACTATAGAGACAGACTTTGAAAACAAAGGATTTTTGTTTAAGTAGGAGTAACGTAGAATGCATACAATGCAATTTCAGCAAGAGATAAGAAGCTTTTGGATCAAAAGTTAAATTGGGGAATATGTCATACCACATGTTTCTAAGTTTAGATATCTAAGATCAATCATACAATATCATAGAGAAATTAATGAAGATATCATACGTAGGATACAAGCAAAATGACTTAAATGGAAAAAAATATTGGAGATTATTTGTGATCGCAAAGTGCCTCCCAAGCTCAAAGACAAGTTTTATTGTACAACTATATGTTCAACTATATTATATGAAAGAGACAACATGAGATAAAAGTGAGAGTTGCAAAAATGAGGATGCTAAGATAAATGTGTGGTCATACAATACAAGATAAAATACAAAATGTTGTTATAAAAGAGAAGATTGATATAACACTCACTGAGGAAAAGTTGACAGAAAATCAGTTAAGGTGAATTGGACATGTACAAAGAAGACCACAAGAGACGCCAATTAGAACAATGGATGACATGATTTTTAGCCCAAAAACAAAGGAACGAGAGAGACCGAAAAGGACGATGGAGATACTCATTAAAGGAGACTTGAAACATAATAATATTTTTAAAACCTTGATTTTTAACCATTGTAATTCATGTAGTCAATCTCACTTAATGGGATAAGACTTTGTTGCTGTTGTTATTTTCTTGAAAAATAATTAGAAAATAAAAAATTAACATGTTGTTTTGTTAACATGTAAAATCAACGTTGAAAAAATATTCTCCTTATAATTAATAGTTATTAAAAATAATTATTAATTAATATTCCCTTTATTTAACTTTAATAAGGAACAATAAATCTAAATTATGATTTTGTTAACATAAATCTTTAAAATTAATTTCAAACAACTAAGACTAAAAAGTTTAATATTGTATTTTTATATGAGAAAATAGTTTTATCATAGTATATAAAAATTAATTTTTTTTATATTTATTTGTTATACAATAAATATTTTTATTTATTTAATATTTTATTCACTTATAATAAAATCAGCCTTAAAGAAAGCATGAAAAAAGAGAAAGTGTATGTCCTTGGGGAGAGGGGGAGAGGTAGAGGCAGAGCATTACCTAAGTTTGGGGATGAGAGAAGGAGTGGTACTAAGAGCATCTTTAGTGGTAGATCCCAAATTGGGATTTTAGACTACTTTTTTTTGTGGACCTCGTAGTGTCACGTAGAATTGAAGATCTCTTAAGATCTGTGACATTTTTTCCTTTATCGGTATATCCCAAATTGAGATCTTAGATAATTTTAATGGGTCCTACATAGACCTCACTTTTAAATATTTAAAATTTAATTAAATTAATTAAGTAATTAATTTTAATTAATAAAGAATTACAAAAATATATAAATATTAATAAACCATATATTTAATTTTAAGTAATTAATTTTAACTTTTAATTTCATTTTATTTATTTTTTTCATTTTTTTTCGTTCTGTCCTATAAAAAATCATTTTTTTAACTCTGTGCAGACCTTCAGGGTTCTTATGAAAAAACTAGATTTCCATATGGAGATCTGCATTTCCTCTTTAGTGATGGATCTGGAAAAAGAGAGATGTTCAGCTCGAGATCCCTCCCCAAAATTTCTCACTAAAATTGATCTAATATGATGATCCCAATCCCAATGGATCATCATAATAACCTGGCCCCTCAACTCCTTCTTGCCAAGTCCCATTATGTAACTTAATTACCTTCATCTTGCTTCATGCTCAATCCCGGCCCTTAAGTTACGTTTTTTTCAAATTCATCATTGCAGAATAAATGGTTTTGCTGCATATATAGTGTACGCACATCAATTGTATTTATTGCATCATATACTTCTCTCTGTATTCTTTACAGTAGAGTTTGATATTTGTGTATAAACTGTATACTTATTTATTCGATCGACCTGCGTACTATTTTATATATTTCTTGTTGGATTAACTCTTTTATACTAATTCATCTCTCTCGACCCTCGCTCACGGAAAAACAAAATCATAATTACAGAAAGTTGATTGCAATGTTACTAAGGAGATGCCAGTCACTCTCCTGGACCAGAGAGTTTATTCTTAATTTTAAGGATTTGATATTCAAGTGTGTAAACTGTAAAGTGAGAAAATGGAGATGTATCTATCCCTAATTGAAAATTTATATTTAATTTACATAATACTTTGATTCAAATTTAAGGGTTAATGCACCCTTACATACCTTTGTCGAGGTAAATTATTCTTTTACCGGTGTATTGTACTTGGTGAATTTTTCCTGTTACCATCTATACCTAAGCTTAGTTATGAGCCAATCCTCCATCCTATTTTTTATCTTGTTTATTTTTAAGCTATAATAAGTTCTTAAATGCTGATAGAGGTCTTTTTTTTTTTTTATCAACAGCAGCAATTAATGTAAATTACTGAAATGGGTATAAATTATAAAAATGAATAAGTCGTGTTGATATTTTAGTAAATTTAATTTTTAAAAACATACAAAGTCGTGTTTAAAACATGACTTTTTTGTTCAAAGTTATGTTTTATAACACGATTTACCTTTTTTTAAAAAGAAAATTACACATTTCGGTATTTTTTATAAAAAAATTCAAGTATTTGGTAAAGAAGCCGCTGATAGAGTTAGAGATTCCTGTTAAATATGGCACGACTCAAGAATGTAGGTTACCAGTGCAACTTACATTTAATAATCTGAGAGATCTTGCTCACAAAATACATATGAATTTCTCAAGAGCCGTAACAGCTTAAGCAGCTGAAATAGAGTGAAGGGAAGGTGGATCGAATACTTACGGGATAACAAAAGAAGGAGAAAGTCGTAAGTTCAATTTGCTTTGCTAACAAAACTAATATTCTAACAATTAACATTTATCGATTAAAAAAAAAGCAGAAATAAAGTGAACGAAAAAAAGATGAATATGACACGGTGGGAGCGTAGAAATGGCCTGCCATTTTTTAGTTTACCGGAAAAAGAAATATACTATAATCAACATTAAATAACATATTTCCACATGTATTATGAGTAGGATTGAACAACTAGTTATATAAATATCCATGTGATGACAACGGAAAAAAGTTTAAAATAACATTCTCATTTGTATTGTTACAGATTGTCAGAACATTTCGTAGCTCTAAACTCTCGAGGTACCCAACTTTCGTTCAAACAATCGCTGCAGAAGGTAGACTTGCAGCGCACTAGCCCCAATCAGTGCTGCTGATTCAAAAATTGCCTTGTGTACTGCTCTTCTGCTCATTGCATCGTTCACTGCATTCCAGACATAAGTGAACATGATATTGCATCCGCAGTCAAGAAGTGTTAATAGACGGAAGAAACCAGTTTGTAGCTTTTATCAACTAAGATGCTTAGTGTATTTGTTTTTCTGTTCGAAAGTCAGTAAATGGACATTTCACCATAATCAATGTTCTCAACAGTGAACAGTGAACATTGTCAAAGAGATAGGGAGCAATGTTCTCAACAGGGAGGTCTCTTTTGGTATGGTATCTGAATAAATTAGGATGATCACATGTTGGGACATTTGTTCATATTAAATGGTATCAATAATAGAAAACAAGAGGGCATACATAAACTAGGGTTTTTATCTTTAACACGAGTAATATGTATAATTGATAGGTAGAAAAGATTTTATGCACAGAAAAATGTAAATTGTGCGACAAACAGCAAAGTAAACCTTAAATAATACCTATTGCTTGGCGGTCAGTCTGAGCCTCTAACCAATGTTGTTCAAACTGAATGTTGTATAGAGCTTCCTCCAACTTCCCAATCTGCTCCAGCAAAGGGGTGAAATGCTCTGCAGACAGTCACAAAAAGTTTCAATAAAAGTTCTCTCATTTTTTAGACTTCCATGTAACTTAAAAGAGCAGTGTTTTACATTTAAAAGAAAGAAAAAAACAGCAAATACAAGTGGACATCATAGAAGAGGCATTACCATCTTTTGCATGTTGCTCAAAGTAAGAGAAGTGACCAACATGTACATCAAAATCAACAGTTTCATGATAAGGAGACTTGTTGGTGAAGCAAAATTTATGGACCCCGGACTTGTGAGCCACAAAATCAAATTTCTCAGTGGCCTTGTCCCGAAAATCTTGTATTTGCTCGCCAGAAGGTCCCTTCACCTGAAATTCTTACATTGTGGTGTAATGAGATTCCAACATATGATTGGGTAGGTATTAAGGAAAAAGAAAGAAAAGAGCATTTCAAAGAAAGGGTATTCCTAACAATTGTGTAAGTAAAACAAAAATATACATATCTAAATGTGGACTGTTTATATATAATTGTAAATGTAAAAGGTGATACATGTAAATTGCTACATATAATGCACAACATCTCTATGACTACTCATCCTTCTCTAAATTAAAGAACTACTGTTTTGAACAATGAAGTTATCTCCTAACCATTGATAAAAAAATTTGCTTCATTAGGTGTTCGACAAGCATTCGTTTTTCCTATTCATTAGGTGTTTGACAAACATACTTTTTCTTCATGGTCAATGAATTAAAATTTCCAGAATGGGGTTTAAGGCTTTAAGCTTAACAACGGATCCCAAGATCTAGAAACAAATAACAGTTTCATGGTTATAGTGAAGAATAGCATAGAAAGCTTCTTCGGCCCAGAGAGCTACATAATAGCTTTAGCTTCACAATATAAAAGAATAAACTATTAATTTTGTCCCTCAAGTATTATCATGTCTAATTATGAGAGTAGTCTCTGGAATAATAAAAAACTATATAAATAATCCCTCAAGTATTGAATATTCATCAATTTAGTTAGTCTCAAAGGTGATGCATTTTAGTAAAATTCAGAGACCAATTTGAAGGGCCTTTTAATATTTGGGGGACTAATTAGCATGATTTCAAATACATGAGAAATTACTTATATAGGTTTTTTACATCAGGGATTACTTAGGAGAAAGGGTAATATTTCAAAGATGAAATTAAGGGTTTGTCCCAATATTAAACCCTAAACCAATAGCCAACAGGTAGGCGTAAGAGAAAGCAATTATTGTTGGTTCTCTTTGTATTCATGTACCCTATGGTTCTATTCCCTTCCCTAAACTTCCTGTCAATAATATATATGATAATATTAATAGCCCTAATAAGTGCACGAGAAAGAAACGTTGAGTAATTGTGATACCCCTTGAAAGTTATAAAGCTGAAAATAAAAGCGGTAACATAGAATGAGATGGAGTGAAAAAGAACATACCACGAGATCGACACCTTCGTCCCCGTAATGCCAGGGAGAATCAGCCTTAATAACAACGAAAGAGACATGAACAGTGTCACCCTCGTACTTTACATCATGGGAGAAACACTCGTCTCTGTCTATCACAAATCGGATACCCTCTGCCCTTTGCAAGTTCCACAACGCCCCAATTAACGCAAACACCAAAGCATGCCTCAATGATAATCTCATCTGCAAAACAATCGATTAAATTCACACACGTCTCTAAAACACGGATCCACAAAATCAAAAGATAGATAGATACCTTTGTGAGTTTCTCTTCTCTGAAATTTGAAGAAAAAGATGGAGATGAAACAAAAAAACACAACACAACACGACACACGCAGTTGTGGTTTTTAATCTCAACGTGTGTTTGGTTTAGACTTTAAAAGTGTTTTGCTGAAACTGAAAACGGCGTCGTTGCCGTACCTTCCGCTTTTCTCATGTGACGGTTTTTGATTGGACGGTGTAAGTCATCGATCCAATAACAAGTTCACACGTAGGATATGTTTCAAAAACAACAAATAACTCTCCTCGTCTTCGTGTGCGAAGTGCAAACGAAACACACGTAAGCTGAGTTCAGAATCTCATCTCGTATAGCAATTTGATTCAGATCAGATATTTTTTAATCAAATAATAATAATAATAATAATAATTTTTTACGATAAATAATAATTATTTTTATCTGTGTGAATGCGGGAAAAAAATATTTGAATGTAGTGGCGTATAACTTTCTCATATTGTTATCCAAAATTCATTTTCTATTTACGTAAAAAGTAAAAGAATCATGATATGTTAACGATTATGGTTAAGGCACTACTAGTCCAAAAATATTACCCATATAAATAAAATTGTAATTATTTAAAAAATATTTACGATTTTATATTTTTAATATGATAAATAATTATTTTTAAGAAACAATTTTTTATAAAAAGTATGCTTAAGAAACAACAATAAGAAATTTTTTAAATTCTAAACCCAAAATATTTTTTATAAAAAGTGTTGAAAGTAACTAAAAATATTTTAAGGTTCAAAATTTAAAAATTATCTTTAATCATTTTTTAATTTAAAAAATTTAGAATTTTAAAAGTTAATAATCAAAGACTAATTTGAAATTAAAAAAATAACAAAAAATGACATGTAATTTAATTAATTAAAAATTAACAATATCAAACTTCCAAATTATTGGGACACCATAGAAATTTTAAAATTATATGTAATTTAGACTATTAATATTAATTATGAAAATAAGATTTATGATATCTTAATTATAGATATTAATTTTTTGAACTTATGATGTAAACCAATTGAACCTGTAATGGGTTAGACCATTACTGTTAGATACTTCTGTTCACAATTTCTTTTGAGGTAATAACAGCAATTCGATATTCTTTTCAAGTACATGCCTATTAATATTTTATAAATTATAAATATCATTATATTATTATGACCGCATAATTTTCTTTAAAAAAAATTGTCGCTAAATTTGCATAAACTTTTTCATCATTACAATTATTAATTTGTCATTATAAAAAAAACAAGGATATATAGTAGGATACCTCTGTAGCCAACAAATTAGTCTCAAAAATAAAATACAACTAGCAAAAGATAAGAACTTAAGCCTTTTTAAGAAATTCCATAACATGTGTTGAGAACACTATTCGGAAACCATGGAATCCAGCTCCTTTAGCGAAGGCCTTGTACTCTTTCTCTGTTCTCTCTTTTCCACTTGGGCTATGACACAACATGATAACATCCATTTGAAACTCACACCTTGCAGCTAAGTTAGAATCTGGGGTTTCTGGACTAATGCCTTCAGCCAAAATAACTTTTCCAGTGTCGTTAGAAAGGAATCCTAACAATTCAACAATTTCAAGCATTGCTCGTCATTTCAGTCATGGCATACCCACTACATACAAAAATTGTATTGTCATGATATTTATTGAAATCTAGCATTTGAACTTGGTTTGACTCTTTCCAAATATAATCAATATAAAAACTTGAAAATGGACTGATTAGCGAATAAACATCTTCATATTAATAACATACCTTCATAAAAATGACGTCACCTTTTGGAACACACACAAACATGTCTCCACCAATATGCTCCACACCTGCACCAAACACCCACATTAATTCTATAATATCACGTACAAAAAATGTGATGATTATTTAACTCGTCTTTTAAAAATCCAACCAGTCATTAAATTTTAGGTGACATGAAATACCATATTAACAAAGTCATAAAAAATCAAGTTAGGTTAATTTTAAATTAACATAAAAATACCATTATTATAAATTGTGTAAGATAAAAAATCTTAATAAAAGTGATAGCAATTCATCAATAAACCTTATTAGGCCTTAATTTGATTAAACAAAACTTGATGAGTAGAAGAATTTTAAAATTTTAAAATGACCAGTTCCCATGGATAATTTTGAGTTAAAAGACTTGCCATTTGGTCAATTTTTTTGGCTTTGGGGCCAAACTGGTCAACCTATTCCGGTTTTTAAAACGATGCGTTCAAGGTCGTTGCTTCCTGCACCCTATGTTGGCTTTCGGGCTAACCAATCCGAAATGTAAAATTACATTTCAAATTAGTTATACATTTTGACTTCCGAACTGACTAATTCGAAAGAAAATAAAACATTCCTGAAAGATGCAGGAAGCAATAGTCTGGATCCAAGTAGGAAAACCCAACAACACTTCAAATTAACATGCCAGGCCCAGCAATAAATACAATTATTACATATACAAATGATGTTACTATTACCAAATTAATTATCACAGGAATGAGAATGTAAGAAAGATCCAAGTAAGAACACTAGCTTAGCTTATTTTTAAATTTTTTTATAGTCAGTAGAGTCAATCTAAATTCGTAAGATATGAACTAAAAAGCACCTGTATAAGCTGGAGCTTCTTTGATGACGTGGGGTAAGTCAAAATTAAGACACTTTGTGGTGGGATAGGCAACCATATTAATAATAGCTCCAGTCCCACCGCCAACATCAACCACAGATCCAACACCCTCAAAGCCATTATAGATCTCAAGAATTTTCTTCATTGTGATGCTAGAGATATCAGACAATCCCTTATTGAAAAGGTTGTTGAATCTAGGATTTGTGTCATGGAATTCAAAGGCAGTCATTCCATAAGCATTGCTGGATGGATGCCCACCCTCCTTAACTGAATCTGCAAGTGGTACCTACAAGAATACAGTCCTTTGAACTCTATATCTAAGACTTCATAATCACTGACCACTAATTATATATAAAAAAAGTTCGGTTGCAAGTATATTTGATTTATGTTGCTGACAATCTTTACTTTATAGTGACATATAAAATTATAAATATCATTACCAATTCTCATTTTTAGGTGAGAATCTTTCCTTTAGGGGTAAGATTATAGGAAATAACATATACGAGAAAAGGCTAGTATAGCACCAATTTTTATTAAGGAAAAAATGACAAAATCTGTTAAGATAATTTTGACATGTACAAAAAAATCACAAGATATGTCACTTAAAAAAATAGATTCTTAAAAAAGTAGATTGCATTGATTTTTAGTATTGTGAAAAGCAAGAGGAGACCATGAAGGACATTGGAGCAAGTTATCAAGAAAGATTTATCTCTGAAGTTTTGATTTTTAAGAGTGTTGAAAGACATCATGTGATTTATGTAGTCAATTCCATTTTTGGATAAGGCTTTCTTGTTATATTACATATTTTCGTGTATATTTATGATAAATAGGTGATATACAAACTCTCTTCTTTAGAGTGAAGTTACCTTTGACATCTAAGTTCATTGGCTAAAATTTTGTTGGCCTCTTTCTTCAAATATTTTGTCAAAATCGCAAAAACAAAATCCTAAGAGTTCTAGCTATGCCGTTTTAGTCATATGAGCAAAGGTGATTATATTTATTGAATTATTCATACTTAACATTTTACATCAATTAATGGGAGTTAATTGATACCTCTAACTCTAACTTTCCTAATACAATAAAATTAAAAGAGCCAGAAGAAAGAGCAAAAAAGTAAAAAAAAAGTGTTGAGGAATAGGGAAACACAATACCACATGTCTTTTAAGGACTTTGTCATGTTCCATGAGAAAGTAAGCAGCCACAGAGACACCATCTTCATTTGACAAGGTATTTGGCTTTTGGGTGAAGACCATAGTGCCTTTCAGCCTTACCATGAGGCAGTTGATGGAGGGAGTGTGTATGTTGTAGCTAGCCAAGAGGCGCAACATGCGGTCCAGCATAGAAGGTGCGTGAGGGTTCTTTATTGTTGGGATCTCAGCAGCTATGTGAGAAGGGCACAGGTAAGCTCCAGGACCTGCCTTGGCTATAGTTTCTAAGATGCCAAGCTCCAAAGCTGACTTGAGAACCATGGAGACAGCAGAGACACCCGCTAGTTCCATGCCAAACAAGAAGGCTTCTTCATCAGATACTACCTCCATTCTCTGCTACCATATGATCACTTTCAACAGGTAAACTTCAGAATCCCTCAGAATCTAAAGTCACACATTAGTCTTACTGTTATCAATGAACTAACAAAATTATAATCTCACAGATTCTCACATCTCACAAAGACTCACACACACACTAGGAGAAAGAGAGAAATTCAGCTTAACTTTTACTCACTAATTCATTCACTCACTGCATATTTTTAAAATGTTACATGGGTGGCCTTTTTATAGGCAAAGTTAATACAATAAAATATTATAAACTTAATGGCTAAGAATGAAAAATGGTGTAACTATGGAGGTGCCGCAATTGTCGTAATCTTGGACAATTCAATTCAGTGACTTCTTCATTCATCTAGTGAGGCGGTTGCATTTTTTTTAGGCGGTGAAAATTTGCTTTATGTTGAAGTATAAATTTGCTTGATTTATCTTACCGACACTTACTAACCTTAATTAAATTGCTCCTTCAAATGATATTTTACTTGACCAATATACTTTAGTCAAAGAACTGTGAAAGCTTTTGCCACTGGAACTCCTCCTTTTGGTTTAGAAACACATAAACAGGAAAAAACAAAGTTTTGAGAAGAAAAAAAAGTGAATAATATAAATTTAATGATTGAGTAATCTTGATGGTTTAAAAGAACCTGCATTGAGTAAATATTAGTTCTGATTACAACATTATGTAAGCCAGTCCCTAATATAATTAGTTCATATGCATACATGAGCAGTTTTCAGTTCTCCACTGTCACAACCCCCAGGGAAACCTGTGAACAGAAAAACCAGGTATACTTTTCTTGGTAAGAAACTTTGGCTACATGGGAATTGGCTTAAAACACTATCTGCGTGGTGTGTGCAACTCCTTCTTACTTTCAGTTGTAAGGTAAAGCAATAACTAAATAGAAGCTAGTCCTCATGAAAAGGAATGATGCAAAAAGTTTACAAAGAACCCTTTAGTCCTTTTGACAAGCAGAAATTAAGAAAAGTTTATCCGACTAAAAGCCATTATACCCTGCAACTACCTCATAAACAGTGAGTAGTTTTTATAAATTACTATTTATAGCAATTAACTCTTAACTACCTAGCTGACCAATGTAAACGCAACATTAATTGACTTGTGAATCAGTTGGGTTTGCTATCTTCTTATTTCCTCTGGAATACACTTCAGTAATAGGCCCCTTATTCCTGACAAACACAGATGCAATAGAATACAACTTGAATATGGGGATACAATAAATTCTAAAATCATCATCACACAACACGTCTACAATACAACGTATAAAATTAGTAGTACAAAATTAACATAAAGAGATACAACAAGTATTTAAAGTTTTTATGCTGCTTAAATTGAAACACAATGAAAGAACCCGAGAGAGGGTGAGAGATCGATGAAAGTGAGATTGAACTTGAGAGAGGTTCAAGATCGAGTTGAGAGAGTGAGAGATCAGAGAAAATTGAATCCAGACTAAGATGAAAAATGGAGTTTGAACAAAAACAATGGAAAATTAGAACTCGCCAATAATAATATGTAATCGTTGATAAGTACATAAGAACTATAATAATATATGTTCAAAAAAGCATAATAAAATTTATACATCAATAAAGTTATCACCTTCAATTCTATACTTAATTTAATTTTATGAACATTGCATAATTTATGAATTGGTTAACATATGAAACTGTTAGTTCACATGATTGAAATATTATAATTCAAGTTTTAGAAATAAAGAGTATCATTTAACATATTATTAAATTAAAAAATGTTAAATTAATTAAAAAACATAAAAAAAAGTAAATGTTATTTGTATCATCAGGTTTGACAATAAGAATTGTCCTACTCAAACTAAATAAAGAAGTTCTCATTTCACAATCTTGATATCATCATAATATACATTAAATTGAAGATCAGTCAATGGATGATCCTTACCTCCATTTCTTGATCATTAATAAGTCAATAAAAATAGTTAAATATTTTAAGATATTCAGATACACTTTAATTCATGAACACAAGACTAAAATGAATTTATCTTTTCCAAGTTATAAATTGAAACATAGTAAGATGGATAAAAAGTAATAACAACTTGACACTAAATTACTGCATCATTTCACATCGGTAACAATCAATAACAAAATTAGGCATGACTAAGACATCTATGCAAATGATGATAGCCCATAAAACTTGAGCAAGGTTTATGAGCATCAAGCCATAACGGTAATCAAAGAAAAGAATATACAATATTTTAACTCAATAACTCAAAGCCATAATTTGTTAACATGATTAACCAAATAAAAATAGTTCACGTCATACAAAGCCTAACAATCTAATTTTATTGTAATTTGGTAGTTTTTATTGGCAAGTAATATAAACTCAATGCTTATCGCCAAAACTCAAAAAACTGAATCATATCACCATGGATTAAATTGGAGGATATTTTTCAACCAATTAAAATCTATCAAACTTCAAATCAACTCAAAGCAATATCACATAATCAAAAACATATATATTATGAAACACAAGTCACGAAAGATTCTGTTATGATAAATAATGATATTATGGCATGAAGGATTTAATAATTTAAGTCCTAGTACACAAACTACCAACTTAAATATATATATATACCTCACAATTAAAAGCTTTTGATCAAAATCAAACAATTATAGCCATACAATTTTTTTTAATTATACTATTTTGAAGTGTTAAAAAAATATATTCATGGAATACTATAACACCATATTGATGATAGAAACTGAGTGATAAGGAATAGCTTTGATATGCATATATACTACAAAAAAAATGTTGGCAGCAATATATCAATAATCCACAAACAATTTTTATAACAATACTTAATAAAAAAAATAACAAAGGAAAGTCTAGAAAAAACTAGGGTTGAAGCACGCCATGCGCCTTCCTTAGAGAGAAAATATCTCTACTGCAATTGGTAAAATAAATAAATATGCATGCTCTTCTTTTCCAAGATACGACAACTCATTAATCCAATCGAGTGTATTGAAAGGATCTTGAACCAAAGAACACTAAGCTCCAAAACATATAATTGTAGTAGTATAATATAATTTTATAAAAATGAGAAATAGGCAAATGGTATTTTGCTGTAAGTGTGTGCGTCTACGTTTTTTTTTTTTAAGACAAAGTTATATATAAGCAAAAAAAAAAAATAACCACCAAATGTACGGCTCAAGTATTACAAAGAACAAACTAATAACAAACATGACAACAAATCTTATAGGCTTCTAACGGATAAAAAGACTAAAGACTTAGTCAAACATAATTTCTAAAATACAGAAATAAATAGATAAAAAATAGTTTCTATCTTTAAAAAAAATTAAGAAAAAGAAATATTTACTTTAAATTTTAAATTATAGAAAAATATTTCCCAACACCAAAACCAGTGAATATTGTATGCACTTGGAAGTCTATCTAAATCTGGGATATTGCAATTAAGCTATTTGCTGATTTTATGGCCATTAGCTTAACTGAGTCAATTAATTAATGAATTGGTAAGGCACTAGGTGTGCCCTCCAAAGTCGTGAATCAATTAAGATGTAACTACTAGTAGTAAATCTGAGACTATCGTATGCACTTGAAACTTTGCTTTCTACCTAAATCTATGACACTGAAAATGATCGATCAACATCAATTGACAACATAAGGCTGTTTTTTCAACCCCTTCCACATTTTGCTAACGTACTTATTGCCTTGCCAACATAAAAGGGTGTGGCCACTGGCGCGCCAGCAGGGTATGCATTGCATGTCGTGCAAATTATTTATAGAACACTTCATTCTTCATTGCACCCGTTAGTTAGTTCCATTGCAAACAAGAAGGCTTCTTCATCCTCTACACTTACCTGCTGCTTCTGATTCACTCCCATAACTGCTTCCTCAATGTTGTTCTACCA
The DNA here is from genome assembly GCA_013407115.1 of Glycine latifolia. Lineage (NCBI taxonomy): Eukaryota > Viridiplantae > Streptophyta > Magnoliopsida > Fabales > Fabaceae > Glycine > Glycine latifolia. The sequence continues at coordinate 452,798 of CM023954.1, forward strand.
CTGCCACATATTTAGAAATTGTCTAGTACAAATACTTGGTTTCAACTTTGCTCCATACGTCATAAAGTCTAAAGGCATTGTTGATAAATGAAATTCTCATGATTATCCTATCTAACAATTTCTTAATAGTTCAAATGTACTCTTGTTTTCAATTTCATTGTGATATAAAAACTTTTTTTAGTTTGATTTTTACCCTTTTTAATTTTACTATCCCTTCACTTAATAATATCAAAACGACAGTGTATCTAATTAGAATCTGTTTATATTCAAATCTTTAAATTTAGAAGAACAAGAAAAGAAAACAAGTGTTTTAGTGTTCAAACCAATAAATTGTTTCATTTGATAAATGTTTAGAATCATACCAGATTACCAGTATGGTAGCACAATTTTCTACAAACATAAATCTACATAAAATGTATTTTCTACTCAAAATCTAATCTATATATAGAGTGTGAGAGAGAGAGAGAAAATTCTATAAAATTTTCGCTTTTAGGTTCCAAATTCTTAAATTTATTTCACACCCCAAATAATGATTAAAAAGTTTTAACTTGATTTACTTTATTTTAAAAATAAAAAAATAATAATAATTTGCTTAAAACAAGTTAAAGCACCAAAATCACACATAATGTATCCAGTATGCGAACAAATATATAAACAGAACAATCAAATAATATATCATTATTCTAAAAAGAAAGAGTGTTTTTGGTCAATATAAACAGAAACATAAAAAATAAAGGTATCGAATAAATGAGACCAACAATGGGCTCAACTTTGGAGAATAATTACAACCGACTTGATATTTCGTTATTCCTTGGGCCGTGGCTTTGAACATATGCTGGGTCCTAGGGTGCAACATTGTCAAATGTCAATAAATATTAGCATAAACGCGTTATTTTTTATTTTGAAATACAAGTAATTTGTTCGCCTTTTAGTATCAGCATCGATTCCTACTGATTAAAAATAAAATTTTGGGTATATGCAACATTGTCAAATGTAAAATGTGAGAAGAAGATAAACTTGCATCCCTGTATATCGGAGAAGAACTCACTAATAAAAAAAAGATGAATAATACTCTCAGCAAGATAACGAAGAGAAATATGAATAATAAATTTTGAAATTAATTAGGAGAGAATAATTTAAATTTTACAATTAAAATGTAAGGAAAATTTAGTCTATTCATATATTTCAATTGACTTTATTGAATTACTTTAATATATGAGGGTAAAAGTAATATAAAAAAAAAATAGAAGTATCGGATGAAGTTTAAACAAAACAAAACAAAAAAAAATGTAAGTGTAATTTTCTCAAAATTATATTTGACTTTATTTTATATTTTTTGTGAAGGACTTTAGACGTCGCATTTCACTTACGAAATAGAAATTTCACTATTTCAGAAATAGTAATGATACTAGTGTAGCACATATTTGGGTGGCTATGAAAAGTGTAGCATGTTTTACAATGATTTTTATTTATTTCTCTAGTGAGCTACTTCGAGTACGTTGTAGTGTTGTACACAGCAGTGTAGCCTTCAGATCCACCATTGTTTGAAACACAAGCTGTAAATGACAAAAAGGAATAGCATATTCGAGATGAAATGATGATAATGATAAACGTGGAATTTATTAAATTTTTATATTTTTTTTTATGATATTTATTTGAAATTTTAATTCATTTTAAGTTTTATTTTGAATCAAATTAGTTTTAAATTCAATTTTTATTTTATCTTGGGTATAATTTTATGTTCTAATTATTTTTAATGAACTTTTGATAATTTTTCGAAAATAAATGGGTAATTCTAACAAGAGTTTTCAAAGGCCAAAATCAGCCGAAAATTTGGTAAGAAGAAATTGTGAAAATGGGAGATAAAGTATAAGGATATTAAGAGTAAGATATTTTTCAAAGATAAATAAGTTGAAGAATAAGATAATTATTTGAATTAATTATAGATATTATTTATTTTTAATTTCTTTGGATTATTTATTTAATTAAATCTAACTACAATTCTATAAATAGAAGGTTAAGGTATTCATTGTAAATTAGTAAAAGTTTTTAGAATTATATTTTAGACTTTTACCTACTGGACATCTTCATTATTTCATTAGATACTCTAGGTTTTATTGTATTATTTTTATGAGTGTAATTCCTTCCACCTAAGAGAGAAAATCATGAATCTTGTTTCGCTTTAATTTTATCAATTCAACACTTCATCTTGAGTTCTTTATTTATTTTCGTGTTTAATATTTTTATTTAATTAATCATCTTATAGATAAATTCAATAATTGACTTGCGCTTTGGCAAGTCTTGTTAAAACTCAGATATGAATCAAGTACTTAATTGAGATTATCTCAAGAGATAGAATATTCTTGGTTAAAACTCGCTAATTCTTAACTATTAATGTTGATTGTTTGTGTCGATATGTCCAAAGAATTAGATATTGGACAAATAGTTTAGAACTGCAATCATGAGCTGGAATATAATATATTAGTGAATTGAGGATGAACATAAAAGATGAATAGAAAATTATGAAGTTAAAGTGAATTGAGCAAATTCTAAGTCCAAACTTAGACAATTATTCATCAATATCAACATTACCATTTAAGTCTAATATTTTTATATTTACTTAATTATTTAATTATCATTTAATATTTTATTATAATTTATTTTATGTTATTTATTTTGTACAATTAAAAAAATACAAAAATATAATTTTTAGTTAAATGATTACATAAAATTTCTTTTTTATTTTTTTTAAAAATGACCTGAATTACATTTAACCTCTATAATCTAATATAAAATAAAACCTTAACAAATAACAATCATACTATGTACATGTACGTGTTTGTTTTAGCTTTTGTGATCCACGTTTAATCCAAATTCACTCTAAAGCAACCTAAAAGCAAATAAAGGTTATTTCATGGATCCACGTCCAATACCATTGGACACATCACCAAACGTACTATATAACCGCCACATCCAAAGTCATACGATCGGAATAATATTATTCGCACTCTATTTTCACAATATTTTAACTTTTATAATTTTTTTCTCTATCACTCATTATCACATCATTTTATCTTATTTTACACTTTTCTTCCTTTTCTTCCTATTCTTCCTGTGCTTGTTCTTGTGGTAGAAATTGTTAATATTAATAAGCTTTACTAGATAACTAGAGTACAAGTAAAGGAACTAAGATCGGAGAAAAAAAGTCTAAAGGGGAACTTTATTGGAATATAAACACCAGTGTCTTTGCTTTAACAATGCAGTATTTGGATATTATAAGAGTGATCACTACTTTGTATTAATTTAGTTCCTTTTAATTTGTATTATTTGTTAATTTGATACTTTATATTATAAAAAATAAAAATCAAAAGTAAGATATTTTTGTATTTAAGTAATAGTCAATTAATTTGGTCTATGTAATCAATGATATTGATTAGATTGTTTTTAGAGAATTTAGCATATATGATTTTTTAAATAAATTATTTATTTTAATTTTATAAGCCTATAATATCACATAAATTTAAAAAAATTATACAAAAACTTACTTCCATACTAAAATTACTAAAATAATTACTTAATTTGAGCACGTTAAATTTAGGATTGAAAAAAATGTTATTTTTTAGTAATAACCACTTACTTGTATAAGTAACTCATTTAAACAACACATTATCAAATCATCAACTCCAATAAAAAAATTATTAAACAATATTAATTAACTTTAATAAACTCATTTAATCACCCGCTTTAAAAATGTTGTCAGTATTATTAACTAGATTGGTTTAACTTTTTTCACTTTAGTAAGCCAATTCACCGGTCTTTGACGATAGACATCAATTAAATGATACACATTCATTTCATAGATCAACTTGATATTCATTCTAATAAACGAGGGGGGAGTTTTTTTTTTTCTTTAGGAATAAATTGGTGAAATTGTAAAATATACAACGTTCTTTATTTGTAATTTTCTCTTCCTCGTAGCTTTTTTATAAGCCTTGCACGAGACCACTTTCATAGCGAGTTTTTCCTTAAATAAAAATACCATAATAATGACATACCACGTGAATGGTCTTTATCTTTGTACCAAAGGAAGTAGGTTGGTCTCATCAGTGTGTTATGCACTTATTGTTTACTTTTATTTATTTATTCTGTTTCTGTAACATGTTTTGTTATTTCCACAATTTAATATTCCCACGATAACAAAATATTATTCTAACAAATTAATACATGATAATGTTTTATAAGTTCAGAGTTAAAAAATATCAAAATAATGTTTTTTTGTACGAAATAAGATTGAGAGAAATAATCTTATAATTTTTTTTATAGATATTAGGAGGTTTTAAGGTTGCGTTAAGTCCAACTTATTTAAAGTTTTTGGTATAAACTATAGGTATGTTTTATGGGATAAAATTTATCATAGACAACAAAATTTTATTTACAAGTACTACTATTTAAAATAATTACATACTCAAAAGAAGAATTGAAAATGACTAATTAAGCTACTCTACGTCCAAGGATGAATGCAAAGAGGGGCGAGCAAGGTAGAGTCCCTCCCTCCTTTGACACTTCTCATATATATAGATATATATTTTTAAGTTAGTTAATATAAAATTGTATAAAATCAGTTATCTATGTTATAATAATAATAATTAAGATTAATTAGTGTAAAATTAGTTGTGTTTGTTATTATCATTGTAATGTTTAAGGTGATAACTAGAGTAAAATTAATTATTTGTTTGTTATTTTTATAATAATGGTTAAGGTGGTTATTATTAAAAAAAATAGTTCTAATTTCATTTGTGAAAATAGTAAAATATTTTTTTACATATTATTACTTATTAAAAGTTAGACATTTCAACAATTTCAAATAAAGGGGAAAAATTCAACCCCTTTAACAGGTTTATTCGTCCTTGTTTATGTCCTCTTTGAAATAAGTGATAAATAAAAGATATTTAGTAAAAAGGAAATAGGAAAGAGATGAGAAAAAGAGAAAGAGAGATTAATAGGAATAGAAGATAAATAGTACATTGAATTTCATAATTTTTAAAATCATTTTTTATTTAACTTTTTTTTTACAAAACAATCCAACCAGTAATTTGTCTGCCCCTCTTTTCCCAATTTATCTTTCACAAAATAAGCGCTTTTAATGTAAAAGCTTAAAATAAGGGTTTAAATTAACAAAGTAGAAGTTGTTTGAAAATTCTTAATTTTTAGTTTGAAATTTTTTTAACCTATTTAAAATTAATTTCTCCACTCAATGAATGATCAGTGTGGGAATAATCAATGGCACTAACGATGTTAAAAACTTAAAGGTTAGCTTCGTTAAGTCTCTTAGTTTGCGTGGACAAATTAATATACTTTTTTTTTCCGGCTAATTAATACACTTGTTATGTTAGATAACAGTAAAAACAATACCTGTTTATAAGTTTCGTCCTTATAAATATAGACTATTAGACTGTATTTAAATAATCAAGATTTTAAGAAAAAAATGTACATGATTTTTTTAAAAATAATCACGTGATCACAAACTAACTTTTCATTTATTCACAAAAAAATAACTTTTAATCTTTGACCATCCATTTATATATAATTGTTGGAACAAAAGTTATAATTATTGTTTACAAATTATATATTTAAAACTCGAATTTGAATTCTTAGGTTGAAATAATCCTGCGTGAATTGATTGATTCATGATTTTTTTGGAAAGGGAATTGATTCATTCTAATTAATCATATACTGTTTTATATATATATATATATATATATATATATATTTTAAATATATTTAAAAGTTATATGGATGAAATGAAATGGTGACGGACCGATGAAGAACGGCTTAAATTTGTCGATTCCAGAAGAATTTGGGACCCACGTCGACATCAACCGGCCGGTCCAGCCCAATGTAGAAACGAAGCCGGCCCATGCCACAAGAACAACCGCTGAGGCAATTATCTAATGCCTCGTTTCTTAATAAACAAATCATGCAACTGCATAACCACTTAACCACAAATTTGTGCCCCCCAAATTATTCATATTGACTGGACCAATAAAACGATTAATAGCCTTTTTTCTTCTTCTTCATTTGTTTACACAGTATTAATGGCAACATAACTACAGCATTGAGTTTTAAATGACTGTTAATTTCCCCTACAAAAATTAACCAAAGTGCATTAAAAGTCAGTGATATGTACTTTTTAAATAATATTTATAAGTTTAATTTTGATTTATGAGATTTTTATATTATCATATAAATATAAGTAAAACAAACTAACAAATGATAGCAATTATTCAAGTGAGTAATATTTTCTCTAAACTCATATATAAATAAATATAAATAAAAAAGTAATTTTGTATGTTGAACTTAAATATAAATAAATTTAACGATTTTTATTTATTTAATATTATTATCTTAAAATATTTTTTCATTAAATTCTAATTATAATTCTATTTTTAATTACTCTTTTTTTTATTTTTGATAATAAATTTTAATAGAAGATATTTTAAAAATAATTTTATTTTTAACTTAAGATTAGTAAAATTACTTATTTTTGTTTATATATAAGTTTATGAAAATATGTAACATATAATCAATCGAATTCTCCGTCTGGCATCATAATTATCTTTACATGGTGATGTAAATAGAATTGGATACGATAAAAAAATCATTATCATAATCAAACAGGTGAGTTGAAACTTTTGCAGTGCCTTATCCATTTCCTGCCTCCTCTGAGTTTCTCTGAGAATACTCACACACGCCACACGTGATTTCTTCCGTTTGGCGCTAGTGAAATGACGAGCCTACCAAACAAGCCCCACATTATTACATTTTTGCTCAAATCCAAACAATCATTTTGTGGGGTCACACTATGACATGAGTGCAAAAATATATGTCAATAAAACAACGCGTCCTCACCTTTCTTCTTTTCTACATTTCACTTTACTTGTAGTAATTAACCAATAACTAATTAGTATGGTTTAAGAAAGAAATAAAATCTGAGAAATATACGGGAATTTTGATTTTTTTAAATATTTTTTTTGCCAAAAAAATCATCATGAAGAGAAATGAGAATTTAATTATTATTTTTTGCGCATACTAATATATAATATATCTTTTATAAAAAAACAATTTTCTTAAATCGAATAAAATTATTATAAGTATAATATCCTGTTTCAGATTTTGATTTACAGTTCATAAAATTAAACCGTAAAGAAGTATAATATAAGATTCATTCAAACATCAGTAAAATACTTTTTAAGTGTTTATTGCTACATTTTTTAATAAAAAGTATTTATTGCTACATGAAATAAAATATATATACATTCAATAACATAAGTAGATTACACAATTATGTCAGCTTATTACTGATAAAAAAGTATTTTTGCTTATGTTGGGGATTCTTAAACTCGTGTTTTGCTGTATCGGTGAAAATATTGTTATTATTTTTCTTATTTGACTATCAGCATGAAGTCTTTGACACGACTTATTATGTAACTATATTTAAATAGTGAAATTTTTTCTTAACACACTGCACGTTCTGGGCAATCGGAGACGACCATTCTTGATTCTGAAGATTTGAACTATTCCTTCTTTCTGTTGATTTTGATTTTGACTTTCAAAACTAATTGCGGCCAAGTTCATCGGTTATTTTTAAATAGTAAAGTAAAGTCAAATGTTACTCTCATGAAAACTTGAAATTAATTATTAATTTCCCATGTTTACTAAGATTTGAATAATAAATTAAAATGAAATAATAAATTTTATTATATATATAAAAATAGAATTCTATAATAAGTACTTTATACAGAAAAAATACACAAATAACTAGAGAGATTATATCACAACAAGAATTATGATGAAAATTTCATGTCAAAACTATTAGGATATGTGTTTACTTAACTTTCATTTCAACAACCCAATGCGTGTTTGGGAAATTTTATATTGATGCTACAAGTAATTTTGGAAAAATTTCTTTACGCTTAACTCAAAATTGTTACCAAACATGTTATTAAACTTTCACTTCGTCTTAAAGATTGAGTATGAGTTTAAAAGTCCCGGGTGATTGGTGCTCATATGCGCAAAATAAAAAATTTATCATATTTTTTCATGCTATGGATTCTATTATTAACTTTTATACTATATCTTAAAATATTTTTAACCAAATGTAAAACTTAATTAGACATTATACATTTATTCTGTTGATTAAATGAAGATATAAGATTGAACTAATAGTTGAAAAAAATGAAAAAAGAAAAGAAGAGGAAAGAGAGACAGTACATTTAAATTCTTTCACTAATATTTTTAATAAAATAAACATTCACCAATAAAAAATAATAGTACTGCATTCTTTTAAATATCATCACGTATTAGTATTCTCATACTAATTGATTAGGAATATCTTGAAGTACAGTGCTAAAATAATAAAATAAATAATATAATGAGTAAAATAAAATATATAATGTAAAAATATCCAAATAATAATAATAGCACTAAGAAATAATAAAAATTTATCCGATGTAAGTAAAGGGAAAATTTAATAAATATTTGAAGAATAAAATATAAAAAATTATAAGCTATAAATTAATATCTACAAAAAATGTTACAAAATACTAAAAGAAATGTTTATCAAACATACTTTTATCTCTAATATAAAAAGTTAAAAATTAAGTAAAAATACTCTCCAAACATACTCTAGAACGAGAGAAATATTGTTATTACTTATTTTTGTTATAATGTCAAGTCTAATTTTTTAGAAGAAGAAGAGTATCTATTTTATTCGTAACTGAAAATTCAACACATGGAGGAATAAAAAAAAACATGGTGAGTAGCAAATAATCTACACACTCTAACAAGGATATTCATGACATTGAAAACACCTTTTACAATATAACGTCAAGTCTATTGATGTTGATAACATTGAAAACACATTCTTCTTCAAACTTTCCTAAAATTTGTTATTATACGAAGTGAGTCTTATGCATTAAAATAAAATAAAAATGAATTTGAAACTCTAACAAAATATATATGTGATTTAAAAGAAAAAATACAATACAATTAGAAATAATAACATAATGGGGGCGAGAACGAGTATGTGACTCTGGTTCCGCCTCCCAAAATCCATCCCAACCCCTATACTCAATGAAGATGATTTCTTATTTAATGTTTTTGGGGACTATTGCATATACTTTTTCCCTTATTTGTATTATAATTTTTAAAAAAATTAAGAAAAAAATAACATCATTTGATTTTTCATAAAATAGTATCACCACCCATATATATATATATAAAGTCTCTATCACTCTATCATATGCATATCTAATCTCAAATTTCTACTACTATCTCTAAATAAATGTAAGAATCAATCATGATTTGTTAATTATTATAATAAAATTCCTAGAGTGACATATTTAATTACAAAGACAAACCATAACAATTAAGTAATATATTACATAACATAAAATAATTTGTTACACAATATGAATACGGAATATTACATACTCATTCTCGTTTTCCAAAATCCAATATTACCTATATCCATCCCACAAAGATTCTCTGTCGAAACTCAACGAAAATAGGATGATATCCACAGATAACAATTTATTTGTCATGACTAATTATACAATATGAATACGGAATATTACATACTCATTCTCGTTTTTTTTTATAATTTTTTTTACAGAAATCTTTATTATACTTTAAAAACATTATATTCACATTTGCAAGAAATATACACTTACATCACATCACTACTGTAAAAAAAAATTACATCACTATAAAAATACTAAATCTCATCATAAATTGTATAATTAAAATATCCTTATCGACATTTACATGTATACCTACAAATAAAATATTTTAACCACTTTCAACATCATGTACAGTAATGGCATTTACTTACATTTCATTTATAAATCATGCTATGTCTTTTTTCTTCTTCTAATCATGCTATATATTTTTTTTTCTCTTCTAATCATGCTATATCTTTTTTTTTCTTCTAATCATGCTATAACTTAAAACCAATATACCAGCACGTTTTTTTTTTATATAAGCTATATTGAGAGTAAAACACTTTTTATTTTTTACTTTTTTATTTTTTCAAATTTGAAATGAGACAGTGCATGAAAAGGTTGTTGATGAATAGAATAATAAAAACAATCATTTTCTTTGTGAAATTGTTGGCATCTGAATTTTCTGCTTCATTTTTATGCATAACGTGCAGTTAACAAATCAGAATCGTTAAAAAAAAAAGGAATAGCTCAAATTCTATTATAATAAATTAAGTTTAAAACATGAATTTATGATATGAATTTTCTTATTTTCATCTGTCGATTTAGATTAATGATTACATTAATGCCTAAATTAACATTACACAAAATTAGTTTTTTAGGCTTGTGCAAGGTTTGTATATCATCTGAACGGATCATCAATTTTCTTTTTGTTATTTTGATTTTAAAAAATCATAGTTAAAAATTAATCATTGTTACTTGAATATCAAATAAAAGAAAACATCTCTATAATTAATTGTTGGCTTATTAGACAATTATTTGATATTCAAGTATTGTTTAATAAGACAGAGTATTGGTTAATATTTTTATAAAATAATATTATATAATTATTCATTTATTTATAAATTTTGTTGTCTATATATAAATGAAAAATATATAATACATATTATATAAAAAATTAAAATAATAATTATTTTAAAATTCTTTTTATATGACAATTGTGATAAGACAGATGAAGTAACATCTATAAAAAATACTTGTCATTTTTGTAAAAAGACAAGCACCTATTACTTTTGTTGTTGGTGATATTTTTGTGAATGTTGCTTTGTATAAAATTTCACTTTAAATTATTTTTATTTTTTCTTAATTTGTTTATTTATAACAATATTTATCTTTTGAATAAATAATATATGTATAAATAATGTAATTTTGTTTATAAGATCATCTAATTATAAACTATCATTTATAATATACTTATTTTTTATATTATTATTAAATCATAAATAATAAGTTTATTAACTTTATGATAACTACCTCTAAATTTATAAAATCAAGATTTATAATTGGTTGATATTCAATTTTTTAATATTCATAATTGATAAAAATTAAACTGAATCCTTTTTATATATTTAGGTTGGAGGTGAGATATTTAAACAATTTAAGTGGAGTTTTTTTTAATATGTAAGAATTAAAGATAGGTATGAGAAAAATTACAATAATTTATACATCTTAATCTATTAATTGAGCTACTCTTAATATTTATGCAGAGTTATATGTTTACTTTTTAAAATTATTTAATAAATATTATTATAAATAATAGAATATGCAATTATGCAAAATAGAAGTTACAAGAATAAGACATTATCTTAAAAAGTAGAAATTTAAAAAGTACATTTAAGTCATTTAACATATTAAAAAAAATCAATTATGCAGTTTAATTGATTCACTAGACAATCATGACCTTAATAAACATCATGAATATCTTCTTCTTTAACGTTCTAATTCCTTTAATTTTTTAATATATGAAAAAGGTGAAATTTAAACGAGTCCCCGAAAAATCAAACCACATAAACAGCCAAGCGTATGTAGCAGAGCGAAAGCCACCCACCAGCTCAGATTAGCCTATTTCTCCGTTCTGTTTTTACACTCTTTCCATGCTAATTTTCCCCCTAAATTTCTGGGTTTTATTCTTGTCCCTCTCTTTCTAGTCCATTCTTTTGTTAGAACACTCTGATTACCCATTTCAGGACTTCACTTTTCCTCATCATTCCTCTCTGTATTTTACATCCATCTTCAAGGATCTGTAATTTTTCTTTTTTTTTTCTTCTTTTCCCCATTTTCATTGCCACTTGTGTTTCCCTGGGTCTCATCTTATCTCTCTGTACCTGGATATTCAACCCCCTACCCCTCCCCACCCCTTTTTTCTGTCCACAATTCACACTTATTAATTGTTTTCATTAGACTCACAGAAGAGATTTTTTGAGCTCAATACATCAAAGTCTCAAGCTTCCTGGGGATTCGGAAAGGGTCTTTAAAAAAATTTCCCCTTTTGTTATAAGTTTTGAATCCAACCCTTGTTTCACCAAATCTTGTTTCACCCATTTTGTTTGCAGCCTCTCCTCACCTAATTTCAAGCACCCAGGTCTACAAAATGGACCATTTCACGGTTTCAGACTAGTGGGTATGTTTTCTTATTTGACAAGGTCTTTCTTTTTCCAATTCAAAAGACAACCTTGTCTGAAATCCGAAGCCACGCCAAACCCCCTTTTGTTGTGGCTATCTTCCATTCTTTCTTGATCTGAGACAAGAAAAAATGTATGGAACCAAAAGCAAAATAGACCTTGCCTTTGAATACCAATCCCAAGTTGCAGTTTTGAGGCCCAGTATCCATTCCAGAAGAGCAAATCTGACTGTGAAATTCCAAGACCTTTATGGGTTCACAGTGGAAGGGAATGTGGATGATGTGAATGTGTTGAATGAGGTAAGGGAGAAGGTGAGGCAACAGGGAAGGGTTTGGTGGGCATTGGAGGCCAGCAAAGGGGCAAATTGGTATTTGCACACAACCATAGGGCAAGGCAGTGCCCTCACATCTTCATTGAAATTCTCAGCACTAGCTAATGCTATAACTTTGAAGAAGTTGATAAGGAAGGGGATACCCCCAGTTCTTAGGCCTAAGATTTGGTTTTCCTTGTCAGGGGCAGCCAAGAAAAAGTCCACCGTGCCTGACAGTTATTATGATGATTTGACCAAAGCAGTGGAAGGGAAGGTCACCCCTGCTACCCGGCAGATAGATCATGTGAGCAACTCACCCCCTTTTTTTTTCATGATCATCACACATTGGGTTTGCTTTTGAATTTGATTACAATTTTCATAATTGTGGTTGTGGGCATCACCCTTTATTTGACTAGTGCTTGCCGGTGTGTGGATCATTTTCAAATGAATTTGATGCAGGAATTACTTTGTCTAGACTTTACATTGTGTGACTTGTGAAAAGATTTTCAGACAAAATTTTGCTGGAGATTTTGATGGATGATTGTGGGTGTTTTTTGTTTTGTTTTTCTTTCAATGAGCAAAACTTATTATTTATGAATGATTTGGAGAGTTAAGAAAGATCTAAGAGTTGAAGCATTTTTTTATCCCTATGTTTGTAACCTTTACAATCATAAGTTCTGTTAGCCATATTAACGTATCCCATTTAAATAATTTCTATGTTCTTGAGCGCACGGAATTTAGGTTAGGCAAAACTAAGCTTTGAATAAATGCTGCTTAGAAAGAAATTGTAAATTGGGTGGTATTTGATACGGTTTGACATCAGGTTGTTTTACGTGATCCTTAAAATGGTGATTGGTTATTGATTTTCGTTCGAGAATAATTTGAACTTGTCTACATGTTACATTGTTCATTATATATACTTATTTTGCTTCTAATCATTCTATAAGCATTTTTGCAGGACCTACCCAGAACCTTCCCTGGTCACCCATGGCTGGACACTCCTGAGGGACATGCTGCTCTCAGGCGTGTTCTTGTTGCCTATTCTTTCCGTGATTCTGATGTTGGGTATTGTCAGGTGGGTTTGCTCTGTCCTTTCATTTGTAGTTTTGACTCCCTGCTCAGTACATGAAAGAAAATGTTCTGACTTGTTATTAAATTGAAATTTGATACTACCTATGTCTTGTATTAGGTATTAGGTATTTTAAGGGAAAATATCTTTTGTGTCTTTTTTTTTAGACGATGTGTCTTACTCTTTGATTCAATCAACTCTGCTTCTATTCTTTTTCTTCTGCAATTAGATATTCTATCTTATATTAGTAACATGCAGGCCTCTGAATGCTTCCTTTCTAACTAATTAAAATGGTGTGACTAAAGCGTGGATTAGTTTTTATGTTTTACCTACATTTGTTTTTCTCAATTGCTTCAGCTACTATTTTTGATGTTTTAAATTTTTTAAGGCAGGTAAAATATAGCGCCACAAAGTTTCTTCAGTTAAATCGAAGTTGACAATAATATGTGGTTTACTTGAAAATTTAAAAAATTAAATGCATACTTGGGAACATATTTTCTTAAATATTGACTCTACTATAATATTGCTCCAGGGATTAAATTACGTTGCAGCATTGTTGTTGCTTGTCATGAAGACAGAAGAAGATGCATTTTGGATGCTTGCTGTCTTGTTGGAAAACGTCCTGGTTAATGACTGTTACACAAACAACTTGTCAGGATGCCACGTGGAACAAAGAGTGTTTAAAGATTTACTTGCTAAAAAGTGTCCAAGGTAATTTTATTTGATGTGTTAACTGCGTATCATATGTTTGTTTCTTAGTATCTTCTGAAAATTGTAGAAATGGAAATTCAGGATTGCTACTCATTTGGAAGCTTTGGAATTTGATGTTTCCCTTGTTACCACTGAGTGGTTCCTTTGCCTCTTTTCAAAAAGCCTGCCTTCTGAGGTTAGAGTAGTGCTGGAATAAATTGTTCATTGAAATGCTAAATTGTTCCACATACTAATACTTCTTCCATGAATCAGACAACTCTTCGCGTGTGGGATGTTATCTTCTATGAGGGTGCTAAGGTTATATTTAACGTGGCCTTGGCAATCTTTAAGGTACCACTAGTGTAGCCTTTTTGATCTCTCTTGTTTTTTTTATAAAAAACACAAAATATAGAAAGAGTTTGCTACATTGGAAGGGATGTTTCAACAATTGTCACCCCCAATTGCAGATGAAGGAAGATGAATTAGTTATAACCCATCACGTTGGCGAAGTAATCAATATTCTGCAGATTACCACTCATCACCTATTTGATCCAGATGATCTATTGACAGTAAGACAACTTTCACCATTTCATATCTTTGTCATTTGCACTATCATCCTTTCCATGTTATCACAAGAAGTTTTGATGCATTTGTTGAATTAAACTTTCCTTGTGTTTGCAGGTGGCATTTGATAAGATAGGTTCCATGACCACAAATACCATATCAAAGCAAAGGAAGAAGCAAGAGCCTGAAGTGATGAAGGAGCTGGATCAGAGGATCAGACGGCTAAATTCCCTTAGAATGGAGGACAAATAGTATTTACTTTTTTGTCTTTTGTTTTTTTTTGGGTACGCACGTTGCTTCTGAAGTCTAAATGTCGTCCTCCACTGCCTCGAGCAGAATGCAGAATTTATGCATTACCTTAAATTCTTCTCTGCCCCGGGGCATGACACAACACAAGCCCTGTTCAATTTCAGGATGTTTGTAGGTCATAAAGTGTAAATTTGGATATGGACACATCATAAACTAATTAATTTAATGTTATAATGTTTATCAACATCAAAATTCACTGCTGTGGTACGTCAATGCCCAACTCATTTTTAGCCTGTTCAATTACATTCTCTTGCTTAGTGCCTTTGGACCAAGAATTTAAGTTCTGTCAAAACACATAATTTTAATTGTTTAATTATTAAAATTAAGAATGCCAAGTGCTTGTAAAATTTTGAAACATCAACTATTGGATAATGGACTTAATATTGGTTGGTTGCAAGTCGCCACTTAGGTGCTTTATTTAATCGGTATTCTTGATTCAAGGGATTAGTTTAATTGGAATCTTTGGTTAAAGATGAAAGGGCAACATCAACTTAAATGCATTTTCTTACACAGGAATCATTTGCATATGCCATTTGGTAAGTTCAATGACAAGAAGAAGGTCATAACGAATATCAAATCGCTATTGCTTTACCAATGCTGAATAGGAAAGCAATGAAATATCAAAATGACGTATTAAGGTGTGTATGAATAAATGCGATCACGTGGTGTATGGTTGAGCATGTCGGTTTCAATGAAAAATTAGAGATGGAAGGAAAATTGAAAATGTTGTGATGGGTTTTTCCGCCGACTTTATTAGATAGGACATAGGAGAATTTCAAAGTATTTTAACTGATAATTTTTAGTTGGATTGAAGCTTGGGATGAGCAAAACCCTGCTAGAGAGCATCACTGGCCAATATCAAAGCATGAGTCAGTTTTAGTTTTGGTTTGTTGCATAACAGCCACAAAACTGGGAAGTGATGACCTATTTATATACTACTATATTTATTCCTAGTATTTATTTTTAACATATATAGCTTAAAATTTGTGGCATTGTTAGTTGTAATTCTATTTATATTGTTGATATTAATAGAATTGCTATCTCGCCAAAGTTACAGCTTGGTAGTAAGCCTAATCCCCCAACCAAACCAGCGCAAATAAATTCTTTCTTCTTTTGTATCTTGAAATTTGAATCGTGTATTTGAGTTTTTAAAAGTATGTTTTAACTTTTATTTTGCTGTTTAACGCGTCACGACAGCAGAGCTGGATTTCAAGGCAGTGCCATTGCGGCTTTCTTTCACTACTCATGTACTCATGTTCTGGTGCAATTCAAATTGCCTACTTCAAGGATGCTATGATTTTTTAAATTCTTGTCTTAATTATCATAACAAGTTATGCTAACCAGTATTTCAAGTTTCAATAACAAAAAAAACCTACTTCAAGAATGCTCTGGTTAAAGAATGAAAAATGAATCTTTTATTAAAAAAATTTACCAACATATTAATATTGTGATTTCTAATAAAATCTTTTTAAAATACTCACTAGCATGATCGTAATAATAATAAAAAAATCATATAGTGGACTTAATTACTACTTTTCATCTAACGACAACGTTGATTACAATGATGAGATGAGTTTAGATGAAGACGTTAATTTCTGAGTGTAGTTTGACTATAAATATGTTAATTTGTTATTTTTTTGTTTATACGTGAGTTTCCAATTATTTTGTTATCAGTTCTTGAAACGTGAATTTGTATGTTGATGTATTTGGATCAACCATCTACATTGGTTCAGTACTTCTGCTCAATAATGACGGACGAAGAAAGTTGCGAAGATCAACAAAAGGGTAGAATATTTGTGTTTTTATAATAATTAGATAATTACTGTTACTGATATATGAAGCAATTACAGCTCTTTTGACTGAAATAATATAATTCAGGCACATTTTTCTTATTTGAATCCTTATCTTTTACTTTTAAATATTAAATATCTTATTAATAACATTAATTTTTCTCATCTTTTTCTTTCTATCACATCCTATTATTTATCATGTTCGACATGTGTCAAAACATTTTTCATCAATACCGTGTGTTGGGATGGTTGTAAAATGAATCAAAATTAATTTTGATTTGACTATAAATATGAAGCAACACATTGTTGCTTTGGAAAAATCTTGTTTTCAGGTAGTTTTGAGGTAGTCACCGTGATTTTAAAATATCCAAACATATTATGTAGGAGATTTCAATCAAATGATTTAAGTGAAATGGATGAAATGAAGAACTACTTGAGATGTTATCTTTAATAAAAAGGTATTACCCGAATGAAGTTGTAATATACAGGTGAATTTTAGGCAATAAAAAGTCGGGATAGCACTTATTACATAAAGAACAGTAGAAACTTGCCTTAATTATTTGAATGTGTGAATAAGACTTGTAAAAGTTCTAATGAGGAAAGTAAATCAAATGAAGGATAGTCGAATCACTAGAGATGAGATCTAGAAAAAAGATAAAATAAAACAATTAAAAGATGTGGCCAATCATATGTTTATAAACATGATTAACAAAACATTACGCTACATAGTTAACTCCAACTAGTAAGAAAATGCTTTGCTATTGTTGTTGCGTTGTTTTATGCGAGTGGATGTATAATTTTACTATTCTGCTGGCTATATTGACAACCAAGTTAAGAAAAGAAACCAAGAATAAATCTGCATTTCGAGGAAAACAAAAAGTTGGCATGAAGATCTCCAATTGCCATAGCATCAACTACATGTATTGTACTTGAATCCCAGACTTGAAATAGAAAAACCACTTAAATAAAGTGCATAATCATCACTGGTTCAGTTCATGCACTTCAACCCGTATATGTATGCACGGATTAAGAATAATCTTAACAATCAGACGGAAAATAAAACGATGCCTTCCTCCCACATTATTATTGGGAAAATTTGCATGCAATTTTCATCAAAGAATATGCCTAAGTACAAAAAATTCTAAAGAAGAATTTACAAGATCCTTCTATTATCTGTGGTTTCTCATAACAATAAGCTTTCTTTCGAACTGGGAACCAAGAGGTTGGCATCTTCCTTTTGCCCTATAAACAAAAATGTGTTTTTTCCCGCTCATTCTCCATTGAGTATGGTTTGCTTCAACCTTACTAACTTAAGAAGAGCTAGCATTCTCCAAAGTTGTATCATCAATGGCTAAATTGGATACCTTGTCAACTACATCTGTTTCGCTTTCACCATCTACAGAAGCTTTAGGCGATGCTTCAGGGGTGATGTTTTCTTCAGGTTTCTTCAGGCTCCAATACATGATGCTAGCAGTTAAAATGAGTATCATCTTCTGGTTGACCTGTTAAGGTTAAATGCATAATAAGCTAAGAGTCACACAAATTTCTCAGCCAAATAAATGCAAGATTAGTGAAGTATGTGGGCAGGAAGCTCAATGAACAAATATATTTAGATAATAGAAGAAAAATGTTTTTCCATGTACATTATTTATATGACAAGCTCTCCGTTATATCCACCAGATCAATTGTTAAAACGTACCATTCCAATTTTAAGATTTCAGAAACATCAATTTCTAATCCTATAAAAGCATATTTATTGGAAACAAACTGCCACCAATTAAGTCCATACTCCCCTTTTCATAGACAATTGGCATAATTACCAACAAAATTATGTTTAACATCGACAAACGTACCTCAATTATGTCCTCAGGTAACAGGAAAATGGAACACCCTAGTTTTCGAGCAACACTGATTATGTATGTTGCATTCAACTTCTTATCTTCATCTGCAATTCATATGACATAAATTTGACCATTTCAATTGTTGCTCATAAGATAACATATTCTCATCATATTAATGTCAATTGTCAAATTAATCATGCTTAATGTGAAATTAAAGAGTTGCAAGCAAAATTCTAGCCAGCACAATTTCTCAATAGAATGACAGAGTTGACATACCAGTCTCCCCTTTAGTAACAAGACTCCAGTTGACAACCCTTGGCTCCACTGCACTCAAAAGCTCAAGGAAGAAAACGCCACCAGAAAGATTCTTATCCTGATGAAGCACAATATATAAATATCAACAATGAGTTGTAGTCCAACATCAAAGCAATCATCATGTACACTGAAAAGTCCTTTTCTTCATTCAAAAGCCTTAATAAAATTACTTTTAGTACTATTGATAATAGATGCCTGTGATTTTTCTCCCAATATGAGCAGTACAAATGTTTAAGACTGATAACTGTTATAAATAAATGTAAAATTAAGAGTAGCAAGAACTATATAAGCACACACGCACACACACATAAACTCTCAATAGGTGGGTTTATACCTTGAAACTGTCCATTTGAGAAGTTCTTCCTGCTCTTTTCACTTTATTGTTTGCCCAGTTTAGAATATCAGCATCAGTAATCTCTCTACCTTGTGAGTGTGATCTCAAATTTCTCAGAAGTTGAAGCATAGTAAACCTCATCAGCTGCCACAAAAATGCTGGGGACAAAGAAAAAACAGAGATGAATATTTCCTACATATAATGGGGCAGATTTTTTAACAAAATAATGACAAATAAAAATGTTAGAATATAAGAGAACTATCCAATAATATATGATTTTGCTTTTAGTCATAATTTTTTTTCTATCGTGTTGGTCCCTCATTATTCTAGAGTATGTAGTTTTAGTCCCCAACGTAAGTGAATCAAGATGATGTGGCTAACAGTGAGCCAAGCCATAATTGCCACATGGCTTTATTTTATCCAATATCCATTGTGCTGCCACATCATCACTGCCCATCCTCCATATTTTACACTTCATCTTCCAATTTTTTTTCAACTATTTCATTCATTGAAGGATCAGAAATAAATGTTGAATCCTATCAATCTGATAAGATAATCGATCTTCCTATTGGGGTGGGGAGAAAGGAGAGAAGTCTTGAAGAAAGTTCAGATCTTGTCCTCCTTTTCGAACTTGAACTTGGTGGCGTCCACCACAAAAAAGGAAATGGCACCCTTGTTGCTGACCTTGAAGTAGAAGTTTGGTGGAGTTGAGACTTAGGTTGGAACTGCATTCCACACAGTAAAAAATGGAGGCCATTGTTGTGAAGATTTCGTTAAGAGGACTGTTTTTTGTGCATTGACAAGTGAGTGATTTGTTCAAAGTTCACATGCGAAGGGCAAGAGGGTGGGATGGAGAGTCATGGAACAATAGAACTGATGATGCATCTTCTATAGCCACACGAGACAAATATATCAATCAACATTTAACAGACCACAATTAATGTCGAGGACCAAATGTCATCAGTTTGGAACATTGGGGGACCAAAGAAATATGAAAAATTGTATTATTGGGACCAAAAAAAAACTTGCAAAAATATTGAACTAAAAACATATTTAAACCTATTTTCACTGTATCTCTATAGCCGAAAGCCATGAGACTAATCCTCAGCGGCATCCAGTCATTGTATTATTATAAATAAGGGTTAGAGCTTTATGTTTTGTACCACATATATTATATATCTTGATTTGTATAACATGAATATGCACCAGAGAATATTCTGATATTCCTCGGTAATAAATCTCAAGAACATATCTTGGCTATTGATTATCTTCAGATGGCAGATTTAACTATAGTGTAGAAGCATAAAATAATGTGTTGACCCATCAAAATATCCAATGAATGAGGACAAAACAGAATTTAAAGCAGATGTTAAATGAGAGGGTACCAACCACACAATCATAACAAATTTCTAGCACTAACAAATCATCACAAAGCAGGTAAAAAATGAAACTCACCCAATAAGAGCTTCTTATTCCCTTGTACAATATCATTACCAGCAACATTCACTAATGAAAAGTTTAGTTCCTTCCCAATCTTTATAACTTGGTTGCAGTTTTCAACTTTCCGAAACGGCATCTTTATTGGAGGCTTTGTGGCCAGCTTCCAATTGACAGATCCAGGTGAAACCTTGTCAAGAACTTCTAATAGAACCCATCTGCGGTAAAGGAAAATCAGAACCAGTAGTTAAGATCAAGGAAAATTTCAAAAGAAGACGTAACTTAAAACAAAAATGATAAGAAAATGGAAGACACAGATGATGAGCCAACTGAACAGTGGAAAACTTACCCATTTCTTACATCCTCAAAAACATTATTGACATAAGTGGCAATTCCAAGACTGTTAATCCATAGTCTAAAGCATCGTTCTTCTCGAGATGTCTCTGCATCATCAGTCATCATCTCAGCAAAGGACATTTTCTGGCTGTCAACTGTTGTAAGGCCATTCCTACAAAAGTAAACGTAACAGAGATTTTTGGATTTATATAAATGAAACTCACAATCTAAATCAGCTCAAGATCCATCCTGTACTGTATACATTTTCTAACTTAATAACTTTCACTAACCCTATTTGTACCTAACAAATGAATCAAACTAGCGAGATCCATTACTTATTAGTTATTACTCAAGAGGCCTATTTAAGGATAATCATAACAAATAAAATGCATAAGCTTAAGTGACAATGTTATATGATATAGGAGCCACACCTATCCAAATTCATAGAACGGCAGAAAACAGCATGGGTTCTTGGAAGCATATCCCAAAAGATTCGTATTGTTATATTGTATGAATTTACAATGAAATAATTAGCACATTTGCAACCCCTTAAAAAGAACCATACCTATGCTGGAAAATTTGAGCAACAAATGCAAGATTAAGATTAGGTGACCCCTCCACTATGTCCTTTGGAGTGAGGTATCTCTTGCAATCTAATTTCTCTGCCTGCTCAAGAACCATGTTTGCCCTTTCTGTTGGATCACTTGTGGTTAGGGCAGATGGACCTGCTACTTCTGGGGCAAGAGCATTAAGCAAGTAAGCATAAGCCTCTCCATCCTGCGAAAAGAAGATTATTGTAGATATAATAGACTCATGCAACTTAGAATTCTTTATGAAAACAAATGCCATGCACATAAAAACTAGCCACACAATGATTCAGCAATTGGCATGATGTAGGGAAATATAGTGAATCTTTTCCTTTGAAACTTGTAGATGGTTGTCAAGGCCAACAGAATATAACAAGAAGATCCACAGTTTCTTTACTAATTTAAAAGGCACAAAAACCAAGGCAGTGCTGTGTATAATAAAAGGTTGTTAATAAGGAATACTGGATAATATTTCATCCATGTCCAGAATTATTTCTATTAGAGTAAGTCAGCATACAAAGTTAGTAAGAATTTCCCTCACCTTTAGGTCAGAAGAGAAGTTTGTAACTTGTTTCTCATATCCAGCTTTCTTCAAGTGGAAATTCATCCATTTCAGTAAGAGCTTATCAGGTGCTAAACTGATCAGCTCCTCCACATCCTGCCAGCATGTTAAATATAATAAAGAGGTTTATTTCAATCACATTTCTGACATATGTAAAGGAAAGAAAACCATTGTACATGTAAATTACAAATAAGAGGAATAATATTATCCAATATCACCTTGTCATCTTCCACTAATTCCACAAGTTGAGGAGTTTTCTTCAGATTGAGATCAGCTAACAATTGAATCTAATGTTGCCACCATAATAAAAAGTTAAACAAACAAAAAAGACAGCATAAGTTTACATGTCTTACCAATGAAAATGGTGTCAACTTCCTCATCTGAGTTCCATATTAAGCAAGGAAAAGGGGGGAAGTTTCAGTAGGTTACCTTGATTACTTGCGAAATCAAACCAAGTACCAGATGGGGCTACAAATAACCAAACAGGAAAATTTTCAAAAATGAGTTAAAGTTGGTCAAATAAAAAAAAAAAAAGGAAACTGGAAACGTGGAGAGGGATAAAACAAGGATTGAACCTACTCTTCCTTCAATTAAATCCTGTGTACCAATATTAACCACCGTGCACCCAATAGCCTTGGCCGAATTGAGGCCAAGGGTATGGTTCTCATTCCTTTCCCATGGATTAAGAACCCTTTTTGTGTTAATAGCTCGATCATCTATGGTCCCAGGAACAGCAATATTAATAAGCTTGCTGCAGCAATAAAATAAACAACAAAGTCAGGGAGGAAAAAGGGGAGACAATATTTTTTAATTAGCTGATATTGAGTCCTGAACATCTACCAAAGAAGGACTCCATCTTTTGCAAGATCAAACAATGCATTTGTTGATGGATCAATTGGAAGAAACTGACTCATGAATTTATCTTCAGCCAAGTAGTTGTTAATATGTGCAACATAAGAAGCTTTCTCAGATTCATTAATTGCATGATGAACAGTTGTTGTAGCTGCCTTCAGGAATGAAGAAGAGCTTTTTGAACCACCATCTTTAGCTATTGCTCGGGACTGAAGATTCAAATGTGCCTGCCATCCAATGTCACTGAATAAGTTCCTAGGTCCAATATAAATATAATTAATACCTACAAAAGTACTCACAAATCGTGGTTTGCATATATATGTGAAGAGTCCAGGCAATATGAACATCAAATGACATTGTAGTGTATATTTTCCAATAATTTATTTGAGAAAGCAATAAACAGACCATTCTAAATACATACAGTAAAAGTTAAATTAAGAAACACATGAACACATAGGAGGAATTCAGAAACCATGCCTTAACTTCTCGGGGTAAAATAAAAACGAAAAACAAAAAATAAAAACTCACCCTAAGGAAGGACTCAAAATCAATCTCTTCATCCATGTTCTGATATGACTCTGCCAAGGTATCCTTAATCTCATCCTCGGTGAACAGTTCAGAGAAACCCTTCAATTTCTTAAAAATAGGTGGCAAATTTCCGACAGTAACACGTCCCGATTGAGTCCTTTCCGACACATACTAGAAAGAACGTAACAAACATACACAATGCGTGTTCTGAGTCCGAGATTGTGGTGTCGAAGAAGAAGGAAAAAAAAAACATCAGAAGAGAGGAAGAAAGAAACATACCTTGGATTTGAGGGTTCGGAGTTCGACTTGAGTGAACTGGCTCTGAAGCCATTGATCAGAAACAAGGACACCGACGAAACTAGACATGTTCGACTCGGTTGGAGAAAAACAACAAACACTCGGAACAACACTGAGCCAACACACGAAAATCAAACCTTTATAAGCCAATAGAGATAACACATTTGTTTCGAAATCAAATCAACTATGCGTGAATATTAAAATTACACCGATCCAACAGTAGATTGCGACAAGGCTGGCACGAAGCGATTGGGAAAGGAGAATTGAGAAAACGTACCTGAGAAAGTCAGAAAAGGAGAGCCAGATTAAAAGGCTTCGTCATCGTATTTGCGCGGAGCTTCTTCTTCTTCTTCTTCTTCAGAGAGAGAGAGAGAGAAAGAGGCTTGTGTTTGTTAGATTGTGCGAAAGAGGAAATGGGGTGGGGAGAAAAAAACGAAAGGACCCGCGAAGACAAAGGGAATGCAACGCAAATACCATCGAATCAAACGGTACCAATACAAATATACAATACTTTTCTTTCTTTCACTCTCTGCTTTTTATTTGGTAATCCATTAAGGTGTGATTAATGTGTTCTAATTTATTTTTATAAAATTTAATTTTTTTATTATGAAATTAATTTTTTATTAAAATTTAATTACATTCATCATTTCTATATAAAAATATATTTTATGAAAATTAAACTCACATCTTCTCTTATATCGTATGTTATCAATTAAAATATATCAATTAAATTAAGTTTTTGTTGCTATTGCCAAATGCCAATTGCTAATTGCTAAATGATATTTATATCCCTAAATATTAAACAAGAATGACATGTGGCATCAATTCACAATCCCCACACTACACTTTCCTTCGCTTTCTTATTGTTTTTATCTATTTTGTTGCTTTTTCACAAGCCAAAAAATATATCATCGCCGTCTACAATTTTTTCGTCGTTATACATTATTATATAAAATTATATATATGTAATGTTCTTAATCTCGTGCTATATTTTAGCATAAAATAAGGTTCAGTTCAAGGGCAATCCAATGAATTCATTTTTAAAAAATTCCGAACTCAGAGTCAGTAACGACATTTATTTCCGCTTTCCTTTATATACATCCATACCTAACACTTCGCACGTTCATCTTTAAGATGAAGATATTTAAGTATCTGTTTAGCCAAAAACAATAAAAAAGAAAGTTCATTTTCATCGCAATCAAACCAAATACAAGACTTAAAGAAAATAACAATTTTAATTCTTATCTAAAAAAATCCTATTAATCTTCTTATTTATTAGATAAAAAATTATTGAATACTTTCCAAGTTTTCAAGATATTAAATATATTTATTTTTATTTCATATTTTTTTATAAAATAATAAGAATTTTTATATGGAAGATTTGCAAGATAATGTCACATTAAATTATAAGTTATTATGCATGTATTATTAATTAATAATCTAGTTAGTTAGTGTTCTTAAAACATTGGTAAAATTAAAAGAAAAAAAATTCATTATAAAAATCATAGGAGAGCATAAAAATATTATGAATAACAATTTTTTTTTATCTTCCAATAAAAATATTTGTACTTTAAGTTCATTAATCGGTATGCTTTTATATAAACGTGAACCATCATTTCCAAAACTTTATTATTTTTAAATGTCATGCTGAATATGAAGCATGTTATACTTAGGCGACGAAGATAGCTGAAAAATTAAAATTGCACACAAATATCTTTGCTAAATGAACTATAGCCAACCTCGTGAGAGCTCTAGCTCCATTCATGTATGATCCAATCCCTTAATTATCACATGCAACCGCTTTGACATTTACTCTAGTTGACCTTTAATATCTATCCAACTGACATTAAAAACACCTTTTCTTTTCAAAGGTTACTTCAATGTTAAGTTTTTCACACCAAGTTGTATAAGTATTTAACTTCTTTACTAGTCACTTATACTATTAATTTGTCTAATATATAAGATGCATTAGATGCTTGGGATGACACTGATCGAAGTTGAATTCTGATGAATGTTAGCCAAGATGGACTTTTGAGTGGACTACAATTTGAGATTTTAAGCGATGTGTCTTCTAGCATGGAGGAGATTTTGAGTGAACTGGTAGGTTCCTGCAAAAAGATATTACAACACTAAGTTATAAAGGTTCCTCCAAAGAGACAATATGTATTAAATATTTAGTTGTTAAGATTCTAAGGACATATCCAAATGACACATATGATTTCTCATCATGCACACGTTTAAGACAAATCTCATCAATGGTTAGTTGCAAGAAAGCATTGAGAACAGAGTACATTGCTCAATCTCATGAATAAAACTTTAATTAAATGAACAACAGTTCAATTACAAAGTAAGATTTAATATTTTTGGTCCTTTAAACTTTTTAAAAATTTAGTTTTTAAGTCTAACATTTTTTTAAATATTTTTTCTCTAATAACATATTTAGTCCATTCTACGCAAGCCTAGCATCCAAGATGCTAGAACGCTGTGATTTTGCTAGTAGTCTAGTGTCTCCCACACAGACTAGCATCAGGGACCCTGGAACGCTATCGATGTTCAACATTTTTTTCCAATTAGAGTTCGAGGAGTTGGTCAAGTGTCTAGGATGTTAACTGGCATTTGGGAATTGATATACTAGTGAATAGTGATGTTAGAACAGTGCATCGTTTAACCTTTTCAGCATTTTTAAACAAAGAATCAAACAGTGAGCATTAGCAAGCAAAGAAAAGATGGGAGGAGACCGGAAGACCGACTTTGGCTAATTTTATAGGCATCCATAGTAACCCCTTAATATTAATGCTTTCATGCAGTGGCGTTTGTGCAACCCTCTTAAGAGTTAAGGCATACGTAAAGAGCAAAGGAATATACACTTCAAAATTAACTCACCAACTAGCTAGATTTTAATTCCCTCTCAAGAAGCGTATCCTTGAAAAAAGCTCAACGCATAGCATACAGCTATAGCCTTTCATGAATCATGATCAACCTTAATTACCATAATGCTATAGATTTTAATAATCAATCTTAAATACCATAAAAACCTTAATATACACTTCTGTCTCCACTATAATGTTAGATTACATGATATATCATGTTCATAAAACATAAAGCAAGAACATGATAAAGGATCTTGGAAAATCATGATTCTCACCAATAAAAGAAGGATAAAGACATACCCGGAAGCGCTGATGATGGAGTAACAGCCATCTCTTTCTTTTCCAACACCGGTAGGGGATTTCTCTCTCTAAGCCTTCTTTACTATTATGTGTTTTTCTGATGGAAGAATAACACTTAGTCTAAAGGGGAGAGAGAACCAACCCTATTTATACATAATTGTCTTTAATCTGGTCCGTCCATCATATACCATATCAACGCTTGAGATCAATGCATTTTGTAACCGTTTTGTAGCGGTTAATTATTAATTGGGCCACATCAATAGTTGTGACTGTTCACATCAATAGTTGTAACTGTTCATATTTCCATTATGTGGGAATATATTTCTAACATTCTCCCACTTGGCCCGATTAATCATAATATGCATGTTCAATACATCTCTTGCGTTGGCTATCATAAAATGATAAGTTTTCAAATGCGAGTTATGGCGGTAGTGCATTATTAATTCAACGCATTCCCTTCCATATACTACGTCATCAACAACTCATCGTTTCATTCATAATATATAGGAAATATAATGGTCCACATAATATCTTACAAAGACTTTCTTGTTATATTCCATAATGTATATACAATCATAAGATAACAAGAAAACATAATGTATGTCAGAAACACATAAGTGAGCTCAGAATGTCACACATCAATAATCTTTAATACAACCAAGGCCCATACTTTCAACATGTTCTTTAAATAGCTTTGGTTGCAACCCTTTCGTCAAAGGGTCTGCCATCATTTGTTCAGTTCTGATGTGCATTATTGACACTCTTTGTTTCTGAACCTCCTCTTTAACGGCAAAATACTTCAACTCTATATATTTGACACCTTTAGAGTATTTGTCATTTTTAGAGAAGAATACTGCTGCAGAATTATCACAATAAATTTTCAGCGGCCTGCTAATGGTGTCGACAACCGCAAGCCCTGAAATAAAGTTCCGCAGCCATAATGCATGAACTGTGGCTTCAAAACACGCCACAAATTCTGCCTCCATAGTGGATGAAGCAACGATAGTCTGTTTGACACTTTTCCATGATATGGCTCCTTGAGCCAACATGAATAAGTAGCCAAAAGTTGACTTTCTACTATCAAGACATCCACCAAAATCCGAATCCGCATATCCAATCACTTCCAATTCATTGGATCTTTTGTACATGAGCATGTAATCCTTCGTGCCTTGAAGGTACCTTAAAACTTTCTTTGCAGCTTTCCAATGTTCCATTCCAGGATTACTTTGATACCTGCCTAACATTCCGACCGCAAAACTGATATCCGGTCGAGTACAGGTTTGAGCATACATTAAGCTGCCTACAACAGAAGCATATGGAATTACTTCCATCTCTTTCCGTTCAACATCATTCTTTGGGCATTGCATGAGACTAAATTTATCACCTTTCTGTACAGAAACAATCCCAGGTGAACACTTACTCATATTGAATCTCTCAAGAACCTTCTCAATATATCCTTTCTGAGATAATCCTAACAATCCTTGTGACCAATTACGGAATATTTCTATTCCTATCACATAGGACGCATCTCCCATATCTTTCATTTTGAAGTTCTTTGAGAGAAAATCTTTAGTCTCATGCAATATCGATAAATCATTCGCAGCAAGTAAGATATCATCAACATAAAGGACTAGAAAAATAAACTTACTCCCACTGATCTTTTGGTATATACACCGGTCAACAATATTTTCCTTAAATCCAAAAGATGTAACAATGGTATTAAACTTTATATACCATTGTCGAGAGGCTTGCTTAAGTCCATATATTGACTTCTTAAGTTTACACACCAACTTTCTTTCACTTTCCATGGAAAAACCTTCGTGTTGACCCATATAAACTTCCTCCTCAAGATCACCATTAAGAAAGGCTGTTTTCACATCCATTTGATGCAGCTCTAAATCATAATGAGCCACCAATGCCATAATTATCCTAAATGAATCCTTTTTAGAGACGGGAGAAAAGGTCTCTTTATAATCGATGCCATCTTTCTGAGTATAACCCTTGGCAACGAGTCTGGCTTTATATCGTTCGACATTACCACTAGAGTCGCATTTTGTCTTAAAGACCCACTTACAACTGACTCTTTTAGAACCTTCTAGTAATTGAACGAGTTCCCAGACATTGTTCTGTTCCATGGAATTTAGCTCTTCCTTCATAGCTTTTATCCATTTTTCAGATTCAGTACTTTCTATGGCTTGTGAAAATGAAACTGGATCTTTATAGATTCCAACATCATAATCTAATTCTTGCAAATAAACCACAAAATCATTCGGAATAGTTGACTTTCGTTCCCTTTGGGATCTTCTTAATTCTATTCCTTGTGGTTCTTGTGCATTAGCATTTTGCAAGTTAGTATCTTCCGGGAGAACTGTTTCATTCAAATGTTGTTCATCATTATTATCATGTTCTACAACGATTGGAACAACATTAGGTGAAATTGTGGAAGGAGGGACAATTACAGACAAAGGAATATTTACCAAAGTCTCCTTTATTTCCACAACTTCCCTTTTAGAACTCCCACTAACTTCGCCATTCTCAATGAATCTAGCATTAACAGTTTCTACAATTCTTGAACTATGGTTTGGACAATAAAACACATACCCTTTAGACTTCTCAGGATAACCAATGAAGTACCCACTAACGGTTCGAGAGTCTAGTTTTCTTTCATGTGGATTATAAACTCTTGCTTCGGCTTGGCAACCCCAAACATGCAGGTGCTTCAAGCTAGGCTTCCTTCCTGTCCACAATTCAAAAGGAGTCTTTTGAACTGCCTTACTAGGAATCCTATTTAGCAAGTAAGTCGTAGTTTTAAGCGCATAAGTCCACAAATTTCTAGGTAGTCTGGAGTTACTCATCATACTCCTTACCATATTTAATAATGTCCGATTACGCCTTTCTGCTACACCATTTTGTTGTGGTGTGCCTGACATAGTGTATTGTGCACATATGCCATGTCTTTCGAGGAATTTTGCAAAAGGTCCTGGACACTGTCCTGACTCATTATATTTGCCATAATACTCACCACCTCTATCTGATCTTACGATTTTCACTTTTCTATCCAATTGCCTCTCAACTTCTTTAATGAATGTCTCTAAGACATCTACTGATTGAGATTTTTCATGAAGCAAGTAGATATAGCAATAACGTGAAAAATCATCGATAAAGGTAATGAAATACTTTTCTCCATTAAAGGTCGGAGTGTCCATTGGCCCACAAATATCGGTGTGTATTATTTCTAAAAGCTGGGTGCTTCTTGTAGCGTTTTTCTTATTATGTTTGGTTTGCTTTCCCTTAATGCGATCCACACATAACTCAAGGTCATTGAAATCTAAATTTGGCAAAATTTCATCCTTCACCAATCTCATGATTCTTTCTTTAGATATATGACCTAATCTTTTATGCCACAAGAAAGCAGAACTTTCATTCTCGATGCCACGTTTTAAACCAACATTGAAAACAATGTTAAGCAGTGATTCAGCATAAACATTATCAAGTTTCAATTTATATAAACCATCCATAAGAATACCAGAACCAATAAGATCAGCATTCTTATATAAATTGAAAACTCCAGATCCAAACATAAGCTTAAAACCATTATTATCCAACATAGAAACAGAAATAAGGTTTCTAGACAATGAAGGCACATAAAGGGTGCGTAATAGGTCTAAATGATAGCTACTTTCTAAGACCAGACGATAAGTCCCTATGCCTTCAATTGAAGATTTCTTTCTGTTTCCCATAAAGAGAAAACGATCTTCATTTGGATTTATAGTTCAGATCGTAACGAATCCCTGCAAGTTGTTGGAAACATGAGTTGTAGCACCAGAGTCAAGCCACCAAGTGTTATTAGGAACTTCAACTAAATTTGATTCGAAACTTACGAAAGATAAATAATTACCCTTCTTTTTGAACCAAGCTATACGTTTAGGACATTGAACTTGATAGTGACCAAACTTCATGCAGAAGTGGCACTTGATGTCCTTTTGTTCCTTCTTTTCTTTCTCCTGCCCATCTTTCGCAGGTGCTTTCTTTTTCTTAAAGTGTCTTGACTTTGCTTTTAATCCTTTCCCAGCTTTCTGACCCATGAGATTAATAGAGTGACTCGCATGATTCCTTAATCGTCCTTCCTCCTAAACAAGCATACTGGCCAATTCATTAACATTCCACTTATCCTTAATAGTGTTATAGTTAATTTGAAATGGTCCATATTCAGGAGGCAACGAGTTCAAAACAAACTGAACTAAGAATGAGTCCTCAACCGTAAGTCCCAAGGTCTTTAGTTTTGCTGCAAGATTAGTCATCTCAATAATGTGCTCTTGCATAGTTCGCGACCCATCAAACTTCATGGTCGTGAGCTGTGCCATAAGAGTACCAGCGAGTGACTTGTCTGCTGAACGGAAACGTTCTTCCACAAACTGCATATATTCCATAGCACTTTCTGTTTGTGGAATGGTTGACTTACTGTTGTTGGCAACAGTCATCTTAATGAACATAAGGCTCAATCTGTTACTTCGCTTCCATGTTTTATGGTGTAATTTTTCTGCCTCACTACTGGTTTCAATAATAGCAGTGGGTTCATCCTCAAGGAGTGCCAAGTCAAGATCCATAACACCTAAGTGGAATATGACTTGTTCACGCCATTCAGAAAAATTCTCACCAATAAACATAGTAATAGATGATGCATGAGAATTCATAGAAACAACTGCAATAATAACATACGCTCTTAATTGCGGTTCGAATAAAATCATACTAGTATAAAATAGCACTCCTTTGGGTAGTTACTATAATATACTAAACATAATTAAATACCATAACATTAATAGGCAAAACATATTTTCCATTAAATATATATATCTGTTATCTTTGGATAATCAAAATATATTTAATTAAAAATATTAATTTACCACATAATGTCACTAATTATAGAATATGATTCTCCTTTGGGTGAATCCTTCCTTTCCAATAATTAGCAACGTCAATTTATCCAATTTATTTCAATAATTGGTATTTCATAAGTACATGGATAAATGACAATTTTATGCATGCGATAACATTCTAATTTGGCCACTTTGGTGACTAACAAATTATAACCATAATGCATGCAATTACATAAGTATCATATTATTTTCACACTTCTAGTTTGGCCACTTTGGTGACTAACAAACCATGACATAATGCGTGAAAATAACTAATCAAATAATTTCATGATATAATCATAATATAATTCATCAATAAATATTTTAAAATAAAATATTATATAGACACAGCGGAAGTCATGCCTTTATACATACTCCATTAATTAACAATACATAATTTTTGGTACAAATATTTATCATCAATTAAAGTCATCATTCCCAACAACCATTTTATCATCCAATTGTAAAATAAAGCTTGCTGACGTAAACTTATAATTATAGATCTTTATTTTACAAAAGGAGCAACACATCATATAAAATATATA
Organism: Glycine latifolia; assembly: GCA_013407115.1. Lineage (NCBI taxonomy): Eukaryota > Viridiplantae > Streptophyta > Magnoliopsida > Fabales > Fabaceae > Glycine > Glycine latifolia. The sequence goes on from CM023954.1 coordinate 485,431, forward strand.
CATAAATAGTACCAATCTCATATACACATCATGTTTACCAATTGATCTGTCCGTAGAATTCAAAAACAGATACGCATATGACAAATAAACATTTATATTCAATCATCATATAAGGAAAATCATGAATTCCTAAACAAGAGCTCTGATACCAAATGTTAGATTACATGATATATCATGTTCATAAAACAAAAAGCAAGAACATGATAAAGGATCTTGGGAAATCATGATTCTCACCAATAAAAGAAGGATAAAGACATACCCGGAAGCGCTGATGATGGAGTAACAGTCATCTCTTTCTTTTCTAACACCGGTAGGGGATTTCTCTCTCTAAGCTTTCTTTACTATTATGTGTTTTTCTGATGGAAGAATAACACTTAGTGTGAAGGGGAGAGATGACCAACCCTATTTATACATAATTGTCTTTAATCTGGTACGTCCATCATATACCATATCAAAGCTTGAGATCAATGCATTTTGTAACCGTTTTGTAGCGGTTAATTATTAATTGGGCCACATCAATGATTGTGACTGTTCACATCAATAGTTGTAACTATTCACATCAATAGTTGTAACTGTTCATATTTCCATTATGTGGGAATATATTTCTAACATATAACTGTTATTGGAATTGTGTCTGCCTGAGTGAAACTGTATTGATTAGGTGAAACAAAGTCGTCTAGCTCATACTTGAACCAATTTTCAATTATCTTTGTAGGTATTTTGAAAACGACATTGCAAAGATTTGTTGGCCAAAATTACTTTAGCAACTCATAATTATCAACATTTCTTTTTCGTCGAGGAACTATCAATCAAATACAGTAGGCTTTATTTTATAAACCCAACAGAGCAAGGTAGCATTGGAAATGGACTTCAAGACTTCAACACCGTGCGAGTTTTACTTTACAAGGACCAAAAAACTTTTTGTAAATATTAGAGTTTGAATTATGAAATCGCTAGGCACCCAAAAAGCTGTCAAGGACCCAAGAAAAAAATGTTAATAAGGATTGAAAAAAATATATCCTTGATTAGTTTTTTCAAAACGGCATCTCCTGTCACATGCCACTAGGATAGGAAAAATACCGGCTCTTCAGGAGCTGGAACGTTAAAAGGTCCAATATAAAATCTGCATCTTTAATTTAATTTCATCTACCGTAAAAAGAGCTTGTAAATAATTTGATTTCCGGAAACATCCCTTTAGAGAATACAATCAACTTTCGGAATAGACTTTAACTTTAAGTGACGGCATTAAAACTCTCAAAAAAGGTAGATACAGTCATAACATGACAACCACATAACATGACATCCGCATGCTATGAGATTTAACAAAAAAATAGTATAATAGAAGAAATGACATTCATACATACATTGAATAACACTTATGTTCAAAAAAATGGATTCAAATCAAAGCAAGTGGCACCAAATGTAGATACATAAACATAATCTAAATTAAATATTCAATAGGAAGAGTGCCATCAGAAGAGCACCAGCACACCAAAAGTTGCCAAGACAAGGTTGGCCCAGATTCCATAGCTGATGAGCTTGTGAGAAGAGGAGCCATCATGAGTGGATGATGGAGATGATGCTTTGCTATCTGCACTGTGTTCAGTTGGAGAATCAGCAGAAGGGGAAATATCAGGAGTTGGTGCAGGAGCAGGTGCAGGAGGTATATCAGTGCCAAAAATGGCCTCAGGGAGTAGCACCTTGTCAACTTGATATATTGCAACAGGATCTGTGGCATGAACAGCACTGCTCACCCTGGTCTTGGACCATCCTGAACTAATGTGCACTGTCCCAGAATCATCAGTGAAATTCAAAGTGTAATCACCTCCGGCGAATGTGGGAGTAGAGCTGGTTTGGCTAAGGCTTGTGAACTCAGCCAGAGAATAGAAATGTGGCAAGGCATGAAAGAGGATCACTTGCTTTAGCTGGTTAGAGGTGAGGTTGGATAGGGTAGTTTTCTTTATAGCATTGAAGGCACTGTCCTTGGGAACAAAGATGGTAATTCCTTCTTCCGTGTTGTTGGCTTGGTTTTGGAAAGTGTCAATCACTTTAGTGGACTCAAGGTATCCAAGGAAGGTGTGAAATGGACCAGCAACACTGAGTAACTCAGTGAGGTTCACGAAGTCCGGTGCCGGGGCTGGTGCTGGAGTTGGGCTCAGAGAGGGAGGACTAGCAGTTTTGGCAAATGCTGAACTGAAAAGCAGCATAATGTTGCTAACAATGAAAATCATGGAAAACTCCATATCTTCCTCGGCTACTGTTTTATCCTACCTTGCTATATCAACGGTCTCTCCAATTTCCTGTATGAAAAGAGCTCCACAGTGGTTAGATCTCATCATAACAAAACCTACCAACCTGTGAAAAAGTTAAATAATGCGGGAATAAAAAATGAACTCTCAGTTCAAACTCAAACTCCAATAATAAAAAATCATAAACCCCTCAAATTTTTTTCCACCTAACCTTCTTTACATCTCACTAAAAAGTTGTCTACAGCTTACTAATAATAGACTAACATAATGGCTGGAACCAGATCTTACAAAAGTTAACATAGAGGAACAAAAGAAAAATAATAAGATATTCAACAGAATATGAAATGCATAAGGTAAGATCTAGGAATGCGGATTGAACCAGAGCAAGCAGAAGGAAATGCAGATCCGAGTATGATATGAACACTATAACAATTTGATAGAAGCGAATAACACTTAAAATGTACTACTTTTGCTTCACACCACTGAAAAATGTTAAATTCAGAACTCCCAGAAGACTAAATTTCCAAATGCTAAATTCGAGATCAGACAGACACCTAATGAAATGAATGTTGAAAGATTTTCTATTTTCTTTTTTGAAACTATCAATCATCACCCCCAACCAGTGCCAATGGAATGAATCCATTACTAGTTCATTTTCCCCACAAAGTTTCTAACTTGTTGACAAACCCAAGCCAAACGTAGGTGAGTTAGACTTAGACCAGTCAAGTACACAGTGACAGAATTCACATAATTTCATAAACCCCATAATGAAATGAGACAGATCTAGACTAGCTGATCCAAAATCACAAGCACCCAAGAGACAAAAATGACATTCAAATGTGAAAAGGCAAGAAAAGCTAAAAGTTTGCACCTAACCATAAATTGAGTGACACTCAGAACAAAAGTAAATTAAAGGAAAGGAAAGATATTGAGATAGAAGAGGACACAGACATGAATAAGAGGAATTCAGAGAGGAGAGAGACGGAGAATGTGAAGGACGAGGAATGAGAATGGAAGGAGGGTATATAAAGATAGAATGGAGGGTACGTATACCAGCTGGAAGGGTATTAGTATTGGCTACATCTACAGCTACAGCAAAGAGATGCTTCTAACTTGAGGGTGGTTCTTTGGTGAAGACATATTATACTTTAATGGAAAATGCTTCTCTGGAACACACTTTTTTCTCTCCTTGTATGGTGGCCTTTCCATATCCGCTTTAACTAAATTACTTCTTTAACCCATCATAGACCAACCTTGCACTCTACCCCACCATTTTCCATCTCCCCATTTTATCATCTAGCTAACCGACATACATAAATGGTTTCTATTTCATTTCTAGTTTATTTATTTTCATCACCAAAAATGAAGCTGACGTTTAGCCATACCATACCAATGCTAATATCCGACCATGCTGTTCACATGCCCCAAAACCTACAACGGAAAAGTATTTTATTAAATTAAATTATCATTTTAATTCTTGAAATTGTGTAACATTATGTCGTTAAACTTTTTAATGTTAAAGGATTAATTTGATATTAAATTATATTTTTCAAGAATCAATTTATTATATAAAAATACATAATTGTTATATTTTTACACATTTAATTTATCCTTTCAAAAACTAAATTATCGTAAATTTATATATTTAGGGATCAAAATGATCATTTACCAAATTATTAAGTACACATGAATACAATCAAATGTGTGGTGACTAGCATGAAATAAAATAAACTTGTTTTCTCTATAAAAAGAATGCACCGGGCTTCCATAACTACGAAAAATGAATGTGAGATCAAGTTTTTGATAATCTCTTCCTAGTATTTCTCTTTAACTTTTAAGTCCTCAAACTGTATTGTTTCACAATAATTACATTTTTTTGTGTAACCATTGAACACATGAATTAACTGGTGAGGATTTGTTTCAATTTAATCAAAAATCTCAAATTTAAGTTTTAAATATATAATTAGGTTAAATATTTAATGAAAGACTTTTGTCATTTATAATATTCTTATTCGACTTAAATAAAAAGAAACATATGTGAGTTAGAAGAAAAATTGTGATAAGTTTAACTAAACTAAATTTTATTCCATAATATTAAATTAAAACTAATGCTTATGGTTAAAGTTCATTACTCATAATTTCATTATACCATATGTATATAATTACGGACATTATGAATGTTGGGCAAAATCATATTAAATAATCTTTTGTAGGTTGTCCATTCAAGACTTGTAATAGGCTTAGTGCTCAAGATTTATTAAATTGATTGATTAGGCTTGTGTAACCATCAAGGCATATATAGGATCACGTTTTGATTTTCCAAGACACTAACCTATCTAGAAAATCATCATTAGATGCAATTCTAACTGACTGTAGTAATGTTTTCCTAAAAAAAACGGACTGTAATAATGTTAGAAAAAATTATGTATTCAAGTTTAATCAGCAAATGCAACAAAAGTGGTTAGAAAACGGTAACTACCGATGGATAAGGCGAGCACTACTAGCCTAAAAATACGACATCGGTCATTTGTTGATTGACAAAGGTAAGAGACCAACATTATGGTGTTAAAACGAGTTAAATCCAATAATTTGACTTATATAATAAGTTCAAATAGGTTGAATTGAATTGGGATTTTTGCAACTCGTATAATCCAACCCATTTAACCCATCAATCTTTTAAATTACATTTAACATTTATATTTTTTTTTTAATGATTATTGGTTAAGTATTTATTTGATTTACTCGTTTAATAACAGGTTTTTTTTAATTATATTTGATAATCAAATTTGGAACAAAGTTAAGACAAATAAAACACTTTATTTATTTTAATTTTATTATTTTAAAAGAGTTGATGGGTCAAATGGGTTTATATTTGACAAAATACAATAGAATAGAAATAAAAAAAATATTTGACTAAATGAATAAGAATTACTATTGCAGATGCAAATTGGGTATATTGCCATCTTCGTTCAAGCCCATTCCTTCCTAATATCAAAAGTATAGTTGATCTCCAAGTAGCATTTGTTGTCATCATCAAGAAACTGCAAAAAGAAAAAATATGATAGTATATGGTTGTATCATTAATTCATTATCATACAACAATAGAAGAAAATACAAATGTTATTCTATCCCAAGTATGCAGTGAAGCACCACTTCAATTTTTATTACTATGATGATATGCCAAATATACTATTAAGAACAACACAAGAAGTTGGTGGCCAACAAACCTCGATTCCACTACAGAGCGTAATCCATGTACAAGGAAACTAACACCAGAATATATTAAAGCCAGACAATATGGCACTTCTAATAAAGAAACATTACAAAAAATAAGGAAAGAATGAAAGAAGTAAATGAAAATTATGGAAGTGATAAACTGAAATGACAAAACCATGATAGCGTGACTATTTTATGCAACATTTAAGAGGAATATATATATATATATATATATATATATATATATATATATATATATAAAATCCAATTATGAAACTATGTGTGTGAGTGCATGTGTATATTTGTACAATCAAGTTCAATGTATTTAGAAGTAATCTTACCTTTGATCTTGCAGAATATGATCCTCTTGCAAATATCCCAGAGGGAGTGGTTTCTTCTGGCATCTCATGTGTGTAAGGTTCTGCCTGAGGGCTGAAAGTTCCAAGCATCTCTTTTGAGCTATCCACTGAAATTAGAATTGTTGTAAGAGAGTGCTTGATCAAGTTTTGCATGTTACAAGTTTAATTTGAAATAGATTTGGCACAAATTAAAAAAAAAAAAAATTACCTTTGACACCAGTCTTCCAAACAGTATTGGTGTATTTCAAGCCAGACACAATATTATTGCTCACACGGAAGGTGAATTTCAAGCGGTAATGACTACCTTCTTTAAGACTAAACCATAAACCCTTTGGATTCCCATTTTCAGGAATGGAAAGAACAATGTCATCTCTATCAGGAGAGATGATAGACAAACAAGTAATATTCACTTCAGGGTCCAGAATTTCTGGAAAGGAAAAGATTAACGTAATAATTGATACAGGTTTAGAAAAAAAGAACATATAACAAACATACACATAAAAGAAATCTTCCGATTAATGTTCACAAAACAAAAATCCTAACTACTAGTTTTGAAGTTTTAATGGATTATAGTGAACATTATGATTCCTCAAATTGTTAATTACATGAACAGAAAATGCCAATTTACATGGTTTCTCATGTTAATCTTCCTGTAGTTGCATAAGTCAACAGTTACAATTATTATTATTAAATTAAGCAGTAATAACTAATAACATAGCTTTATATTAATTTTAGAAATAAAATATATTGTAAATTTGAATATTATAAGCTTTCATGCTTGCGCAATAGTCCGACGAACTTGAACAGAATAACTCAAATGTCTAATGTGTTCCGATTCTTCTGATCAATACAACAAAAAAAGAATGCTTGTAAGGGAAAAATTAATTAAGTGATATATAAACCTGCAACGTTGTTCACATCCACACTTCCAAGGAGCTGTTCCTTCCATCTTCTTAAACTCTCATCATCCTATATTAATCCCAAAATTCAACCAAAAAAAGAAATGGAAAAGAGAATTAATCAATAAGGAATGAAGCATGACACATGACATGACGATAAATTTCAGCAGACACAGAGAAACAAACCTTATCTTTCTCAAGGTGCTCTTTAAGAGTGCACTGAGGACCCAATTGTAATTTGGATCCAACTTCATCCTCCTCATCTTCAGTTGCATAGATAGAGGACTCACTCACGTGCCTGCTCAAGGGCTCGCCTTCACTTTTAAAATGTTCTTCATTTGCCTGATCACTTTTCTTTCCAGTTTCTTTGTTTTCATCGAACCCCATCTTCTTGGAACTTGAGACAGCTCCAACAGGAAAGGTGGTTAACTCATCAACCGTCACAGGGAACAACAATAATATGACCAAAAAATCCCCACAAACAAACAAATGGGATATAATTAAGCAACGAAGACTACGTAAGGCAACAATGCAAAAATAATGTTTTGAAGGGATTAGGGAAACTGAAAAAAGCAATAATAGTTTAGTTTGTGTCTCACAAAACCCAACAACGACCAATAACCAGAAGCAAAGAAAGGCAGGGGATGGTAAAGGAAAAATGGCTTGTTTGTCTTGTCGATCAATGTTTTAGGAAGAGACATAAATTTATGGCTAAATTTCGGAAGTGGTCATGTGGTGATCCGAAATCTTTGTAAATGTTACTCACATCATGACATGATAATATATATATGTGTGTATATGTATATATTGAGTTATTGACTCATCTGATAAGGAGACAAAAAATGTTTTGGTGAATTTTCATTTCAATTTTGTAATTTTTAGGATCAAAAAATTATCTTACTATTTACTGACAAATAAGCATCACTTTGGAAATATAACCTTTTTAACTAAGATGATATACATGAGTAAATGAGAAATACAGTATAAAAGAATACTCTTAAAATATTTTGGTAAATCTTCTTTTTATCTTTTTTTTTAATATCTAAATCACTTGTGTTGCTATTTATTGTATGTTAAGAGTATATTTTTATTCAAATAATATATAAAATAAATATTAAGAGAGAAAAAAGCATGATCAAACATTTGTTTTTATTTTCAAGTCTATTTTTCTTATGTGAAAAGTATAAATTCAAAAAGAATATAAAAATAATAAATAGGAATATATAATACTATGTAATTGTTAAAAAAATTGTTTATTGTTGATATAATGTTAATATGTAGTAATTTTCAAATGTATTTATTATCAAAATTAAAATTTATTTTAAATTTGTTGACATAACATAATTTTTAATAAATATATATAGTTAATTGTTTTAAAATAATATTTTAAATGATTTTAAAGATATTAATTTTAATTATATGATATTTTTGAAGATTTCAATTGATTAAATTAATTGCATCATAAATTGAACACTCTCATTTAATACAATTAAAATTATATATCATTATTATTATCATTATTGTTGTTGTTTAGCGAAAGTAATAACAACATAACAATACCAATGAAAAAGTGAGAACGAATATTATTTTGAAGTAGTTATATTATCTCTTATTTTATTAGTTTTCTCTATGTCTATTTAATAAAAAAAAGTAAATCAAAAGACATTCACTCATAATTATCTTTATAAAAAAATATATGTAAAAAAATAAGTTTTAAAAATTACTTTTCATTAATGTTAGATTATATTGAATCATATCAATGATGACTGTGAAGTTAAAGTTTCGATTTGATGATGCAAAAATATTGAAATGAAGACTATATAATTGAATTAGATTAACAATTATTTTGAGTTAAAATTTTGATTCGATGGCTCTAAAAGGTTCAATTGAAGTTTACTTATCTATGTATATAGATAGATGAACCTAATAGCTAGTGTAATAGGGATATTTTGAGAAGGTGAGGGGAAAAGGGGATATTTTGAGAATATAAAAGAAAAGAGTTGAGAGTGTAAAGAGCAAAAACATGGTGTCAATATCATGGGCATTTCCACGCAAGATAGCAGATAGCCTACTAAATTGCATTCAAAATTTATCAAAGGGTATCATATGAAGGCATGTACTATATACACTATATAGTTTTCTTATACACTATATAGGTACAGTGGAATTCCAAGCTTACCCTTTTATTAAGTTTAATTAAAATTAAAAAGTTTGAAAACCGCACGTTTCACTTTCTCACTATTCTTCTTCCTTTCTTCTCTTCCCTTCTTCCCAGACTGTAAGCCTTCCGCAGCACCGTGTACCCAGGTCCTTCTCCGGTGGCGTTGATATAGGCAGTGGAGCTCCATTGTTGCGGTGTCGTTGTTGGTGGTGGAGGTCGGTTTTCGCGGTTCGTCGACGAAGGTGAGTTTTCTGGTCTGGTTGTGGTGGCGTACGGATTGGTCAATCCGTGAAGATTGCACGGATTGAAGGATCCGTAAGAAGGGTTTATGTACATACGGATAAGGTAATCCGTGAGGACCATACGGATTGCATAATCCGTAAACTCCATACGGATCAAGTAATCCGTATGGTCCTCACGGATTACTTAATCCGTATTAAGCCTAACGCTTGTATTAAGGCTACAGATTGACGGATCCGTATTAAGAAATAATGGGCTCCTTACGGATTGACTGATCCGTATATTCCTTACGGATTAGGTAATCCGTATGAATCTTACACGATTGTAACAAATGTGGCTTCCTTAGTTCCTTTCAATGATGATGAACCCTTAAGAATAAAGAAGAACAAGCATTAGACAGGTTGATGGTACTGTTTTGGGAGAGAAAGGTATACCCTTCACCAGTGATGGTTATGGCTAGCTGCCTCTGCATAAGGATAAAGTAGAATGCAGATATAGTAACCACAAATACATATATTATACTATATAAAGCTGATTATGTTAGGATTTAATGTCAAAGGTCATGGAAATTGTATGAGTAACATGTAGGATATGCGATGGACATTGATGTTGACTAGCTTGTGGGTTGAACAAATATGATTATGGGTTTATGATTTATGGCATTGGAACCTTTGCCTATGATATGTATATATGTTTGTTATTTGTTTGTATTCAGTTTATGAGTAACTTGATTAAGCATATGACTTATACAGATTATGGCAAGAACTAGAGGAGGAGTGCATCGGCCTCTAGGGAGATCTGCAACCCGAGTGTCAGGAACACACATCACCACCGATGATGAAGAACAGGTGGATGGACGACGTAGGCCAACCGCATCGGTTAGGAGACAACGGGCTGCTGAGGCTGTTGCTGAGCAACCCGTTGTTGCAGAATTCGATATGGAGCATGAGATTCCACAGATTCCACTGACACAGGATGTCGTCACGGAGTCAGTGTCGTTCCTTGCTGGGCCTGAAGATCCATCAGTTCTAACAGATTACGATAATCATGTAGCTCTCAGAGTCTGGTCTGGAGAGGTAAAAACTTTGTTTAAGTACATATCTACTTTGATTGAACAAGTCTTGGAATGTTTGTTAACAACATTGATTTTTAACAAGAGCGTCCTGAGTTAAAATTGGCTTCTCATGGACGTAAAGTGACTAAATTTGGCAAGCTGACAGCTTAGATTGAAGGATTGGTTGTGTCAACCGGTTTAAGCCCTTTAGTTGAGACTTCTGTGGAGACAGGTGACCGAGGGTTGCTTTCTGCGTTTGTAGAGAGATGACACCCAGAGACGAGCAGCTTCCACTTGCCCGTTGGAGAACTCAGCATCACCTTGGATGATGTGGCATCACTGCTGCATCTCCCAATTGCCGGAGCTTTCCAGACATATGATCCGATTGACATGGGCGACGCGTTAACATTTCTAGTGATGCTTTTATTTCAGTATGTTGCAAGATGATCATATTGTTCATGGCATCCCACACAGTACATAAATCTCCAACACTATTCTGTAGAAGCCTCTTCAAAGTCCAATGAGCAGACTCAACCCTGCATTAAATGACAAATGTGTTAAAATAATCTGAAAAACCATAATGCATAATCAAAACAACAGAATGACAGTGACTTAAACAGTTGTCTAACCTATTAGTTGTTGTGTTCCCAAAATGTAGCACTTTATTTGTCCACATCGTTACAAATCTTTCCTTGTGAGGAGCCAACCATGTATCATTCACATAATCAACAAACGCAGGCCATGGTGAACACGCAATTTCAAACCTTTTCAGACATTCATCATAAGTATTTTGCTGACTACAATCAACAAGTCTTCCCCAAGCTTCCATGACATAGTCCCATGCGTTCTTCTGTCTAATATAAGTTTGACATTTTGCCTTAACATTCTTTTCAATGTGAAACCGACACAATAAATTGGTTGACATTGGAAAAACAGTTTTCACAACACTCATCAATGCACAATCTCTATCCGTAACAAATACATTTGGAAAAAATTCAGTTTTAAGGAAAATCCCTCTAAAGCGTTCAAGGGCCCACACAAGATTGTTTGTACGTTCTGCCTCTAGATAGGCAAAGGCAGCTGAAAATGTCATTCCAGTAGGTGTCACATCAACTATGTCAAGTAAAGGAAGCCTATACCTATTTGTTTTGTATGTACTGTCTATCAAAAAAATCATATGATACACATTGCTCAACCTCACTGCATCTAGGTGTGCCCAAAATATGTCACGAACCACATTTTTGTCTTTCATTCTATGCCAATGAATATACATGTCTCGATGAAGAACTTTCATTAATTGTTGCATTTTAGTGTTATCGCCTCTAACCTGTGTCTGATATGCATATCTGGCATTGTATATTTGCTTCAAAGTGGTATAATTACTGCCATTGTGCTCCTTCAAAGTTAAAATAATGTTTTTCGGTTTCACCATCGACCTTGTCATATCAGCTACAATCGTCTTCTCCTCCTGAGTTAGCCTACTAGCATATGCGTGTCCACATAATGACCTTGCCATTGTATGATTATGTGTCCCACATATTAACTTCACTATCCAACCTTGACCTCCACAGATGGGTTTTGCTCTTAGCTTAAACGGACAATCACATTTTTTACTGGTACCCCTAATTGGTACAACACCTTTTTTAAAGGACCTATATTTTCCACTACTTTCACAACCAATTATAACATATGAGGTTGTTCCTGTCTTTCCACTTGCTAAGCCACTCCTCATAATCACTGGAACAAAACCATAAGAATACGCAACACTGCGAACCCATTTTAACACATCCTCACGGCAAATGAACACCTACAAAAAATTCAACACCATTTGAATACTTTTATAAATTCATTAAACAACTGTAACTGCAAATATATACCTGTGACGTAATGAAGCCTTCCGAACATTCAACTGAACAATTAACATCTTCAAATGCATCAGGTTCTTCACCAATGTCTTCCTCCATATTAACTTCTTCAGACATAATGCAATCATAAAACCACTGATCGTTGTCCATCTTAACAAATCAAAAAACACACATACTAATATTAAACAACATTAAAATCATAATTTTATGAACAATACTTTACCCCATATACCTTTGCTAATATAATACATCCACAACAACCTCAAGCTCAATGTAATATTCCATGTATCCAAGTTTCCAATTATTTTTTCTTTAAATTAAATTTAATTTTGACAAAAAAACAATTTCAGGTATATACGGATTACATAATCCGTAGGATACATATGGATTGGCTAATCCGTATTCATCATACGGATTATGTAATCTGTATGATTCATACGGATTACCTAATCCGTATGATGAATACGGATTGACTAATCCGTATGAATCATACGGATTATGTAATACGTACGTGTCTTACGGATTAGCCAATCCGTATGTATCCTACGGATTATGTAATCCGTATAATGCATACGGATTGCCTAATCCGTAGGATACGCACGGATTGGCTAATCCGTAAGACACGTACGGATTGCATGATCCGTATAGCAGATAACCCAAGGTTCGCGCTTCTTACCTCGCACCCACCACCGACGATGGCCTTTCCGACAAATGACACCAGTGAACGCCGCTACCACCACCCCTAACAACCTCCTCCAAAGCACAACCACAACAACATCAACTGGCCACACCAAGGCAGAAATGTACGCAAATTAGAGGAAGAAGGACGTACACTGTAATAAAGTAATTGAGGGTACTTTTGCCATTTTCAAAAATTTATATAGTGTATTAGAAAAACTTATAGTGTATGTAGTACAGGCCTCATATGAATGGAGACCTAAAGTACTTGTATCACGGATTCTCATATACTCTATCATAAAAAATATTGATGATAATTTCATTAAAATTATTTACTTGTGGAGCATAAAAGTAAAAGGTTACTTACGTAAACATTGGATTTTTTTTGTTTTGTTTCATTTTTTGTCAATCTCGGAATGCAGGAATGCGCAGTCATGATATCAGCAACATTTTAAGAAAGATGGTATTGTTGCCTAGTGTTTTTGACTAAGGCATTACTTGCACCTTTTTCAAACCTCGGACAAACACATTTTACAAGAACTTTTTTTTCAGGTGTCTGTTTCCAGATTTACAGCTACCAGAGTTACTGTTATGTGGTGGTTGTCAGGTAAATAATTCTAATGTGAATGGTGATGTGATACACAAATTGTTATTCTTAGGCCTCATCATTCTATTTTGGAGTTGGAGGCAAACAAATCCTCTGCAGTAGGATCGACAATTCTGTGCTGTGGGTTAAGGTCTTAAGGATTCTTGTTACGATTCTTATGCTTAAGATCTCGAATTTAGGACATAAATGTAAATATTTTTTTAATTTAATAAAGTTAAGGTGGTTCTCATTTTTATATGTTGATTGTTAGTTTTATAGAATTGAATTAGATATTAAGTCTAAATTCAAATATATATATATATATATATATATATATATATATATATATATATTATATAAATAAATAAATAAATGTACTCTTAATTTTTAATATTTTTTTATTATATTATATGTGAGAAAATTCATCAATTTTATCTATGACTAATTTTTATGTGAGAAAAGTTTTAGTGAGATATTTTTTTCAATAATTCTTTATAGGATTCAAATATGATATTTTATTTAAAAAATCAAAACTTAGTTCAATTTGAAAACATAATGTTTTTAATCTTTCAATATAATAACTTAATATATTAATTCATATTTTCATGATTTAAATTGTGTTAAAAGATAATTGGCTATTTATTATAGTTACAATGTTGAGATCATTGTGGGAATGTATGGGAAATCGGAGAATGGATAATATGAAACAAAATTAGCTTAAGAATGAAGATAAATGAGAATGGGGAGCAGAGAGACACCCTCTATTCCCGTCACACGCGAGTGCCATGCCAACACAATTGTATAACTAGTTTGACATTTATTTATTGTTGAGAATAAATAGTAGTGTGTGACAAAACTTTACCCGTTGGCAAATAGCACACACAACATTTCAATGGTGGCATGATTATTCATCTATTTTGATTTTGCCATTATAGTTTCATTCTCATAATCACATCAGAATCAAAATGGGAAAGCAGCCACGAAGCCACTACTACGTGGTCGGTGTAATCTGAATGGGCCCATATGAATCTCCTTACAGGGCCCACTATGGGTCCAATGGCCCACCAGCCGACCAAGGCCCAGATAGATAGTTTAGGTGAACGACGGTTTGTTGCTTTATTTGCGTCAGGAGATCTGGACTGCTGCCAGCTTCCGTACGGTCTCTTCTTCATTAATTTATTTGTTTGTTTGTTTGGGATCCATGAAAGATTTCATTCCACTGCAAACCCAAAAAATAAAAATATAAAATTATTGCTAACCAATAAATTTACAGTTTACACTTTACAGCCATGCTAAAATATTTACAATTTATATATATTCATAATGTTAATAAAACAATTTATAATAAATATCTGGTAAGTAGTAGTTATTTTCAGATTGGAAACCTAGAATCGTTATTTGAATTAAAGATAAGTTTTTATTCAAATTATGATTATAGTTTAAGACTTCCCAAACTCGAAAGCTAACATGCATGCTATTGTTATTTACGTTTATTTATATCTATTTGTATTGTTTCTTGTTGTGTATATATAACATATAAGTTATAACTATTTAGTAGTGAGTGTGTATATAAGTGCTACTAAGATCATACAAAATAATGTACTTATATAAAACTTTGTCATGTCAGCATCAATAAGGATTAATACACTGAATTTGGGACATTCATTGAATACGAAGGTGGATTTTCGAGCTTCTCATGTCTGTCTCGTAATATTTCTGTATATCCAAAAATTTGACGGTTCATCACCGTTTCTTTTCTTCTCAGCTGTTGAGTAAAGACTTATTCAACCGCTCGTATTTCAACCAGATAAAAAATGGAGAAAATGTGCAGTAGACAAAAGTAGGCATAACAAGATGCAGACCAGGAATAATTTTGATGTGTTCTGTTTGTGTCCCCCCAAAAAGTAAAGCAGGTTTGGAGTCAGGTTTGTAAGTGTAGGTTTGAGTTAAATTTTGCAAAAACAATTCAAGTTTTATTTTAAAAAAAATTAGTTTTTGAACAAATTTTTTTATGGTATAAACATATTTTGAGAGTAACTAAACAAGTCACCAAAATGAGTTTATTCTGAGTTTGAAGTTCTCCACCAACAAACCAAACATAGCCTAAAAGAGGAATAAAATGTTTAAATCCAATTTTGTTCGGATGTCAAATTTTGTCGTTTGAGGAAATGTGTAAAAAATCCATCTCACATTTTTTTAAAAGGTTAAACACCTTTTGAATTTCTTTTTGAGTATCCTGTCATTAAATTTCTCAAAGATTAATTTGAGTTTTACATAAGAAATGTACTACAGTATTATTTACTGTTAAATTAGCCAAAAGAACCGTTTGTTTTAAGGACATTGCACTTTTTATTATTTTACCACTAAATCATGATTGAATAAGCATGCATTGAATTTGGTAAATCCCCCTGTAAATCCGACTGCACAAAGCACAGAACGTTAGAACCAAAAGAATGATGATCTCAATGAAAAATCGTGCTCCATTATTCAGCCTCCCAGGAGAGGAGATCTGAAATAACCATTATAAAATAATAATATAACCTCATCTCTAAACCTTTGTCACCATTATTGCCAAACATGCTTATTAACATTCAGTGAAGGATGCGTCAAATCCCAAGATTCTTGAAGTGTCCCCCACCTCTCCGTTTCTTTGATCCACTTGAGGCCTTTACCTCTATATAAACCACTCTTAATGCTCATTTCTTTTCATCAAAAGCTTTTAGTTTTCTATATCACTCTCAACTTTGCTTCGTTTCAATCAGTTACATTTTCTTTGGTATTCTAATGGCCACTGTAGAGGTAACTCTACTAAAATACTTGCTACTCTACTCTAATTCACATGGTTGCTCAGTTCAGAACCCGCAAATAAATTCCCTTATGTTAATTTTAATTTGGCATCAATTTCTTTTATTTTCAGTTTGATCTCAACCATATCCTTGCTTCGGTTTTTTTTTTTTTTTTATATATCATCATACCCTTGCTTCTCTGTTATCTTAGACAGGAAGTTATTCATTTCTTTAGCTTCAATACTCCAACCGTCATTTTTTTTACTGAAATTCTTGTCACCTAATTAATTAAATTCAGTAAAATGACAGCAGGCACTTGGCATCTTATCAAAGCTTTGTCAAAAAGAGTTCATATACTTGTTTTCCTCAGAAAATTATATAGAAAAGTACAGAGTAGCTGAATGAAAATTTCAATTAGTTTGTCATCAGACAGAGAAGCCACACGAATCATATCCTTTTCCATCAGTCATATTTGTTAGAGTATTAAAAGACGTATTAAATCTATATTAATCTGACAGCTTTGAAACTTTATCCTTATATAATACATATTGCAACAACTATGAAAAGTGATACATTAACCAATAGTTACAAAGTAAAGAAGAGTAAGAAGTGTTTAAATTAAACTGCATGCCCACCACCTTATTAAGTTTTTATCTCAGCAGAGTTCAAGTTGGAATTCTAATAAACAAAATATGAATTTTCATCTGAATATGTCTTTGTCTGTTGGAATACGAAATTGTAGGTTGTGTCAGCAAAGTTTGCCCTCCCAGAGGACACAAAAGAGGCATCATTGAAGGCTGATGAGGAGAAGAACACAGAAGAAGTTGTTGAGACTCCAACACCAACACCAACACCAGAAACTGTCGTCACTGAGCAAACCAAGGAGGAAAGTACTGAGGCCCCACAACCTGCAGCTTCAAACGACAAGCCCTCGGTTGAAGTTGTGTCTGAAACTGTCACAGAAGAGCCAACAGTTGAGAAGACAGAAGAGGAAACTTTGAAGCAAGAAGCTGCTGTGGAAGCAAAAGAAAATGCTGATCCTGCTGAGGTTAAGACCCCAGAAGCTGCAGAAGCAGTGACAGAAACACAGAAAGAAGATGTTGCTAAGGAAGAGAAAGAAGCTGAGGCTGAAGCTAAGGAAGAGGCTAACACAGAAGCCCCGGCAGAGAAAAGTCAGGAGGAGAAAGAAGGGTCAGCTGAAAAGAAAGACGAGGAAGTGATTGCAGAAGCAGAAGCTGAGAAGAGTGAGGAGGTCACAGTTACAGGCACAGAGTCTCCAACTGAGAAGACTGAGTAAAGAATGTGAAGAGGGGAAATGTGCGGTTTATGTGACTGTTTTAGTTGCATCATGCCATAATGTCTTGTTGCTCCATGTCTTTTCTTTTCTTTGATTAGTGATCCAATAAAATGTCTAGCTAGGAATTAGTGATGACCCACTTAAGTTTACGAATGCCAATCATCAGTACAAGGACCACATGGCATGTACTCTTTCGATCTGTTTATGTACTGTGAGCTCTGATCCAATGAATTGAAGTCTGTTATGGTCCTTATTATGTGATTCTGCATGCAGGGTAACTTTCTTTGTTCAAATGAATATGTAGATTATTTATATGATTTGTTCACGTCACTTAGTAACTTTGTGTTCCATGTCGTTGGCCACCTGCCCGTACTAAAGATTCGAATGAACCTCGGTCACGGGCACCATAGTCCATATAGATATATGAATCAGATTAAGAAGATACATCCAATATAATGAGGTGCATCTAATACTGGTTTGCGGGTTTTACCATAAAACTGGATATAGATCTGTTGTACTGGCGCTTTAAATTACTTTCCTGTCAATTTCTCTTTCATAGTAGTAATTGAATGCATAAATGCAGGATTAAAAGTAGAGGTAACAACTACTACTTAGCGACTGCCACTTAGGGATAAAAATAAACCAGGCTGCAAAGTGCAAATAGATCTCCATCAATTATTATGACATGAGGGAAACATATGTACCTTCACACAACATTCAATGTAAGATCAAGACATATAAGTCCTTCTCACATATATATATGTTTAATTTATTTTTATCTAATATGAATCCGTCTAATAGTGAAGAGTTTGAATAATTCACATAATATGTTAGAGATTTAAATTTTATTGTTATCATTGTAGGCTTAAAAAAATAGTATCAGGCTTCTTCACTCTAACTTGCTACTCAAACACATTTAGTATTAATTTATTTAAAAGCATGTTTTGTAACCTTAGAGCAAAATTTTATTCTTAAACATATTTTTAGAGGACAACCAAATATGAATCTAAATTGATTTTACATTGAAACATATTTTTGGAACTCTACTAACAAAAATTCAAACATATTCAAACACTTATGATAGAGTAGACTTTTAAATATGTTGTATTTAGGGTCTATTGCCTTTTGGACAACATATTTACCATGTTATTTACACCCTCATTTTTGTTCTTCACACCTTCACTTTTTTGTCTTTCCCAAAATACCCTTTTTCTCATCTTCATAACTTCACTTTATTTTTAGATTTTACATAAATTATTTTTCATAATAAAAGAAAGCTCTAGTATATGACTATAGTTTCCAAAAATATTTTTTATAATAAATTAAAATATTATTTTGGATTCAGGTTCAATACGTTATTATAACCCTGCGGATATTTCCCTTTCTAACCATACAGTTGCTAGCAGTATTACTGTAATTCCCCATATAAGAATCAAAATAAGGGCGAGCATGCAAAGAGCAAAATGAGAGTACAAATAGCATGAGCCTGCCTTGCTTGATCTCTTTGAACTGTATGGGCTGAGGTGAGTTTAGAGTAGTGGCCCAGGAAAATAACAATATCCCTTGCCAAGAATCTTAGAATTAAAAAATAATAAATAACAAATATTCTTATCATACGGGTATTTTTAAAATTAAATAAAACTTTAAAATATGAAATTATACAAAATTAATTTAGATAAATAAAAATGAAAGTTATTTTTTTCGATAAAAAATGAAAAATGCAAGTTATTTATTCTTAGGAAAAAAATCAATTTTAAATATTATTTTAAAGTTAAATAACTGGTTTTTTTTAGGTGTCTTAACTTGAAATTTTCACCAAAACATACAGGAAAAAAAAATTACCAAAACATACATCTTATAATTTTATTTACCAAAACATACATGTTTACTATTTACAATGTAAATTCGGGTTGAGAGGACCCGAATTTACACTGTGATTTTTTAAAAAAAATTTCAAAACCCAGTTGAGAATTCGGGTCCCCCCAACCCGAATTCTCAACTGTTTTTTTTAAGATAATAATAAATAAATAAAGAATTTTATTTGGAAATAATAAAATTAAAAAATATAAATAAGGAAAAATTAATTTTAAGTAAGGTTTAAACACGCGTACTTGCACATAATAATAATTCAATGAATTTTTTGTTTTATGCTATTTTTTAAGATTTTTAATAAAATTATATAATATAAAAAA